>CM042564.1:6028741-6346241 GCA_023630585.1 Cranoglanis bouderius
CAAAATTGGCCACAGTGCCCTCTATCCTCTCTCTCCACCCCGTAATAGCACCCTAATTGATATTCTGCGTCATGCAGGAGGCATTTCCTTATTCAAATGCTCTCTGGCCCAAGGTCAGTGACGCCGGAGTTGCGGTCGTGTCCTTCCTCGTGACGCTCCGTTTCTCTCGCCTTAGCCGCTCCAGCGCGTTGACTTGGCACCATCACTGATCTTTGTCATGCTGCAGAGAGATTAAGTAGACAATCAACCCCAGAGTGCTGGGTAATCATTCCACTACGCAGCGTGGCCCGACCCCTTACGTAGGATCGACCCCTGTTTCATAGAGAAACCACTGCCAAAATTCATGCTATTTTTATGCAGTTACGATTCGTTTTCCTGCTCGAAAAAAAATGAATTAATATTCCTCCAGGCCTCAAACCTTTATTATAATACCACGTCTTCCACACTGACCTCTGACAAGGACTATATTCACCAAACCTGCTGAGCAATGATCTCACTGGAGGAAAAAACAAACAAACACTAGACCTGATTTCTTATCTGGATCTGGTGGAAATTCTTACGATTCACAGTTACACTTTGATATTCTTAGTAAAAGTGCAACATAAATGCTCCACCCACCACCCACAGTCTGTCTGATGTACAGTATATTGTACACCAAACTGGCTACAACTTTGAGAATATTTTTTTTGTGGCCTGGGAAAACAAGTCACTGTTGTTAATTGGCCAAAACTGCCAAAAAAAATAATTTGCCCAACATCGCGTTTATGTATAATATAACATACTGTGACACTTCAGTTTTAAGAAACCATAAATACACTCATCAGCTATTTTACACCTGTACATTTGCTCATTCATGCAGTTATCCAATCAGCCAACCATCTGGCAGCAGCACAATGCATAAATCCATGTAGATACAGGTCAAGAGCTTCAGCTAATGTTCACATCAAACATCAAAATGGGGAAAATGTGATCTAATTTGCTTTGGCCGTGGCATGGTTGTTTGTTCCAGACAGGCTGATTTGAGTACAGGTGCATCTCAAAAAATTAGAATATCATGGAAAAGTTCATTTTTTTCCCCATAATTTAATTCAAAAAGTGGAACTTTCATATATTCCAGATTCATTACACATAAAGGGAATTATTTCAAGGCTTTTTTGTTTTGATCTTGATGATTACGGCTTACAGCTCATGGAAATCAAAAATCCAGTATCTCAAAATATTAGAATAAAGAATTTATAATACAGAAATGTCGACCTTCTGAAAAGTATGTTAATTTATGCACTCAGTGCTTGGTCGGGGCTCCTTTTGCGTGAATTACTGCATCAATGCAGCGCGGCATGGAGGCAATCAGCCTGTGGCACTGCGGAGGTGTTATGGAAGCCCAGGTTGCTTTGATAGCGGCCTTCAGCTCAACTGTATTGTTGCGTCTGGTGTCTCTCATCTTCCTCTTGACAAAATTCAGGTCAGGCGAGTTGGCTGGCCAATCAAGCACAGTAATACCATGGTCAGCAAACCAGTTACTAGTAGTTTTGGCACTGTGGGCCGGTACCAAGTCCTGCTGGAAAAGGAAATCAGAATCTCCATAAAGCTTGTCAGCAGATGGAAGCATGAAGTGCTCTAAAATCTCCTGGTAGACACTGCATTGACTCTCAACTTGAGAAAACACAGTGGACCAACACCAGCAGATGACATGGACTTCAACTTCACACTGGACTTCAAGCAACATGGATTCTGTGCCTCTCCACTCTTCCTCCAGACTCTGGGACCTTGATTTCCAAATGAAATGCAACATTTACATTCACCTGAAAAGAGGACTTTGGACCACTGAGCAACTTTTTCTCCTTAACCCTCCTTAAGATGCTTCAGACGTTGTCTCTGGTTCAAGAGCGGCTTGACACTAGGAATGTGACACTTGTAGCCCATTTCCTGGACACGTCTGTGCGTGGTGGCTCTTGATGCACTGACTCCAGCCTCCTCTCCTTGTGAAGCTCCCCCAAGTTCTTCAGTCGGCTTTGCTTGACAATCCTCTCAAGGCTGCAGTCATCCCTGTTGCTTGTGCACCTTTTCTTACCACACTCTCCCCTTCCAGTCAACTTTCCATGAATATTATTCCATGAATATTGTGGATGTGTGTACTGAACCAGACTGAGAGATTAAAGGCTCAGGAAACCTTTACAGGTGTTTTGAGTTAATTAGCTGATTAGAGCTCTTCTCTGGTCGACATTTCTGTATTATAAATTCTTTATTCTAATATGTTGAGATACTGGATTTTTGATTTCCATGAGCTGTAAGCCATAATCATCAAGATTAAAACAAAAAAAGGCTTGCAATATTTCACTTTATGTGTAATGAAACTAGAATATATGAAAGTTCCACTTTTTGAACAAAATTATGAGAAAAAAATAACTTTTACATGATATTCAAATTTTTTGAGATGCACCTGTAAATGGTATTTGGATGAACTGTAAAGATGCCCTGGGCTGTGTGGAGCTGCCAGCATTCATCTCCTGCTACAGTGGTATTTATGAATTTGTCCTATGGAGGTTCAGTCCAGTAAACAAACAGTGTGTGTGTGTGTCATATGATTTAGATGTTATTTAGAGGTCTGGAGATGGTGGGCAACATTGGATGCAGTTTGGATGAGGGTTCAGTTTTTCATTTAGAGCAGCGTGCGAGGTTCAGCCTCACAGTTATTGTTCAGGTTTGCCTTAGGCAACTCATAGCGCTGCACCGATGACTTCTTTCCACACACACCATCTGTACCAGCATCACTCACAGGAGACACACCGGCCTTTTCTCTGCAAAGGTGACCCTTTCTTTTTCTTCTCTCCCTCTTATTCACTTTGTCATTAGCCAACAATTTCACTCGTCTTTTCGGATCATAGCTAAAAATGATAGATGATGTGTGTCATATCTTTGTGCACACTTATGCAACCACGTTTTTTATTTTCTTTTTTTCCCTTTAAACATATTGTTTCAATATTTGTTCAACCGAATTTTATTGGTTGCTATATTATATTAAAGGTGGAAAGATCTTGATTTAATTTTTACATCACAAAAACCTGCAATTTTAAAAGGGGTGTGTAGACTTTTTATATCCACTGTACCACTGCCTATCTACTACTGATCTACCACTGTCCTACCACCACTGCTAATCTACCACTGCTTATCAGCTACTGACCTACCACCACTGCCTATCTACTACTGATCTACCACTATCCTATCACCACTGCTAATCTACCACTGTTTATCAACTACTGACCTACCACCACTGCTTATCAACTACTGGCCTACCACCACTGCTAATCTTCCACTGATCCACGACCACTGCTCATTTACTGCTGATCTACCACTAATGTATTTCTGAACTACCACTGATAATCTATTGCTGGTCTACTACTGTTTATCCACTACCTCTTATCTACAGTTGACCTACCACAGCTGGATCTTCCACTGATCTACCACTGACTTGCCCCTATGATCAAACACTGCTGATCTACTACTACTAATCTACTACTGATCTATGGCTAATCTACCACTGGTGAGCTGACTTACTACTGATGTACTACCGCTGATCTACCACTGCTGATCTCTTGCTAATCTACCACTGATCAATCACTGGTGCTCTACTGCTAAATCTACCACTAATCAATTTCTGATCTTCCACTGATAATCTATTGCTGATCTTCTACTGCTTATCTACTATTGATTATCTACCGTTGATCTACTACTGATTTGCCACTATTGAGCTACTACTGATCTACCGCTGATCTGCTGATGATCTACCTCTGCTGATTTAACTATCATCTATCACAGATCTACATGTGATCTAATGCTGATCTATCACTACATCTGATCTACCTCTGATCTACTGCTGATCTACCAACCATCTGCTGCTGTATATCCTGTGCAGTGTTTGTATTAATGAGCATATTCTGAGAGAGAGAGAGAGAGAGAGAGAGAGAGAGAGAGAGAGAGAGAGAGAGAGAGAGAGAGAGATTTAAGCTTTTTGAGATCTAAGCCACATCCACTTTTACTCAGTAATCAGTAGTGTGGAAAATCAACACTCTAAAACCTATGGGAGGCATGGACCTTGATGCCAAGACCACACACCGACATGCACACACTACCTACTCGATTGCAGACGATTCTGAAGGTGGCACATTTTACATTACAGGGGAATGTCTGGTTTGTGCATTTGTCCTTCACTGAATCATTCAGACGTAACAGCAGAGTGCACGCTGACTTTCCAGTATTTCCACAAGCTCTCATCATTCTGGAACTAACCTGGTGGGGCAAATCCTCTTACAATCCTTTTAGACAGCGTGGCGAGAGGCAGAAAGGAGAAGTTTCTCCCAGGTAAACATGGCCAGGTTGTTCGATTGATGTTGGGGGAGAGGAAGGACAACATTTTCCCTTTCTGGTCCCTACAGGCTAAGGGTAGAATACTAACACAGCAACAGCCCCGGTCAATACACTCACACACATACACACATACACACACACACACACACAAAATGAAAGTGTTCCAAAAGGAATTAAAGGTAAACCGTTATCAGAATGTGCTGGTACTGCATTTGTAAAGCGTATCACAAATGTTCCTGTAGTGTTCAGGAAACACTGACAGTGCTGTATTACTCTTAGACATCACATTTAAAATGTCACTGACCCAAAAATAGACATCATTAAAAACTTTATATGACATAAATTGTTGCAAAAACTCAGAAACCCAGAAACCCAGGGTGTTGGATTTTTTATTTTATTATTTTTTTTAAACCGAAAGCTTCAAATAACATTCTGCCAACCTGAAAATCATAGCCGGGCACCCCACTAACAGGAAACATTTAGTATTTGTCAGTGTATTTCACAGATTCTAAGGAAGTACCGTTCTATGGCTGTAATCTTACAAAAATAGTGTTAATTCAATGTTCTGAAAACATGTGCTGTGAAAAGTTTGGCTTCAAAATGTTCTCAGCTTCATTCACACAATGACCCTCAATAATCAAGCTGGATATAAACGGATTTATCGTAAATTGTTTGTTAAAACATTTACACAAGAAATTTTTTTTTCATAAAAATCCCATAATTTTGGAAAAACATTTGTATCCTACTCGTGCTCCTGAGTGTGTGTAAATGTAAAATGTAAATGTACGCATAAGAATAATGTAAACCTTGATTTGATCGACTTCAAACCATAATATTTTTTTATAAATTTAAATTTATAATAATTTGCATGGATTACTGCACTTTTATCTGGAATATACTCTTTGACAGTAAACAGTTCATACGGGATACTGCAGAGTATTTTTGTGATTGCTGTGGCCAAAAATGCTTGATTTTGATGCGGCTTTTCCCAAAAACACTCGCGATGCAACTTGCAGAGGTTTTTGCGGAAAACTACTTGAATTGGCGAAAATGCAATTGCATGAAATTGTTTTGCACGGTCTTTCACAGTGAGGTTTGTTGGTAAATGAGACCTTTTAGCTGTACTCATGTTCAACGCACGTGAATAGAAGAGGGCTTTGGCTACACGTGCATTGTGATGACGTCACATGACACGTCTTGGCCCAAATCTGCGGAAAATCTGCAGCAATTTTGAAAAATTGCAAGCTCCTCCGAATATTGTGGAGCTTCCTTGATTTTGTGTTCATTTCTGCAACCACAAAATTGCTAAATCCTGGAGGGACTGATTAAATAGCTTATTTTTATTATGTTTACAGCATTTAGCAGACGCCCTTATCCAGAGTGACTTATAGAAGAGCTTTGGAGTCTCGATCAACACATCATTATGCTAGTTCACTACGTCAGGAACTAAGAGTACCATCCAGAAAATTTTGTGAAACCCAATTGTTTTATATTATCGGCATTAATGAAAGAATATAAAAAAATAAAGAAAGAGAGCCAACACATACCCATCAATTAATAAAATGAATCATTCAATTATAACAAAAGAAATAGTGCTGTATAAATGGAGGACGGGCCGGTCTGTCTGCACACAGCCATAAGCTGTAAATAAAATGCAAAATGCAGCTGACGGAAAATTTAGTGCTAGTTTATTATTCTTACTATTATATATTATTAAATATTTTGTTGGCATAGATGTGAGTCAATATAGCTTCCACTTTTCCCTGATCATTCATTTCGTTCTTACGGTCTATGCACTTGACCTTTTATGGAGATTTGTGGGTGTCACTAAATGCAAATGAGATGTGTTAGGAATGCGCTTTGCACTTCACGGGTCATTATCATACACTGAAACTTAAACTTTTGTAAATCTGGTCAAGAATTGTAGTTCGGATTGGCTTACGCAAACATTTACACACAACTTCAACACTACTAAAAGATTGATAATGAGCTCAAAGGCCCAAAGTTCCCAGTTAGACAACATAAAAAAATGTGTTGACATAACTACAATTTAAAAGTGTTGCAAAAATGTTGTAAAAACATTCAAGCGCTCATAGGTCCAAAATATGTTCAGCTCATTTAAAATGTTAGGTGGGTAGCCTGCTAGTAGAGAACCGTAGGAGAACATTAATATTAGTCAGCATTAGGACCTAAAATCCACACAACATTCCTGTTCAATTAATGTTCCTACAACTAGAAATGTTGTACAAAGGTTTATACAAATTCTGTAAAAATCATCTA
The DNA here is from genome assembly GCA_023630585.1 of Cranoglanis bouderius. Taxonomy (NCBI): domain Eukaryota; kingdom Metazoa; phylum Chordata; class Actinopteri; order Siluriformes; family Cranoglanididae; genus Cranoglanis; species Cranoglanis bouderius. The sequence goes on from CM042564.1 coordinate 6,035,387, forward strand.
AGAGCATCAAGATTGAACATTCTTGAAACCAAACATTCCTACAAATGCAACCGTTAGAGAACGCTCCTTCTGATGAAAAAGCTGTAACGGAGGCAGGTCCTGCACATGCCTTTCCTACACAGGGACACACTGACATTGATGCTGAAAAATCCCTAGAGGTTTCTAACAAAACACCATTTCCTAAGCCTGACCGCTGTTTCCATTTTTTACTGATGGGTTGGAGGTTTGTTTGTCGATTTGCCTCTTATGCTTTTCATTTCCTTTGGGCACCAGTTTGAATTAATTTTGATAGACACCACAATGCCACACATGAGGAAACCAGAGGCGATTGCGCACAATTTCAATACTTTCACAATTATAGCTCTATAAACAAAAAGAGAGAGAGGGAGGAGAAAAAAAATCACTTTCAGGAGCATCAATGTTTTCTCTTGTGTCAGGGGCATGGGGATTATAATGTGCCTCATTTATACTCTTTCTCCAACTTTACAGATGAGTGAGTAGATTCTGTTTACTGTTGGACCGCTCTCTTTTCCTCACACACACACACATTTGGGTTTACACAAGATATGCAAGTCTGACTAGCCCAAAGTAAATGTTAAAGCCCATGTGTTAACATAAGCCCCTTTTCTGTGTTTTCTCTCAGTAACCGGATCCATCCTGCACCATCCCATCCCTCCCATTATCCCCTCCCCTTTAATTAAGTCTTGGCTCGCTGTTCTGCATCCCAGCATTCCTGCTGCTGTGGCTATTATAGCTCGCCGTATGGAGTGCTGTGGCTGCCAGAGGCCCTGCCTGGCACGACTCACCTGGGGTAAATGAGGCCGCTTGATCATACCCACTCTCGCCTCGGGTGCCTGTGTAATGTTGAAGAGCGCCTGCAGGGCACTCAGTGCCGCCTTTCTCTTTGCCAGCTTCTTGCTGCAGCCTGTGCCCTCAAATATTCTGCCGTCCACCAGCACGGCCATCACAAAGCAGCGCCGAGCACGCCGGCCCCGGGCGCTCTGGCACAGGCAGGCGTAGCGCGCCCCCGGCCGCAGATTATTCAGCAGCACTACAGGGCTTGGTGAAGGAGGCGGTTCAGGTGTTGGTGGAGGTGTAGAAAAGTGGCCGTCGCCTTGCCTCGCTTGTACCACCATCAAGTCCAGCGTGTGCCGCAATCGGAGTGCGCTAGAGAGCAGCTCAGACTTGGCTGAACGAAAACTGTCCGGTTCAAAACCTTTAAACAGCGTTTCAGGGAAGTCCAAAAGGTCTGAGGTGAAGTCAGTGGTGGGATTAGATATGCCTCCCATGGCTGAGTGAGCCTGAGCGGCGTTGGGGAACTGCACGAAGGAGCTAAGCGCTAACTCAGCTGCCCTCATCTTGGCCTTTTTCTTAGTAGGGCCCGTTCCCTCGAAGGTGAGCCCGTTGACATCGACGGCAATGGAGAAAAGCGGCGCGTGCACTGGGCCTGTTTGAGACACGGTGCGGTACTGCAGACCAGGACGCAGCTCGTTCAGCTGCACCACGGCATTCTTCGGTGTGTCTGACCATGAGGATCTTCTGCAGCACACTCGCAGCTCACATACACGCCCATTGTTGTCCTCCTCTAATGGACGCTTCCGTTTCAGAGTGCCCGTGCTGCTCCGGGACGATTCAGACAGGAAGAAGGACGGACGATCTGATGCCATGATTGTGCGGTCCTCAAAGTTCCCCGTGTTCCAGTTCTCTTTGACCTCCGTACTGCTGGTACCTGATAGAAGACAGTGACAAAACATACAATCCAAACTGAAATACCAAAACACAGAGGATTTTTTCAATGTTATTTTCTTCTTTCTGTTATTGCTATTATTATTATTATTATTATTATTATTATTATTATTATTATTATAAAATATGGTCATATACTGTGGAATATACCTTCTACAGGTGCATCTCAAAAAAATTTAATATTGTGGAAAAGTTCATTTTATCCCCGTAATTTAGTTCAAAAAGTGGAACTTTCATATATTCTAGATTCATTATACATAAAGTGAAATATTGCCAGCCAACTCTCCTGACCTGAACCCCATAGAGATTTTGTCAAGGGGAAGATGAGAGACACCAGACCCAACAATACAGACGAGGTGAAGGCCGCTATCAAAGCAACCTGGGCTTCCATAACACCTCAGCAGTGCCATGCCATGCTGCATTGATGCAGTAATTTGTGCAAAAGGAACCCCGGCCAAGTATTGAGTGCATTAAATTAACATACTTTTCAGAAGGTCGACATTTCTGTATTATAAATTCTTTATTCCAATATTTTGAAATACTGGATTTTTGATTTCCATGAGCTGTAAGCCGTAATCATCAAGATTAAAACAAAAAAAGGCTTGAAATATTTCACTTTATGTGTAATGAATCTAGAATATATGAAAGTTCCACTTTTTGAATAAAATTATGAAAAGAAATGAACTTTTCATGATATTCTAATTTTTTGAGATGCACCTGTATACTGATCAATTGTGTACACATATACACTGCACAAACTGTATATTGCTTCTACACAAAACACTTCTGAAATATGTTTAAAAAACAACCCTCAATTTCAGGGTGCATCTTTTCAAAGTCAAAGTCAGCTTTATTGTCATTTTCAGCACATCGCATGGCAAACACAGTTCCTTCAGGAGACTACCGTGCAACATGTACAACCCAAATTCCAAAAAAGTTGGGACGCTGTGTAAAATGAAAATAAAAACAGAATGCACTGATTTGCAAATCTCATAAACCCATATGTTATTCACAATAGAACATAGAAAACATATCAAATGTTTAAACTGAGTAAATGTACCATTTTAAGAAAAAAATAAGGCAATCTTGAATTTGATGGTCGTAACACGTCTCAAAAAAGTTGGGACGGGGCAACAAAAGGCTGCAAAAGTAAGTGTTACTAAAAAGAAACAGCTGGAGGTTAATTGGCAACAGGTCAGTAACATGATTGGGTATAAAAAGAGTATCTTAGAGAGGCAGAGTCTTTCAGAAGTAAAGATGGGCAGAGGTTCACCAATCTGTGAAAAACTGTGTCTACAATTTGTGGAACTATTTCAGAATAATGTTCCTCAACGTAAAATTGTGAAGACTGAATATCTCATCATCTACAGTACATAATGTCATCAAAAGATCCCGAGAATCTGGAGAAATCTCTGTGCGCAAGGGACAAGGGTGAAAATCAATATTGCATGCCTGTGATCTTTGGGCCCTCAGGTGGCGCTGCATTAAAAACAGGCATGATTCTGTAATGAAAATCACTGCATGGGCTCAGAAAAACCTCCAGAACTCATTGTATGTGAACACAGTTCGTCATGCCATCCACAAATGCTGGTTAAAACTCTATCATGCAAAGAAGAAGCCATATGTGAACATGATCCAGAAACACCGCCGTCTTCTCTGGGCCAAAGCTCATTTAAAATGGACTGAGGCAAAGTGGAAAACTGTTCTGCGGTCAGACGAATCGAAATTTGAAATTCTTTTTGGAGACCATGGACACAGCGTCCTCTGGACTAAAGAGGACTAAAGAGGAGAGGGACCATCTGGCTTGTTATCAGCACTCACTACAAAAGTCTGCATCTCTGATGGTATGGGGGTGCATTAGTGCCTATGGAATGGGCAGCTTGCACATCTGGAAAGGCACCATCAATGCTGAAAGGTATATACAGGTTTTAGAGCAACATATGCTTCCATCCAGATCCAATCCCATCTTTACTTCTGAGAGACTCTGCCTCTCTAAGATACTCTTTTTATACCCAATCATGTTACTGACCTGTTGCCAATTAACCTAATTAGTTGCAAAGCATTCCTCCAGCTGTTTCTTTTTAGTAACACTTACTTTTCCAGCCTTTTGTTGCCCCGTCCCAACGTTTTTGAGACGTTTAAACATTTGAAACTCAGTTTAAACATTTGATATGTTTTCTATGTTCTACTGTGAATAACATATGGGTTTATGAGATTTGCAAATCACTGCATTCTGTTTTTATTTACATTTTACACAGCGTCCCAACTTTTTTTGGAATTGGGGTTGTAGTAGACAGAAATTGATGAGTACTAAAGGCAACAGCAAATACGGGCAATAAATACAGACAATAATACCATAAGGTACACAGAGTCACAGAAAATGTCACAAGTCACATACATATGGAATATATGAAATATATGAGTATATATGAAGTGTATAAAGTGTGGCATCAGTGGGGAGGCGATACATATAGTTAAAAAAAAAAGTAATGTATGAACATTGTATCAGTACTAAGTGAATGAGTCATACTATTGTTTGTATTGTATTGTATTATATTAAAGTAACAATAGTGCAGTTGGGGGTTACGATCACAGTCCTTGGGGGACAGGGGGGTGTGGTGCTCACAGTTAAGACATGGCTGTTCAGAAGTCTGACTGCTTGTGGGGGGAAAAAAGCCCCTCCTATCCTCTTTTCGGATAGGAGGGGCTTAAACCAGTTGTAGGATGGGTGAGAGGGGTCCTTCCTGATGGCGGTTGCCTTCCTCACACTCCTTGTGGTGTAAATGTCCTTAATGTCAGGAAGGCATTTTGCACCTATAGTATGTATCTTCCACCTCAAAACATGAATATAATGTATATTTTGAGTATTGTTTTACACGTCACTGACGCACCTTTAAAGTTTTATTCCTAAAAGATCATTAAAGGCACACCACATGCACCTTAACAGGTAAACGATACATACTAAAACTACAAAAGATGTACCCTTCAAGGTATCACCATAGCGACAAGGAAACTTTCAATATGTCACTTTTATTTCCCAGATTGCAGACTGCATCATTTTGAGTAAATGCCAATGAAGCTAAGTGTAACTTTGACTCAGATTTACACACGATTTCTTTATAGCAGCACATCATGCTACCACCACCACGACAAAGAAAACACGTATACGCCAGCTAAACCGAGTCACCGGCAGCATTAGCATTTATCAGTTTATAAAGTCAGTTGTAAATGGGTGTAATGTCTCAGTTTCCTCTCCTCTCTGTTCTCTAATCTTTGACTTAAAATGAGAAGAAAAAATTGTCAGATGAAATACAATGATATAATAATATTAATACAAGAAAAAAAAAAAAAAAAAAAAAAAAAAAAAAACTGAAGTAGCAGCTCCTGAGAGCTCCCTGGGAGTGTGGCTCTTATTTAAGTGTTTTAAAAGCCATGGACAAATCCTAGCAAATGGAGAAGTTATCTGCTAAATCGCCTCTGTAATCTGCCTCAAAATTGCCTCAGGGTTCACGCTTAAAGTGGGTGTGATTTGTCTCCGGTATTCAATGTAAAGCAGCAATCCTTGTCATAACGGAGGGGAGCACAGACTGTACCCGAGTTTGAGAGAGAGGGGGGGAGAGAGAGAGAGAGAGAGAGAGAGAGAGAGAGAGAGAGAGAGAGAGAGAGAGAGAGAGAGAGAAAATAAAGACTCCGTTTCATATTAAAGCTTTCTAGACTCCACAGCTTGCTCCACTGTGGAAATACTTCTCATTTCACACAGAAACACTCCATACGTACGCTACGATACACCGCCGAAAACATGGTGTTGGTCTACAAGTGAGTATATTCTGATAAATACTGTATTGATCATTTATAGAATAATAAATAATAATAATAAAAAATTTTTTATATATTATCTAATAATAATATATATACATATCTACCATGTTGGTTTTGTACTTACTTAGCGTGTCCTCATCCTCTGTGCTGCTCGGACCTGGACTCATATACTTGAAGGGGACAATCAGTGCAGACAGCATGCTGCTTACTTTTTCTGTAACAGGAAAATATCATGTGAGTCGGTCCTGGTCTGGAGAACCAACCAAAAGAACATGCATACTGTAGGCTTTACCGAGTCCAATTTGTGACTTTTCATTAACTTTTGAGGAAATTTTTTTCACATCAGTACAGAATAAAACACTGTGGGACATGCTGTTATAATAGGGGGCTTTCACACTGGCAGTTTAGTCTGAAAGAGAGCATGGTTTGCTAGAAAAATTGGTCACGTGAAAGCTGTCATGCGGATCGGGAATCGCACCACAGTACCGAGCCCGCCGGGAACAATCACACTCGGATTCGGACTGCAGCAAATGTGCCCAGTGTGAAAACCACCATAAAACAATCCACAACCGTGTGGTGCAGTGTGGCCTGACGTGAAGTTGAGTTACTGTTATCACCCTAGTGTTGAGTATTTTCCAATCGTACGTCCTTTTATACAACAGCAATTTGCCAATAATTACAATTTTCTATTTACTGAATATTGAGACATCATACTTTATACCTGGTTGGAGTTGCATTTAATATTTTGGAATGTCCATGTGGTTCCTTTTTTATATGTTTTAGCACCTATAAACACTCATTCCCGTTAACAAGAATGTTCACGCGCAACATTCTCTGTGATGAAGACTTACACATGGAGGAAAACTTTACTGCTTTAACCCTTACAAAACACGGACACTGCAGACTCGTTTCAAAAAAGTTAAATAAACGTCTCCTCACTGAAGACTTCAACATCAATTACACAATAGAAGGTGTTTATTTGTTAAATAACAGCACATTTGAATCTATTTACTATTAGAGTGTTAGAGTATGTAGAGCATACACCATACGAGTCCCTGTGTAAGTTAGAAAAACTATGGCATAATAATAATAATAATAATAATAATAATAATAATAAGCACATTCATATAAACCTGTGATTTTCTCTGCAGCCGAAACTACTGTCAGAGCTGCTGTTATAGAAAATGAATTGACACCTTCTGACCAATCAGAGTCAAGAATTCAATTCAACAGTGCTGTGGAGTAAATAACAACAAAACAGAGTTTCATCACATGGTCAGACAGCTGATTAAAGTCCTCCATCTTGGAGAAAAGGATGCAGGAAAAAAAAGTGCAAAGGCTTTTGTTCAACTTGAGATTCTTCATTAAATGTTATTAAGTGCATTATATGTATTATGTACATAAAATGATTAAGTTTCTCATCAAAACATAATTTCATTGCTCATACTAAATTTGGTTTAAACAAGTTTCTAAGTACTACTGAATTATGTAGTGTGAGCGTGAGCAATTCATGCAGTATTAATGTAAACCAATTACATTATGAAATCTCACGAGGATGTTGGTTGGAGGATGTTTAGTATTAAAATTAACGTGATTAAAATGTGTGTGGTGGAATAGCACGGTGGTAATGTGGCTGTTGAAGAACACCAGGGCTCGATCCTCAGTTCAGGTGAGAGTGTGGCGTTTGACTTTATTCAGGGCTTTGAAAAAAAACATGCTCAAATCATGTTGGGTGTGAGAAAACAAACTGTGTTAATATAACTCAGTTCAATCACGTGGAATCGATGTACGTATTAGAATCAAGTAAATTCAACAAGATTTTTTTTTTTTTTTCAGTGTAGTGGCATCATGGGCGCTAGCTACTGTAAGTCTACAGATATTTATAGCTTTACTCAGCAAATTAAATATCCATCAGTCACGTCATCTGTTTCATTATGTTACACGACTATAAAAATGACAAATTTACACTGAGTATACTGTACTGTATGTACATGCATGAAATAACTTGAAAACTAAAAAAAAAAAAAAAGATTGATTTTATTAATAATTCCTCCAACACAATTACACGCACTTAAGTAATGTGATAATAGGGAAAATCCCATCAATAATAAGTCATTAATACGGTCTATTTTTAAATTCATGATATCCGCACTTCGGTTCCCCCCCCCCCACTTTGCAACATGCCAACCTGCAACTTATTATCATTTTATTTATGTGTGAGTATACTTTATAGGACAAAATATAAGATAACTAACTGAATAATAATTTAGAATTAAAATACAGGTATTTTAATGACATCTTAATGCTTTTCAAACCTAGAAATGATTGTTTACATGCACTCTAACAATACAGTCATTTCTAAACATTTCTCAAAATCCGATAACAGCATTAAACTGATGTAATATATCGTACTACGCCTTTTAAACCGACTTTAAAATCAACCGACTTTAAAATAATTACTTTAAAGTAACTGCTGAAATCTGATGATGGTTGTATTATTAGAGTACATACAAATGCACTTACCGTTTGTCCAAAGAGCATTTAGATGTTATTACATTTCAGTTTCTGAGAGATTAGCTTTGTTTCCATCTAAATATCAAATTACATTTCAGGAAATAGGATTCATTATATGGGTCCACATTCCTCACTGTCTATCAACAACGGCGAAATGTATTTGGCAATTTATCGTAGAAATGGACTTTCAGGAACGGCAATTACCGTACGTACACTTTCTACGTCTAGCAATTTCATTATTTACTCAAAGAACGCATTTCCATCACTGTGTAATACAGAGTGCTGGAGAGGACACTTTTTTTTTGTTTTTCGTTTTAAGAAAGCCACTTACTGATAACCAAACATTGCTGACAGTTTCCTTTCCCTTCCTCTTGAAGATGTGTGTATTTGTTTGTCTGTGTGTGTGTGTGTGCATGTGTGTGTTGTTTACTCTGGAGCTTCCTATTAGAGACATGAGTTCAGGGCAGAGTGAGAGAGACTGACAGAGGAGCCGGGCTCCATAATTACATCCCTCCTCGACCCACAGTGGCCTAATGATCAACAACTCTAAAGACCTGACAAAGATGTGAGGATGAAGATGGAGGAAGAGGAGAAGGAGCAAGAGAATGAGACACACACACACACACACACACACACACACACAGACAAACAAATACACACATCTTCAAGAGGAAGGGAAAGGAAACTGTCAGCAATGTTTGGTTATCAGTAAGTGGCTTTCTGACACACAAAGTCAAAAGTCAAACACACACAAACTCCCTATCGGACCTCATCACGATTTCCCATAGCTACAGTAAGACACACTGCTGCTGTTCATTGCTTATAAAAGAAAAGTAAAAACAGACAAGCAAACATATTACAATAAATTGTATACAGGAAATATTTAGGTGTAAACATGTACAATACATGTGGAAAAAAGTCATTCATCCTCTATTTGTGTTTCTCAAAATTTATTTCTATATAGAAAAGACAATAACTAAGAATTATGGGTATTTTGGAGGTGTGTATGCAAATTCCTGGACTTAAAACTAATTTTTTAATATAGGTCCAGTAGTAACTAAGATCCGTCACCCACTTCAACCTTTCATTATTATTATTATTATTATTATTATTATTATTATTATTATTATTATCAATTTATTTATTTTACTTTTAAACACACCTAGATAACTGTCTAGAGATCTGTTTTAAATTGATTAATGAAATTAATTTGTATTGTTTCCGAAATAGTTAATTATATTCATTGCTATAAAAATAGTGATGGGATACTTGCTTATTTTACTTGTAAGGGAATTTTTGGGGTCACTAGAGAAAAAAAAAGGTTGAGAACCCCTCATGTAGTGTAACATGAGTTCAACAAAGCTAGAATGAAATTATTTTTCTGAACACGTTTTGCAAATAATATGATTCTAGCTATAGACTGAGTTTTTGTTTGTTAGCTACGCTGATATTGTGCATTTAGCTACCGTTTAACAGCATGCAAAAGGAAGTTAAAATCATATGTTTTTTTAGTGACACCATTTCAAGATAACAGTCCAATCTGACCTTAATAGCTTGGCGTCTTTGGCTGAAATGTAGCACCAAAATGGCTGTTCACGTGAGGGAGCGCCCCCTGCACATACCCTGAGCAAATGGAGAGAGAGAGAGGGGGAAAAAAACACAATCTGAAGCTGTGTCACCTATCAGAAACCTTAAGAAATCCTTCCCGCTTGACTGAAACGTGACTGTGCCAAGGCAGCAGGGATTCTGACAACTTGTGTTGAGTGAGATAAGGAACGAGAATCCAATTATTTCTTCTTACCAAGCTGTAGCCAGGATGCTCGCTCGCTCTCTCTCTCTCTCTCTCTCTCTCTTTCTCTCTCTCTCTCTCCCCCCCTTTTCCATCAGAACTGAAAAAAAGATTTCTAGGTCAAACACAGAGCAGCTAAAATGCCGAATGTCAGCAAGTAGAAGCGAAGATACAGCGCTTCCATTGTTCTCGTCTTCCGTGTCACTTCCTGAATGACGACTGCTGGGGATAGGCCGTGAATAAATAATGGACGGTGCTATCAACATCATCTACCAATCACTCCCAAAGTGCTGAGACAGTCTTTCGGCATCAATCACGGGGTTGAGGGGGATCCTGAGGTGTACGGAAGTTCACCCTGAAGGTTTCATCGAGTCCGGTTAATACTGGCTAATATGAACCCTTTATCAATTGTTAGATTTATAACAATACAATAATAAAATTGCCATATTTTGAACTACAAGTCACATCCGAGTTCATCCCTGTACCACCGGATTCTTCGCTTAATTGACCTGTTTCTCTTTATCTGGAAGTGTATTCACTCACTTTGGTGTGCTAGACTTTGCCTTTGTCTGAATTCATTCCCTATTTATTATACAGTGTTTTAAGTCTCAGCCCATTTGTGGTGTTGTCTAAATCCTAAGTGGACAATTATATATAGTATATTACCTGAATAGTTCACTATATTATAAATACTACACCATAAATCCAGTATACACCATTTTCCCGCCATTTTCTCTCTAATTTCTCTCTAATTTGACTAATTCCCACCCAGTAGATAGCGCTCCTCTATCATACAACAGTGTGAAGTGTGAAGGCCAAACACATTCTTCCTCCGAAACACTTGAAGCCAGACAGGCGCAGCTTTTCAAACTGCTGCGTCACACACTCTGAGGAAAGCGCTATCTGCACTCTTCCTCATACATGAGCTCAAAGACGATCAGGATTGGCTAGTGTCACTGTGATTGATAGGGAAAGTGAGTGTGTCTTCCCTCTCACCCTGAAAACATGGCCAGTTTTGTTTTCTTGGAGTCCTGGCCATGGATGGCTGTGGCATCGTCGGGATTTGAAAGCTTTTCTGTCGCTTCCCTCGAGAGCCTAGTGTACACTATTGATGGGAACTCAGGTGCTTTTCAGTGAGTCAGATCATTTGATTCAGCTCACCAATAAGAGTCGACTCTTTCGGCTCCCAAACTATACACTGTATTTTGTTCTAAAACTAGACAAAGAATATTTAAAGCAGTAAGAATTATTTTTTTTTTTTAATGTCATGTTTCACTGTTATATGGGCAGTGGTGGTGGTTAAGGCTCTGGGTTACTGATCAGAAGGTCGGGGGTTCAAGCCCCAGAACCACCAAGCTGCCACTGTTGGGCCCTTGAGCAAGGCCCTTAACCCTCTCTGCTCCAGGGGCACCGTATCATGGCTGACCCTGCGCTCTGACCCCAACTTCCCAATAAGAAAAATAATTTCACTGTGCTGTAATGTATATGTGACAAATCCTTCTTCTATATCTAATCATATACATAGCTACAGAGGACACTCCTGCAGTGTTTGGACAGAAGATGAAATGATATTAACAAAATATTAATTGAATTAACAAAAGCAACATCGAACATTACTGGGGCCCAGACCCAGATAAAGTACTTAGTAAAGATGATTGAATTTAATAAACTTTTTTTTTTAAAACTAATAAACAGCTCAGATGTTGAAAATGCTTTTTTCCCCCCATTAAATTACACTGCAAGTGTACACAAAGCGAAGAAGAAACAAGAATGGGGAAAAATATGCTCATACACTACACGAGTTGGCTCTCAAGGTTCACATAAAAGCGCCGGCTCAAAGAACCACCTCGTTTTTGGCAAATGACTTGTTACACATCAATGCAACTAACTTCCACAAAAATAGTACAGGATTATTTCTTTAAATATTTTCTTTAAATTATTTTCTTTAAATATTAAGTTTATTTCTTTCAGATCGAAATCTGAAAATTGAGAACAAGCAGCATAAATGCAAGTAAAATATTTTTTTAATAATCACAAAGCTCAACTGACATTTTATGTTCTATTTAATACAGAAATTCACACTTTTTAACCGTATTTTAACTGTATTTTCTATAAGAAAACATTGCTTAACTGTCTTACTAAGTGTCTACAGCTAGCATACTGAATAATATTGACTTTTTAATTGTTTATGTGTTGGCACAGTGTTCTGTTTTGATCTTGTTGTGTCTGGTTTAACTTTATAGTGTCTGACTTTTTCCCCCTGTTTCACATGTGCTTTTGTCCTGTCTGACTTAATCCATTTCATGTTTATGAAAAACTGTTGAAAAAAACAACAACCAATTGTTAAGTATCTAAAATTATTATTATTACATTATTCTTTTTTTAATTAGATTTATTTATTTTTTATTTTTTTAACTTTGTAGGTTGAAAGTTGTGTGTTTTGGCTGCACCAAGTTGAAGACTCGACATGTCAGGCTAATATGCTTCAGAAATAATTGTTTAATTTGTCAGTACAGAACATTGTGCACTTTTTCATCAGAAGTTACAAAGAGAATAAAATAATACATAGTTACTCAATTAATACATTTGTCTCCTTGATTATGTGAGAACCTGATGAATAAATATGATCAGAGAAACTTTGTGTTCTTTTTTTTTTTTTTACTTTAATTATTTAGCCGATCCAAGTAAAAATTTGCCATAATCGAGCCTATGCAAAACTGTGCATTCAAATCGGTTAAAAAAGTATTTAATTTCAAATCGGTTGTACAATTTACAACTGAAATGAAAAGTTAAAAAAAAAAAAAACAATCTTTAAAAAAAAATTGTACATGGTCTCTATCTTAATTATTAGGAAAATATATATATATATATATATATATATATATATATATATATATATATATATATATATATACATATATATATATATATATATATATATATATATATATATATATATATATATATAAAAATTCCAATTCCAAAAGGAATTTGTAAAAAAAAATAAAATAAAATAAAATAAAAAAAATCACTAAAAGTATTACCAATAAAAAAAACAAACAAAAAAAATGTTAGAAAAAGCTTGTTAATGGACGATGTGTAATTGCAGCTCCACTCTCAGCATGACTACAGGATGGTGCAGAATCTGGAAGCACTCCTTCCAACAGCTGTTTCCTGATATTCGAGAATGTTCCAGACACTTTCGTAGAATCATGGCTTCGTGCTACCGAACCCCGCAAGAAAGCCTGTTTCATTTGTACCTGCAAACGCTTCACCTGACGCTGTTGTTAAACGAAATTAAATGCAGGATAACTATTTCACCAATGTCTAACACGTACAGGGAAGAGGTTTCACGGGGAAAAAGTTTTCTCCAGAAAAAAAAAAAGGTACTTAATTTGAAAGAACACGTTAAAGGAATGTTTTTCTTAGACTTTGTTGGAGTATTGATCAGGCATGCTCCTCTTAAATACTTAAATATTTAAAAAAAACAAAAACAAAAAAAAAAAACATTGAATTGATAAAATCCCATCCCTGTTAATGACAGGACTCCTGAGTTTGTGTAAATTTACATACTGTACAACAAGACTCACTAATGTGAACCTCGACTGAGCGGCTTCAAAACGTATAATTATCGTGAGTTACTGCAATTTTATAAATGGATTACGCGGTCAAGTTTAAATCACTTATTTATTACATTTACACCCATGAATTTAACGAACATTTTGATGGAAATCCAAAAGCAATCCAAAATAAAACACATAGATCCAAACAATCCCTAATGAGACAAGGGTTAACGTGTATCTATAGGAGCCGACGCGCTGCAGTGGCTGAGCTGCATTACTGGAAGATTTAGCATTTGTCACTCTTATGAGGAGCTCTGTTACTGTTTAGTCGCCATTTTGTCATTTCAGTTCTCTGTGAGCTTTAGCTTTTATGGAGTTCTGTAGGCGTGACTAAATGTAAGTCAACTTTGATTTGTGTGAACGTGGTTAGTAATTTACTCTGATACACTGTACATGATACATCAACAAATGCGCATGAGTACAAGGAAAATCAGAATCCGACGGGAATTATTGGCTCGGTTTGATCTACGAAAACAGTTACACACAACTTTATTAAATGATTGATAAACAAGGCCTGATTGTCATTGTAAAAATAATAATAATTAATTAATTAATTAATTTAAAAAAAAGTGTTGTTACATAAAGAATACTAAACTGAACTAAAAGACCAATAAAGCCACACACACACACACACACACACACACACACACACACACACACACACACACACACACACACACCATTTATCAGCTGTAATGGACAGTTTTGCCTCTGTGCCTTTAGGCTCTGCTGTCTAACTGCCCATTGAGTCCAACAAGACAAACTGCTCCAAATATTCTGCCTGAAGACCGTGCCATTGAGGAGGATGGCCACAATTCCTTATTCTCACCCAGCTATAGGAAATGAAAAAGGCATTAAGACCTGGTGGGTGTCCAATTTCAAAGCAGAGAGACAAGAAGAAGAGAGGTTAAAAAGACAGGAGGGGCTGGACATGCTATTGATATCAACCCCCCACCCCCTTCTCTCTCTCCATCATAAATGTAGCAACGGCGAAGTGGCAGTTGGGGAAGACTTCATTACCTCATAGTCGTGTTTGAAACTGAAAACAAATTTACTGAAGTGGCACTCAGAATAAACTTTTCACACTTCCTGACTGCTATCTGTACACTCCGTCGTAAGATATTTGTGTCACTGTATTTTTTAAAAGTTCTATACAAATAAAATTAAACTGAATTTGTCAATACATGAACTGCCAGAAACCAAAACATGATGAAAGAACGAGGGCTGGGCAATATCACGATATAATACAGTGAGGGAAAAAAGTATTTGATCCCCTGCTGATTTTGTACGTTTGCCCACTGACAAAGAAATGATCAGTCTATGATTTTAATGGTAGGTGTATTTTAACAGTGAGAGACAGAATAACAACAAAAAATCCAGAAAAATGCATTTCAAAAAAGTTATAAATTGATTTGCATTTTAATGAGTGAAATAAGTATTTGACCCCTTCGACTTAGTACTTGGTGGCAAAACCCTTGTTGGCAATCACGAGGTCAGAAGTTTCTTGTAGTTGGCCACCAGGTTTGCACACATCTCAGGAGGGATTTTGTCCCACTCCTCTTTGCAGATCCTCTCCAAGTCATTAAAGTCTCGAGGCTGACGTTTGGCAACTTGAACCTTCAGCTCCCTCCACAGATTTTCTATGGGATTAAGGTCTGGAGACTGGCTAGGCCACTCCAGGACCTTAATGTGCTTCTTCTTGAGCCACTCCTTTGTTGCCTTGGCTGTGTGTTTTGGGTCATTGTCATGCTGGAATACCCATGCACGACCCATTTTCAATGCCCTGGCTGAGGGAAGGAGGTTCTCACCCAAGATTTGACGGTACATGGCCCCGTCCATCGTCCCTTTGATGTGGTGCAGTTGTCCTGTCCCCTTAGAAGAAAAACACTCCCAAAGCATAATGTTCCCACCTCCATGTTTGACGGTGGAGATGGTGTTATGACTTGGGGTCATAGGCAGCATTCCTCCTCCTCCAAACACAGCGAGTTGAGTTGATTCTTGATTTTGGTCTCATCTGACCACAACACTTTCACCCAGTTCTCCTCTGAATCATTCAGGCAAACTTCAGACGGGCCTGTACATGTGCTTTCTTGAGCAGGGGGACCTTGCGGGTGCTGCAGGATTTCAGTCCTTCACGGCGTAGTGTGTTACCAATTGTTTTCTTGATGACTATGGTCCCAGCTGCCTTGAGATCATTAACAGGATCCTCCAGTGTAGTTGTGGGCTGATTCCTCACCGTTCTCATGATCATTGAAACTCCACGAGGTGAGATATTGCATGGAGCCACAGACCAAGGGAGACTGACAGTTTCTTCCATTTGTGAATAATCGCACCAACTGTTGTCACCTTCTCACCAAGCTGCTTGGCGATGGTCTTGTAGTCCATTCCAGCCTTGTGTAGGTCTACAATCTTGTCCCTGACATCCTTGGACAGCTCTTTGGTCTTGGCCATGGTGGAGAGTTTGGAATCTGATTGATTGATTGCTTCTGTGGACAGGTGTCTTTTATACAGGTAACAGGCTGAGATTAGGAGCACTCACAAGGGAGTGCTCCTAATCTCAGCCTGTTACCTGTGTAAAAGACACCTGGGAGCCAGAAATCTTGCGGATTGATAGGGGATCAAATACTTATTTCCCTCATTAAAATGCAAATCAATTTATAACTTTTTTGAAATGCATTTTTCTGGATTTTTTTGTTGTTATTCTGTCTCTCACTGTTAAAATACACCTACCATTAAAATTATAGACTGATCATTTCTTTGTCAGTGGGCAAATGTACAAAATCAGCAGGGGATCAAATACTTTTTCCCCCCACTGTATCTGTTAGGATCTCCCCTCGCGCTGTTCGCCGAAGCGGGCGAGCAGCGCACTTCCGCATTCACGGACTCTTGTTTTGTTTACTTCGCCACGTGCGTCTATGTTTTGGTTCATGTCTTGTCTCCGCTCCTGTGTGTTCATTGGTTCTGTTCCTAATGTGTCATTATGTGTTTCAGGTGTTTTGTGTTTAAGTATCATTTTGGTTCATGTATTTAAGCACCTTTATTTTCACTCGCACTTTGCAAAGTATTAGTGTAGTTACTTTGTTTCTCTGCCTCGTACCAAGCCTTGATTATCTGGACTGTTTATTTAGTTTTTTTTGGATCTTTGCTACGTTTCTCGACCTTGGATTATTGCCTAGCCCTTTGGATACTATTTGCATGTTTTTGACCTTGCCTTAGTCTCACGTTTTTTCCCCATTCCCATTTTTGTGGATATTCCGTTATTTTTGGATATATTCCTATTAAAGTGACTTTTCCCCTGCACTTGCATCCAGCTCCCCTTTCTGTGACCTAACAATATCAATATCATAAATTATATGACAATATGCTTTTCTGACATAGTGTGGGCATCATGATATCTCTTTATATTATTATAATTTTAATTAAAATAGCAGTCACAAACTCTGATAAAAAAGGTGATAAAGTTTTGTGCAATCTTAAATTGCTAAATATTTTTGAAAAAAAAAAAAAAACTAAACTAAACTAAACTAAATAAATAAATAAATAACACTGTTTACTCTCTCCCCCCTACTTTTCAGTGTTATATTATTATTATTATTATTATTATTATTATTATTATTACATTTTGTAAATGTATTTTTAAAGCAACATCGCTGTTTTGTTTGCAAATATCGCAATATGATATTTTCTTTTGGTCGTATCGGCCTCCCCCTAGAAAGGGAATATTCTGAAAATTATTTAGACGTAAAAAGAACAAAAAAAAAAAACACCTAAATTGGAAAAAACCTTCAAACAGAAATAGAAATAACAGACAAATCTCACTTATACTGGAACTATTCACTCATTCATCTTCAGCTTTATTCCAGTCAGGGACACGGTGAATAAACTACTCCACCAATTTTCTTATTATATTGGCAGATAATTTTACTTCGTTCTAGAAATGCTTAAAATTAGTAAAATTATCAGCCAATAGGACACGACTATTTATTTCAAGCTTCACATTTGTAATGAATGTTTATAAATAGATTTAAATAAAAAATAATATTGTAATAATATAAAACACTAGATCAATTTTACTGTATTCAAGATATTTTCACTTGCTAAGATGTCATTGTTTTACAGTGAAATGGCTAGTGGGTGAGCGGATAGGAACTGGTAATTAACCAAATGTGATAAAAGGTGGGTAAAAATCCCTAAAATATTGCTAGAAGAGGATTTTTGGAGTGACGTGACAATCTTTCTCTCTCTTTTCCCCATTACAAATGGCTTATTGATGGAAGGTCAAAAAATCGCATCTTAAATGCTAATGTGGAAGGATCTTAGTGATGGAAAGCTGTTGATTATTCTGTTGATTGTGGCAGTAACATAAAGTGGTTTTCTTTAGGGAACTTAAAATGGTTCTATTTAGATTAATGGTTCTTAATAACCTTTTCTGAAACCTTAATTATTAAGTGTGCAAATAGCTCATTGTCTATATCCAGTATGAATGCAATTATGATATCAATTAAAATATTGGGATCTGCACAAAGCTTTTCCTTGTGTTCCTACAAGCTATGAGGGAACAATCATGAACAGTAAAGCACAACAGGTGCCATAACTGCAACTTTAAAGCCTTAAACATGTTTCTGTTCTAAGCAAACATTCATCTGAATCCAGTCAACACCATTTAGTTTGTAATAATCACTTGAGAAGTGAGTGCATGCTTACTTATGCCACTATATATTACAGGTTTGCTTAACAGACTTGACATTTAGCACATTAGGGAGGTATCTCGATATAGAATAAGTGTGCATGACTCCAGGCATTTCTTATACTTACAGTCAGTCAACTCTGCTGGCATTTTGTTTGGTTAAAAACAGCTCATTTTACCCACATCCACCCACCCAGACATCATAAGTTCATTGTTATTCCCGCCAACAGCTTCGTTCTTGATAAATTCTACCTTGTAATTTTCTTTTAGCTGTTATACATGAAGGAAAACAAGACACAACCAGAAAGACAATCTGTCAGAGCAGTCTGTTTGCAAATTCAGTCAACAAATTAGCTGCTAGAATGATAAGGCAAGCCAATGACAACACTGAACAGCAGAAATTCAGGCACTGCATTTTCTTGGCTTGGCTTTCTTGCAATCCGTCCAAACAACCAAATATCATAATAACAGCATTTTAATACTAAACTGTGCAAATTCCTTTCATCGCTTTTTCTTGTGTCGCTGATCAACAGCATTTGAAACTGCTTATTTATTTTTATACCCATTACCAGACTGGTGCAGGTTCATAACCATCATTTGTGTAACTTCATATGTTTTCATAGTCCACTTCAAGGAAATAAAAATGTGAATATGACAATTCGTTCACATTTGATCATTATTTAGGGGTGTCAATAATTTTGAAACAAGTTTGAAATAACATACTATTTTATAATAGTTTAAGATGTTGTTATTAATATATATTTGTCAGAGGAAAGGTAAAAAGCTTCCCTGGTTGTTTGGGTTCTCACTAGAAGCAGTAATCTCCACCGGGAGCTTAAACTGAACAAGTCGCATGTGTTGATTGTCAGGTTTGTTTTAAGTGGGCGTCTCTTGTGGGCGTGGTCTGTACAGCGCTCTTTTTTTTTAAGTTCCGAATGGTAGCCCAAAATCTATAGCCATCATCAAAATAAATGTATTTATGTTTGATTTACATGTTATGTGCTAGGCTTTATGCTAGCTTTGTTACTTGCTACGTACACTCGCCAGAGGCAGCAACGATCTCTGCTACTTTCCTTAAAGGCTTTATTTTTCTTCGTAAGGTCTCTATGCACATCTAAAGTTGTGACTGGTGTAACACCTCAGCACAAGCAGCATCATATAATTCACACAATTATAACCAGAAGAAATAAAACAATGGGCCTTCTCAGCCAGAGAACCCACAAGAAACTCTGGACCAAAATGTCTCCACTCAGGGAGCCATAAAACAAGGAATCCACACCCAGACACCAAGGAGCCACTTAAATCCAGCGTGTGCATCTGCCTTATCTCAACCAACACGGCAAGCGTTAAAGGCCTCCCTGACCCAGGGCTGAACCCTCTTGACCACAGAAACTGCTCTCAAATGCAGTGATTTAGGCCTTTTGGGCCAGACCAAAAGTCCAAAGATCCATACCATTAAGGCCAATAAATTCTGGAAGAAAGGAGTGACCTTTTTGTTCAGTCACAAAGATTACACATTCCACAATTCCACAAGTCTACACAAGGACTCACACATTCCACAATCGGCGGCTACCAGGAGCAACGACTGTGGGAATTAATACATCTTTGAACAACTGCAATCACCTATTTCCTACCATGTGTTGTTCTATTTTCTTCATGTGTATCACCTTTAAGTTGCCACTAATTGTTCGATTTTGCATGTATTAGTTTAGTTGCCCTAGGAGGTGCTACTGTGTTTTAAATATTAGTAATGTACTTTAAGTATAGTCAAACATGTCTTGTTTGGTATGTATGTGTTCACTGAGTGATTTCCTAAATCATAACAGTAAGGAAATTTGTGTAGATTTTTCTGATATGTACATGCAAAGTTTCAGGACAAAGTTTAATAATCCACTCATCATTGAAGAGTGTGGAACCACTCATCCGCAGGGACAAGGGGCTGATTAGCATAATAGGTGGAGAATCTGGCTAACACCCCGCCCAAAGACAATATTGATTGAAGGAAGCACTCTGGGCTGGACTAGCCCAGGAAGTGTTAAAATCCTAAGAACACTAGAGTTCGTCGTCGTCGCTTGCTTCGCTCTATCTCTCGTGTCTCTTGCTTCTTGGCACGCTTCGAAGGACGGGGTCGGCGGAGGGTCTCCAGAGCCAATCAACGTCGGGGAGATCAGATCACGTTTACCTCGGCCTGGGGACCCAGCGAGAGCCGCCGCCTGCTTCTCAAGCCTCCCGCCTTCATTCCACTCAGCATTCCGATTGGTCTTCCGAGACGCCTCTCACCGACCAGACCGCTGACGACACCACGACGCAACGAGGAAATCCCTTCAACACAGCTAAGGCAAGCGCAATACCCCAGAATCTAGCTAATCTGGTATCTATAATAAGTTGAGCCCTTCTAAAGGAATTGAAGATAACTTAATAAGTTGATGGTTCGTTCAGATCATGGTCTGTGAAATAGCATGCAACGCTAGACACTCGGAACTGCATTCACTCTTCATTATCACCCGTTTATGTATGCAGGTGTGTGTGTGTGTGTGTGTGTGTGTGTGTGTGTGTGTGTGTGTGCGTGCATGTGTTTTACATGTTAGATTAGTTTCTATGTCATAGAGTAGTTCAATAAAGTCTCGTCTGTTCTTAAATATACGTGTTCTTATTGCTTACAAGTGTCTATTGCCTTGAATTGCGATTCTGCTACATGCTTTTAAAATAATATTTCACTATGTTTAGGATATTATTGCCGGTGGCTGCGGAGGTAATATCTAATGCATAATTAATGAATACACTAGGTTCAACTTATTGCTGGATGAATAGTTGATCAGTAATACTAAATTAGTCAAATTTCCCTTTATGAGCTCATCTGTTAATCTCTCCTACATATCTGGAGGAGAATAAAGATAGCTCAATTTAAACAACTAATTTTTACTTACGTAAAATGGTGGAGAATATATAAAATTAACCCAAACAGCTAATTTCCACTACATATTTTGGTGGAGAGATGCGGGTAATTTTCACTACACTGGGGAACCGAAGAAAAGTCGGACGTTGGATTGGCCCGAGAATTCATCCGAACCAATCGTTTGGCTTTACCAGGTCGTACCTAGTTCTCATTGGACTGAGAAAATCTTTATTTAAATGCCGCTGAAATTGCACACGTACATCGGAAACGAACACTCGCTTGCTGCTTTGTCACTTGCTAGTGTGAAGGTAGGTTTAGAGTGTTACTGTAATTGTATTAATGTTCCTGACAGCGATGAGACTGAAGAACATTCCATAGTCTGTCTTTCCTATGAAAGATTCAGCGTACACAAGCTTAGTCGTTCGCTAAATAGAGAAGACGAGCTCATACTGTATTTAGCACCTGATTAGCTCTGCAAAAGTCAGAAAAAAAATCCGCCATCTGTTTCACATGGGTTTCTCTTCTCCATGCCAAATGCAGAGGTTTAGTGCTCTAGCTGCAGCTTTCCTCAGTGGGCACAGGTCCTAATCTCACACCCAACCAGTGGCAGTCTAGACACACACACACACACACACACATACACACACACATTCACGCACACACACACACACACACACACAAAACCAATCCAACACACCAGCTCATGATTAAATTAGTGTAATGAGCTCAGCTTTTGTGCTCGTCTGTATCGAGTGTCATGGTGGAGAGATTCAGCAGGCCTGAGGCTCTGAGTTTGGAGTGGGTGGGAGGAACCGTTTCAATAAGGCAGTCAGAGCAGCACGTTCTTCACAGCGCTTGGCAAATCAAGAGGTTCTCTGTGGTAAATCTCAGCTCGAGGCGGACAAAAATTGCATAATACAATAAAATGCATAAAGGGTTGTATTCGTTCCAGGGGTGCAACAAGTTATTTTATGCAGGATATGTAGTGAGTCTGGATTTCCCTCCTGCTTCATTCATCTTTATATGAAGGTGAATACAGTGACAAAGATTTAACAAAAACAGCAACTTCCTAAGACTATAATATTATTAAAAAAATATTTCAATATTTATACAACAACACTCTTGAATTCATGAATCTGGTCAGATGATTTTCTTTAATTTTCTATAACAGCAGTCAAGAGTTTTGGCTGTTAATCAAATCACAAGTTTGTATTAATGCTCTCGAATGTTCGAATACAATATTGTTTCTGTAGTAACTTTTTTTTTAAACAGGTTTATGGAAGGAGTTTATGGAACATTTATGGAAGGAGTCTCCAGTGTCAGTCTCAGAGGAGTTGTGTTTTGACAAGCTGTGTTTTTTTTTTTTTTTTGTCTTATTCACATAGAGACATAAAAAAAGAGAGTCTGGTGAGGGAAGGACTGTGTAAAGCTGCTATAACGTAAGTGAGAACAGGAACTAACTTGTTTCATGGACCTTCCACAACATTAAACATAATATATTGCATAGAAGCATGAGAAGTATGACGCGTCATTTTTTAATTAATAAAAAAATATTACTTGGTGACAAAAAGCTGAGGTATAAGAATAATAAAACATTTCAGGATGTGCTGTTATAGGAAAATAACATAGGGCTGGTAGCAGTAAAGGGGCGGTCACACTACACTTTGCGTTCCATTGACTTCCATTCATACGCATGCGGATACTGGAGACCGGAAACGCAAGCTCATTCGAAAATGTTTTGCATTTTCAAAGCGTACCGACGTTCAAGTTTGGTGAATTCGTATAACGTGAAGACGTGTGCGCAATAGAAGCTTGACACGTGACATCTTCAGAAAATCCAGGAAGCACTAATTATAGCGGTGTCGCACCATCTCATTTTATACAACACAGCTTTAAAATAATATTAAACATTAAAAGAGATAGGGTTAACCCGCAGCCTTCTCCTTCACCGGTGTAACAATAACAGTGCAAGAATGTCGAAATCCATGATGTGTGGATTAAAAAAAATAAAACGCAATGGATTGGTTGCAGGCCGTATTAGCAAGGGTCTCCGAAGAAATTTCTCATTCTGAAAGTCTAGCGTGACCACCCCTTAACTCTGATTTGCATTTGGCTGCATCACAACACCTCGCCAATGATTATTTTCCAATAACAGCACAGCCCCAAGTGTTTTACTCCTTACATATATATCATTGTACATATACAGTAGTTAGAATGTAGTGTTAGCAATAGGCCTGCAATCTGTGAAGGCTTTCCCATGTCAAAGAATTTAAATTGAGAGGTTTACCCTTTGAATGTTACAAAGCACTGACACTGGAGACTCCTTCCACAAAAAGTTAAACAAACATCTCCTTACAGAAAACTTCATGTCAAAAACGAAACACCTTTGTATTCTTTCTATGGAGCCTCCACCATACAAGTCTGTGTTGTTATTGTCGAGTTGTTTATTAGTATGAGTGCTTTAATATAACCCTGATTTGCCCTATGACCAGAACTAATAATCTGCTGTTACAGAAAATTAAACCAACTTCTCCTGATGAATCAGAAACGTGAATTCAACAGCTCTGTGGTACAAAAAATAGTGGATGCTGCGTACTCTTTTTATTCTATTCTTAGACACAATGTGAACAAGCCCACTTCCAACACAGAGAGAAAACTCAGTCACACACTCGCCGTACACCACAGGAAACACGAGAAACCCTTTTGCCAGATAAACTGTAAAAGCTTTCTAATGTCACAGCACTAAAGTATAGCTAGAATAAATAAATCAGGGCACATTAGCACTTGATAGGCCCTGTGTCTTTGCAGGTGGTCCTGTCTGAACCATTCCAGCTCCCAGAACCGAAAGCAACTGTGACATTCAGCATGCAGTCATGAGCTAAGTGCTCAGCCTCAAACTGTGGCAAAAAATCAAAGATTAAACAGGCAGAAGAAGAAGAATTTTTTTTTTTTTTTTTTTTTAAATCAGAGAGGTAGTAAAGCTCAGATCTTCTAACACCTCCCTCATATCTCATTCACTTAAATCACAGACCCTTCTTCACTCATATGAGGAATGCAGGAATAGATAACCTAATACGGTGTGTTTGGATGCATTCTCTCCTCCAGCTGAATATGCATGAGCACCACCCTCAAAGGTGCTAACACCGACTCTAAGGCAGGTGTGGTCGCGATTCTGAAAACGCACTTCTGGATGACACGAGTTGCAAAAATAAGATAAAATACGTGCATACATGATCACAAACTGCTATTTCAGAGTTACTTTCCGTTTCATTTCTTTCCGAACAAGTGCCTGAACTGCAGCTCTGGATGTTCAGGGCAGGAACAGGCGGGTCCTGGAAACACTTCATCTGGAGGTGTCTGAGATCTGTTTCACATGTGACGGGAAAGAAAATTGAGTTCTATCCTCAACCCACGAGCACAAGTCTGTCACAGACTGAAAGGGCATCTTACCAACGGCCATATTTACTTAGAAGAATGCTAGATAGATGCTCAAATAGATATTTGGTGGTTTATATAATTTTTTCAGAACATATAGGACTATCTGACTTGTATTTGACTATTTAAGTGTGTCACGTGAAACACTGGGTAGTCAATTTGTTAGAGATTTTGTTCGAAGTCAAGCATGGCTGAAACATGTTGCCCTGTCTACGTCATTTTCACACTTTTGTTTTTTTTTCTGGACGCTGAGCTGTTCACCCTAAGAGTTCAGCACATTTAGTAAGGTGTGAATCCTACTTTCAAGGCTGGGAGCGGTCCAGGGAACCGATCCATGGTTGTCTTGATAATGGTGGTCTGGGGCTTGCTTCCATCCAACCATGGAGCGGTCCACATCAGGTGTAAAAGCTATCTGCTCTCAACACTATGTGCTGCTGAGTAACACGACTGGTTCATCTCGTCACGTTACTTCCTGTTTCAAGTTCCATTATGACAGGGAAAGGGATGTTATGTACAGAGGAAGAGACAGAATACCTTATTAATGTATGAAACCAGACTTTCATTGGATTGGAGCACTGTAATTAACTCACCTTCGTGGTCTTGCACTGAGAACATTGCAAACAAACCACATGTCTTGTGCCAGCCTGACTGGTTAAAAAGCTTCTCATTGTTCGGCATTCCTGTACAATGACATGCTATGCATTAAAAAAGCGATGTTCTTCACTGCTTGAGAGTTTCACAGGAAAATAATATGCAGCAACTGGGCAAACCTAGTGCCCACCATTTTGTTAACCTGCATGCACAAAAGTATGAATTGTGCAAAAACAATGCGCAATCGATTCGGAAGGAATTGTCCTATGTGAAAGTAAATCTGTGACTATGAGTCCCTCCACCAAAGAAGCTCAGGATCAGTCTTGGGAGTACTATACTGTAGTTAGTGCACTAGTGATCACCTGGTCTGAAAGTTATGCAGCGTTCGTGGTGCCTAGTAAGTTCGATGTGTGAAGTTGGGGGGAAAAAATCCCCCCAAAAAACCCCAAAACATGGACGCCTCCATGAAAGCGTGTCTTTTGTTTGGTCTCTCAAAGCACCTAAAGCTCATAAAAAGCTCCTTTAATAGCACTTTTACAGTTACAGGCCTGAGTGACTATTGGTTCTGTTCTACTTTAGTGAACTTCAAACATTCATGCAACATTCTGAGTGAAATTGCAGCACAGCAACAATAGCGGACAATAGCGAGTAACTTAGCAACAAACTGACGGGCGTTAGTGATAACTCTAATGTTGATGATTACCGTCTCAAAATGACCATATTAATCGATGTTATAGATTTAACCAAGTATTGTGTCTGGATATTAACTGATTTACAGCCAATACTGTAATTTAAAAGTAGAAAAGGGTGACTTTACACTGTTCACTGTTCAGTGTGAGCGGCCATATTGATTTGACGTCACGCCGTAAACAAGGAAGGAACTGGTAGTTGAGAAGTCTACCCCAAGTTGATGACAAGTGAGGGGGTGATTTCAGAGGCTTTTACCAGTTATAGGCGAGGAATTACAAGCAACATCTTTACCTCAAACTCAGCATTAGCATCCTGCAGTTAGCTAGACTTAGCTAGCTGGGCAGTGCTATATAACAATCTCCAACATTAATGCATTCGATCTCTGTAACATAATGTTAGTCTAACTGCTTTGTGGATATGGACATACTGTAGTTTACAGAAGTGTCGAATAGGCACATTTCCATACTTTTACTTCTCTTTTAGAAAAAAAACAAAAACAAGAAGTGTTGGCGACTCAAATGGACAATTTCACAGCAGACACTTCAAAATGGTGGCTCCAAGTCTACAATCATGTACATTTTGATTCGCGCAGCACTTTATTCACCCTTGCCTTCACTGTACATTAAAACCTACAGCTATTTCCATGCCAAAATGTATTCAGGGCTGGGCTCAAAACATTCAGAACTTATGCTAGCGAAGCCACGGGTCATACAATGTTTAATCAGGTGACTTTTTTACAGGTATTGTAGGAAGACGCTGTAGTTCCTCCTCCTGATATTTTCACAGAGCACAGTTTGCAGTCCGCTTTGTTTAGATTGCCATCATTAATCCCGTCTTTACATCCAGATTGTTTATATTTCATGTTGTCTTAGCATCGTCGCATGTTTATTAGCGTGACAATGGGTCTCAATCAGCTCCCTAGGTGGTGAATCAGTATATCGGGTACATGAGATCAGGCACCGGTAAGGACCTTGGCTCACAACACATCGGGACACTGATAATTAAATTTTTCGGTGATATGATTACGTACTCGCGTCGTAAAACGTCACCAAAAATTAAAAACATAATATTTATAAACAAAATATTTGTTTTATATGTCATAAACCGTATATAGAACGTCAAATGAAGTTCAAAATCGCTAACGTAAGTAATCATTTGAGAGCTACAACAACAATAACAATTGGCTGTGAGCTCAATTTTTTTCAAGCTGAGAGGCTTCAGAAAATATGAAGTCATTTCCAGTAAGGGAACATAGTGAGCATCGAGGGAGCGAACGTTCCAGTGCACTGGAAGGATTTTGCAATTGAGACAGCCCTTAAAATGGCCGACTCCCTGATCAGCGCCCTGACTACTGAACTAGGGAGATGATTGAGACGCACCCTGTGTACACTAGGCTCGTTGTATGATGTGGTATCAGGTGAGTCTTTATGATTACATCAGCAGTTCTTAGGAATAAACCACCAAACCACTACCACAAACAACTGAAGACCAATTCCTGGTCCCGGTGCAATAACCTTGTTATTACAGAGCAGTACTGCTAACGGTATGTACGCTTCAAACTGGAAGACCATTCAAGACAATGCTTGGTTTTAAATCAGAAATAAATACACACTGGCCACGCATCAACTTTACCAGATCCTCAATCTGATTTCAACCTGATCCAAAACAGGAGTCTTTTCTCTGCTTTACCATCCTGTTTCTCTCACTGTGACACACACACACACACACACACACACACACATACAAGCACACACACTCCACTCGTTTCAGTTTTCTCGTTCTGCTTCGCTCATACATTTCTTCTATCTCTACATCGTCTTCATGTCACTGCTCTCTCGTCTCTCCGTCATTGTCTCGTTCTCCTCGCTCTGACACACATTTTCCCCTTTTCAGAAAGTCACACACATGGTTAGAGCCACGTGATTCAGATGTGAAATGTGAAATACACATGGGTTTTAGGCACGTCACATTTTGTTTCACACATTTTTTCCCATGCTGCAGTGCAAACAGCGCATGTGTTTTTGTCTATTTTTCATAATTTCTTTCTCACATGATTAATTTATTTTCATGTGATTGTCCAACGATTCATTTATCTCCACATAATTTAACAATTCATTTATGTTCGCGACTGATTACCGATGAGTCATTTATTTAGACATACGACTAGCAAAATTAATTCATTTTCACAAAAGTTTTAACATGATTAATGCATAACAAGTGAAAATAAATGATTCATGTTAAAAAAATCAAATGCAAACTTAAATGACTTGTGTACATTATTGTATAAGATTCATTTGTCCACGTGATTTTTAAAAAAAACACGATTCATTCATTTTCACATGCATACATCACATGCTTTTTTTTCCAGCATGATTTATGTGATTTTTAAAAATGATTTATTCTGTTGGTAAACGATTAATTTAATCTCACATGATTAAAAAATATAATAAATCGATTAATTTATTAACACAATTTTTAAACAATTCATTAATTTTTTGAACATGATTCATTTATTCGCACGTGATTTTAACATGATTTGTTTTTCATATGTGCTTTTTTAAAACATGATTCATTTATGTTCACAAGATTTTTTAAACGATTCATTCATTCAAAAGTGATTTTTTAAAAACATGATTCATGTTCAAATGTGATTTTTAAACGATTCATTTGTGTTCACATGATTTTAAAACATGATTCATTTATGTTCAAATGTAATTTAAACGATTCATTTGTGTTCACATGTGATTTCAAAACATGATTCATTTATGTTCACGTGATTAACAGATTCATTTTGTTCATGTGATTTTTTAAACATGATTAATTCATTCTCGTATTTTTTAACAATTCATTCATGTTCACATGCAATTTGTTAAAAAACATGATTAATTTATTCTCGCTTGATTAACGATTCTTTTTTCATATGGGCTTTTTAAAAACATGATTCATGTTCACGTGATTTTTTTTTTTTAACAATTCATTTATTCTCGTGATTTTTTAAAACATGATTCATTTGTCCATGTGATTTTTTTTTAAATATGGTTAATTTATTCTCACGTGATTTTTTTTAACGATTCATTTATGTTCATCATTTTTTAAAAACATGATTAATTTATTATCGCGTGTGATTTTTAATGTTTATACTGTATGTGCTATTTATTTTAAACGATTCATTTATGTTCACATGATTTCTTTAACGATTCATTTATTCTCACACGACTTCTTAAACATGATTCATTTATGTTCACGTGATTAACAGATTCATTTTGTGTGATCTGCGATATTTTTTACGATAAATTTATTCACAATTCATTATGTTCACATGCAATTAAAAAAAAACAGGATTAATTTATGTTAACGTGAATGTTTTACACAATTCATTTATTCTCACGCAATTTTTAACACGACTCACTTATGTTAACTTGTGATTTTGTTTATAACAACATTCATTTATTCTCACGTAAGTTTTTTTAACATGATTCATTCATCATCATAATGATTTAAAAAAAAAAAAAGATTAATTCTCACGTGATTTTACACAATTCCTATTTCAGGGGTGTAAAATGTTGAATTCACGTTCGTCATGTGATCCCATATTACTCACGCAACCACGAGACCACATGAATTATATTATATATATATTTGACTTTTCTCTTTTCTTTCTGTCTTCTTTCTCTCGCATGTTTGCACTGTAAGAATAATCTGCATGTTTATTTTCCATCTGCTCTGACTCTACATATTGGAGGTCTGATTCCGACTGCTATTTATTTGCGTCTGCCATTATGACAAGTGTAATCAGTCCTGAGGATTCACTCAAGTGTGCTAGCGCAGAAATCGCCAATCCGCCGTTTCCTCTCTGGCCCAGATGGGGCACAGCCATTTCCTTTTTCCTCTCCCCATCACAGGTTCCATACCACGGCGCCCATCACATCTGTTATGCAGCACACGGCATCTCCTCACTAATTTGTTTGTCAGTACATATTGAAAGGCCGATCTGTCATTCTTCCATGCATTGGTTGCGCTGTGATGTTTGCAGACATGGCTAGTCATAAGTTGCAGCCCAGCGCTCGCCTGGGACTCGCTGAGAATAGCCAGGAAATAAAAGACAGTGGGGAGTGCAGAGAAAAAGAAACATACAGAGAGAAATATGAAAGCTGCTTTATTAACAAGGTCTCTATGGCGTTTTCTGGAGAAAACCAGACGAGTCCACTTGTATTTTTCAAACAGCGTCCGCTTCAATTCCAATGAGCAAGAGCGAGGATGTGTGAGACACTGAAGGCATCTTCACAAAACATGGTTCAAGGACGAGATGGATTTAACAACGGCACATATAATAAAGCAAATTTCCCTTTTTAAACCCTCTTCCTGTCATGTGAGTAAATGCAGGACTTCACCTCACACTGCAATACAGTCAGAGTACTTTACATGAGGAAATATTAACACTGTGTGTGTGGCTACTGATAAAGACTTTAAAAGGTTGTTTGCTCAGTTCTCTCTCCCCCTCTCCCTCTCTCCCTCTCTCTCCCCATCCTGTTCCTCATTGCTCGTTCAAATCCCACAGCAAATTTGGTCCTAAATGCGAACTGACAGTTCATAATATCCTGTTCCCAACTCCACTCGCTGCATTAAGTGTGATTCAGAGTCAATTAAAGAAGTATTTGATGTTGATACGCCAGGACTATGAATCGCCAGGCAGGTCTGTGTTCACTATCGTCCACACACACAGCTGTGAAAAGAGATTTAAGGGTAACACGAGAACAATACAAATAAAAACTGCGTATTTAAATATATGCCTGTCATATATATGTCATATAAATATATGCCTTTTGAAATGATGCCATGTGTGAAAAGCAGAGTGGAGATTTCATGTAGAGTTTAAGAATCTGAGGCCATCATGAGCACAGACTTGCCGAAACTGGACAGTTGAAGACTAGAAAAAGACCAGGTGATTTTTTTTAAAAGAATCTTCAATTGTCCAGTTTCTATGAGCCTTTGTCCATGACAGCCTCAGATTCTTGTTTTGGTCTGAAAGGAGTGGAATCCGACATGGTCTTCTGCTGTTGTAACCCATCCACCTCAAGGTTCGAAGTTTTGTGCAATGCTGAGATGCTTTTCTGCTCACCACGGTTGCAAAGAGTGCTTATTTGAGTTGCTATATCCTTCCTGGCAGCTCGAACCAATCTGGACATTTTCTTCTGATCGCTCTCATCAACAAGGCGTTTCCACCCACAGAGCTGTCGCTCACTCAATTGTTTTTTTGTTTTTCGCGCCATTCTGCGTAAACTCTAGAGACTGCCGTGTGTTAAAATCCCAGGAGATCAGCAATTTCTGAAATACTCAAACCAACCCATCTGGCACCAACAACAATGCCACGGTTAAAGTCACAGAGATCACACTTTTCCCCCATTCTGATGTTTGATGTGAACATTAACTGAAACTCTTGCACCTGTATCTGCATGATTTTATGCATTGTGCTGCTGCCACATGATTTTATCACTGCATAAAAGAGCAGGTGTCCCTACTAAAGTGGACAGTGAGTCTAGACACTTCAATATTACGGTTGTGTTGTTAGATTCATGATATATATTTTTAATTAAGGCTATTTCGGGTTGTAACTCTTCAGGGGGTGAATAGGTATTCAAGGCAGTGTAAGAGATGCAAACATACAGTAAAATTATTTTTTTGTTGTTTTTTCCCTCTCCTCAGCATTTAGTGATTCAGTAATTTGGGCCCCAATATTGTAAAATGTTGTTACTGTTATATAAAATGTGTCAGTCAATGGCCGAGCCTTTCTTGTTTTCTTTTCTTTTACATGTTTCAACTCCTGAACTCATGACCAGTGATAGAAGTACAAGATAATGGAGCAATTTGTGGAGCAAAGTGGAAGCTGACTGCAGAATGGAAAGCAAGTATTAATATCTGATTAAAAGCAACACAAAAGGCACCAAAGCCCATTCATTCAGTTTCAGGAACAGAACATGAGTTTCTCTCTCTCTCTCTCTCTCTCTCTCTCTCTCTCTCTCTCTCTCTCTCTCGATGTTTTCTATTAGTCTGTAACACCTCCACACCTGCATTATTCTCTGCTTTATATTCAGTGGAAAACAGCAGCAAAACAGGAGACCAGGGTCAGAGATCATTTTAAATAACCTTGTTAACTCACAAATGAACGGGCAGTTTCATCTGCAACCTATCTTTTAACCCCGTGCAGCTCAATATATCCACAATTGGATAGAACCATGTAATTTCTCAGCACTAAACTGTAAAAACAGTGATAATGGTTAACAGGATGATACGAGCATCCGTGACTCGGTCAGTGCTCAGCGCTCAGAGGGGATGACCTCAACTGCTCATTATATGGGCTCATCATATGGGCCTGGAACCAAATGGCCTTAAGGTCATCTGTACATGAGTTTGTAGGAATGAGTAATGCAATGAGCAGTGAGAGGAACGATATATTTTGCATAATTGATTTGTATGGATGTGTTGCTGAATTTGAGGCGCATATTGATTCTTGAAGGATGACTAACTTTGATGGAGACAAAAAGCTGTAAGACATTTCGTTGGTGAGACAAAATACACAGTGCATGGGGGGGCGGAGTGGAAAAGAGAAGAAGAGCAGCATAAAAAAAAAAAGGGAAAACGGGGTCCCGTTATACTTATATACGTTATATAGAGCCGCACTGATTCCAAGGGGGCTGTTTGTTAGCAGAAATTAAATTACACAAATTTTCTTGTTTGCTGCGATAATGCCATTCCGCTGATTGCCACACCTGGGTAAAATATGCAAATGTGAAGCCTCTGCATAATGCATGGCAATGAGTAATGATCATCATCCTGTGATATTGGGTCCATAATCATTGTGCGCTGTTTCATAAGCAGCCATTCAATTTCACAGTAATGATGTAGTGCACAAGTGGGGGCAGTTTCAATCCTGGCATCTGGTACTCGTGGAATATCGGCAATTTGTACAACGCGTAACGAGGTACAGTGCGAGTCTTGGGGAAACGTCTTTCGCAGAATTTGGGGAAAACCGTTCAAATAGTGAACATGATATTTTATTCTTATACTATATTTTTCTGAAAACTAAATGTTTTTCTGAACTGAAATATATTCCTCTTGTACATGAATCTTAATCCTGGTTAAAAGTAAATCACGTTTAAAGATTTCATTCCAACTGCAGCTTACCTTGAGAGATTTTTACAACTGTGTTTGTTAAACTGATCTCTATAAGCAGACACCAAAGCAAGGCTAAAGAAAAAACCCACTCTGAACAACTTGCATATTAATTTTACAATCAATATGTGATCTTCAGTAACATTTATGTCAAAGAATGAAATTCTGAGTGTGTGTGTGTGTGTGTGTGTGTGTGTGTGTGTGTGTGTGTGTGTGTGTGTGTGTGTGTGTGTGTGTGTGTGTGTGTGTGTGTGTGTGTGTGTGTGTGTGTGTGTGTGTGTGGCTGTGTGTGTGTGTGTGGCTGTGTGTGTGTGTGTGGCTGTGTGTGTGTGTGTGTGTGTGGCTTAGAGGTTGGCACGTTTTCGTCACACCTCCGGGGTTGGGGGTTTGAATCCCACTTCTGCCCTGTGTGTGTGAAGTTTGCGTGTTCTCCCTGTGCTTTGGGGGTTTCCTCCGGGTACTCTGGTGTCCTCCCCCAGTTGTAGGCCATTGTAGGCTGATTGGCATTTCCAAATTGTCCGTAGTGTGTGAATGTGTGTGTGGATAATGTGTGTGCAATTGTGTTCTGCAATGGGTTAGCACCCCATCCAGGGTGACCCGTGCCTTGTGCCCAGAGTTCCCTGAGATAGACTATGGAGTAGGTATGAAAAATAGATGAATGGATGGATGAATTAAATTCTCTCTTTTGGTTAAAATCTCTTTCATCAACATGGTCTATTTTCATTTCGGTTAACAGTTTCCCACAATGCTGTTCGACTTCCTGCTGATGGTGGTGCGGTAAGATGTAGCCCTCGCTTCATCCCGACCCAAAGAGAACAATGCAGCAGTGCTTTAGCCCTTTAGTCTGTCCAGCTCTCTCACCTCATCATTAAACAGATCAGCTTCCAAACACTTCAACTTTCATGCTAATACTGACGTCAACATCGTCACGATGGCCATCTTGTAGTTTGCTAACTAGCCGAGCCTCTGCTGTAACTCAGCACAGCCGTGTCATGTTGCTTATATTCTGAGACTTAGTCTCCACTACTTCTACTTTGGATTTCTCATTAATTTCATTAGTCTTCTCATGCATTTCTCATTGAATGTAGCTGAAGGATGGTGAGAAAAGATCATTCTCAAAATGCTTGTTTTTTTTTTAAAAAAGAGAAAACAGCAAAACATGGCTGTTATCACTTATGTTAAAGATCATAGCAATGTGACATCAGTGCAGCAGACATCCACTATCTCCTCATGGAAAGAAAGAAAATTCAGCTCCTAATCACATTAAATGTATACACTGAAATATTTGTAATGTGTTTCAGGGTGGAGTTTTCCTGTAAAAAGTAAATACAATCATTTCCATGTCATTCTGCCAAAGGGCACGGTGCATATGGTTTCTTAATGTTGGCAAATAGAAAGGTCTTTTATGCAGAAAAACACCATTTTGACCTAAACAGCAGCGACATCTAACTGGTTTTCCTAGACTGTCACACTTATACAGTTTTCATCACACCGGTGACCCAGTTCTCAATCCTTGCTGTAGGGGAGACGGGAATGTCTAATTCGACAGAAATGGTGTGTAATTCATGCTGTGTAATGAAAAAACCTCATTAAATTTAATAAGTCAAGCGGTGTCCAGAGGCTTCGCTCGTTGCCAGTTCTAAACTTAAAGTCTATAAAGACTAAAACTGCTAAGAAATTCTAGATTAGATACTGTACAATCATTTTCACTGAATGTTGACACAGCTTGAGAACTATAAGAAGCCTGCAGTTTTTCCTTCCACACTGTCTGTGATAAAGTTCAGGACTTTTATTTCAGAGGCTGAGGTTTGCGATGAACACAGCAGGGTCATGTCTTAACAAGGCCCCTATTTCCCATCTCATTCGCCCTCATTAATCTGAGTGCCGGGCTAAAGCGGGGAATACCCGGTGTGGCCTTGAGGTGTGGCGTTTTAACAGATGACTTCACACCGGTGAGAAAGGGGCATGTGGGGTGTTCTTAGTTTTTCCTCCTGAACCCAATGATTCCAATTTTGGTGTCACTGAAAGCAGCGATTCATCACTGGCCGTATTACTTAGTGCGGCAGGAGGAGGAGGCCATTTATCTCCATCTCTGCCAGGCTGGAGAGAGCAGGGACTGAGGGACCGAGTGCAGTTAGACCAGCTCCTATAAGAGTCCATAGAACACACAGGAGCTGCAAGACAGTGTACATATACAGTAAGATCCAGAAGTCCATGAGGAAGCGCGGTTTATATTTCATCAGTACTGAAAAACTAGTGCAGCAATATTCTCAAACAACTTTTCTTAATCAAAATTAGATTTTTCTTTAGTAATACAAATTAGTTTTTGTTCTTATTTATATATTGAACATCAACTGTTGGGTTAGCGGTTGAGAGATGACAATTACAGATGTACAGAACATTTACAGTTTAGCCATAGCCGTTATAATTTTTGAGTCTTTGCTATGATGATACAGGAGACACCTGAAAACCACCTGAAAACCAAACAAAAAATCTGAAGGTTGCTCCTGTTAGCAGTTACTTTGGCGCAATGCCGACTTTATCTAATTGAACTTTGACCTGTAAACTCGCCAACCTAAGTCTTGTGAGCCAAGAAGGCAGGAATCTGGTCTTTTTAGCCAATTAAAAAAAAAAAAAAAAAAATGAAGGTACTTTTATCATCATCAGTCAAACCTGACTTTTGCCTTGTTGTTTTCTTACTGTTGCTTGACCCAAATCTGACGAAAAAAGTTGTCTCTATGGTATATAGTCTCCAAAATCACACCAGCTAAAACCAACATAGTTGATCACACAATCAGTTGGTCTACACCAGTGGTCACCAACCCTCTTCCTTGAAATCTACCTCCCTGCAGGTTTCATCTCCATCCAAAATCTAACACACCTGTTTTAGTTGATCAAGAACTTCTTAAGGCAATGATTAGATGGTCAGGCGGGCACCATTATGGTTGAAGCTAAAGTCTTCAGGAAGGTAGATCTCCAGAAACAGGGTTGGTGACCAATGGTCTACATGCTACAATGATCTACAAATAAGTCAAGTTATGAACAGTAAATATATTTCACTACAGTTGTAGACAGTTCATTATTATGTGCAGCATAAATGTCCAACAGAGTGGACATTTGACGTGTGTTAATTTAGTAACAATTCTATCAAAAAAAGTTCAGCTGCTGGCTTATAAATCTGAACACACTTTTTGGAAAAACCCTGTTAGTTTAGTTAGTTTTTTTTCTCTATGCAGCACTACAGCTGTGTTCTTTTGGCTCAGACTGTGGCTCAGTTTAGCAGTTTAATCTACCAAAAAAAAAAGAAAGCTACAACCCAAAATACAAGGCAGGGTTGCTTCACTTCCTGCAAATGAGTCGAATCACTTTCTCTTTGAAATCGAACTAAATGAACTAAATCCAGACCTTAGCCTTTCAGACCTTCCTGTATTTCTCATTACTCAGTAAGAACAAGCCATTTTTACAGGAGACCACATGATTAGCATGAGGAATGTGATCCAAAGCAATAGCTTTTCACACATTTCATGGTCTGGCTTGAAGTGAAATTGTTATTCTCACCACCATTGTGCTCTCACCCGCCTTTGAAATATGTTCCTCTGAAGCGATAACTGTGCTTAATTAAATTAGAAAAAAAGGGACAATATTAGCGCCCTGCTGCGTGCGTGCTGGATGACAGTCGAAGATGAGTCTCAGAGGTGAGACAGCCGTGTCTGCGGGGCAGGTCTGCGCACACACAGGCTGCGAGTGCGTAAATGAGGGTGTGTGTGGACAGGAGGCGTCTCTAGGATGCAAAACAATTTCACGCGTCCCAGGGGAGCAGAGCTGGTGGAGCTAGTGAAGGTGTGTGCATGTGTGTGTGAGGTTATGGCCCCTTCAAGCACTTCAATTAGCATTTGGTTTCACTTTGCCGCTCTCTGCACGAGGTCGCAGCAGCAGGCGTGAAAAACCATCCATACACACACACACACACACACACACACACACACACACACACACCACAGTGTTTGGAGCGTACTCCATCTCACGCTGTCGTGACACGAAGGGAGAGCCGACCCAGTTTCTCAGAGTCATCGGTTCAGACTTTAGACTCAGGTGAGCACTTCAATTATCCTTAAAGTGTCACGTTTTTTTGGAGTAGAACAAGAAATGTGTGCAAGAGTATCAGTGACCTCAATATGGACAGGTCAGTTTGAGGTCAGTTTATTTCCCTGTAACAGCGCTCCCCCAAGTGTTTAATTCCTCTCTAAACCAATTTATTATCCATCATATTCTATGGAAATTGGTTTACTGGGGAATGAAATACTTGGGGGAGCGCTGTTACAGGGAAATAATCAATGATGAAGTGGTGTGATGAAGCGGAGTTACTGTTACCCAGTCCGTACTGGATTTCTTTTGTGATTGTTGCGGCCAAAATTGCTTAATTTATCTTGAATTTGTGCTTTTTCTTTTGCGGAAAACTACTCGAACTGGAAAAATCACGAAATTGTTTTGCATGACCTTTCGCAGTGATGTTTGTTGATAAATGAGACCTTTTAGCTGTACTCATGTTCGACACACGAGAATCGAAGAGGGCTTTGGTTGAATGTGTGTTGTGATGATGTCACACGACACGTCTTGGCCCAAATCTGCAGAAAATCTGTGGTAATTTTGAAAAATCGCGAGCTCCTCTGAATATTGCAGAGTTTGCTTGGTTTTGCATTAATTTCTGCGATCGCAAAATCCGCGAAATCCTGGAGGGACTGGTTACCACCTCAGAGTTGATTATTTTTCGCATCAGAAAGTCTGTTGTACCACAGCAATTTAAACATTTTTGTAGTTATTAATGTATGACATGATACCTTTTCATATTTTTTTGTGTAATGTCCACAAAACAAGTTCATTCACATCAATACTTCACCAGCCTCTTGTCTCTCTCGCTCTCTCTCTCAGCTACCAAGATGCCACCCACCATAGCAGACATCTCTGTGTACTCCATCCCTAAGTACTCCTTAAAGTATCTGAGTTCCTATATAAACAATGTCTAAGTTCCTGGAGATTTTTTATTTATTTTTTTTTTTAAATGGAAAGGATACTGTGGTGTAAACATGCAAGTTCCTGAAAAGGTTCCTGTAGTTGAAACATGAATAAAGTATCTGGGTTCTTGTTATATAAACAAGTCTGAAGTTCCTGAGTTTCTGAGGATTTTCTTTTTTTATGTAAAGGATACTGTGGTGTAAACATGCCTACAGGAACTACAGAAACAAAGTTCCTGAAAAGGTTCCTGTATTGGACTTATAGTAGTGGACTCCATATTTTAATGTTTTATTTTTATAAAAAAAATAAAAAAAACTGATTTATGCCAGAACCCACAATCACATAATCATGGTAATGCTCATACTGTACCTGAACCTGATTGCATTCATATCATCACTATCATCTCACACACACACACTAAAGGTCTTCCAAAACAAGTCGACTTGAAGAAAAAAAAGTAATTAAGCCAACTGAAGACGGTGCTTGAGAAACAGAAATGCTATCAGTGTTTCCCAGCATGGCAGGCGATGCCCATGGCTTCTCAGCCGAGTATGAGCTGACTGATAAAGCAGACGAGGCCTCCGCTGTGTCGAACTCCCGACACCATGCTGCTCCTCATTAACCTCCGCGCAGATAAGCCTGTTTTAACCACATGTTTGGACGGCCCTGTGCACAGCAACTCTTCATGGATGGGGAAAAAAAACATTTTTTAAACATCATATTATTTTTTAATCGGCCCTTGTGACTACTTGAGAGATTAACATGTCCTGGGCCTGATGCTCAGACTAACAAGGTTAAAAGGGTGCAGATGGGGTGTAATGGGATTCAGGATCATTCTGGAAGTAATTGTTAACATCATGTTATCGCTTTCTGACTCGTGCTTTCTCTCCTGCCCCCCACGGTGGTGAAGCATATGCTCGTTAGTGGGGAAGCTCAGGTAGAAGGACACAAAGCGGTGAGTGGCAGAGTTCCAGCTGTTTGAGGGAAGGAGGGAGAGAGAGAGAGAGAGAGAGAGAGAGAGAGAGAGAGAGAGAGAGAGAGAGCGCACTGGCGCTGAGCAAACACACCGTTTATCAGAGGTAACATTCACACGCGCTGAGAGAGAGTAAATATTAACAGCTTCTGTGTAGAGATAATTGGCATGAAGTCATTATTTACGCACTTATGTTAGTGTTTTAATGGCAGCATCAGATGAGACACAGGGAGCATACAGAATAAACACAGACTCGGCATAAGCAGGACACACACACACACACACACACACACACACACACACACACACACACACACACACACACAATCTGAATGATCTGTTGGACAATTCAATAATTGCACTACCATTTAATACTAAAATTCTCAAAAATAAAACTTTCCATCCATCCGTTTTCCATACCACTTATCCTACACACTCGGGGCACAAGGCAGGGGACACCCTGGACGAGGTGCCAACCCAGCACAGGGCACAATCGCACACACACTATGGACAATTTGGAAATGCCAATCAACCTACAACGCATGTCTGGGGGAGGAAACCGGAGTACCTGGGGGAAACCACTGAAGCACAGGGAGAACATGCAAAACAGGGCGTGGGAGGGAATTGGACAACGAACCCCGGAGGGGTGAGGCAAATGTGCTAACCACTAAGCCACCGTGCCCCCCCCAAATAAAGCATTATTCAACACAGAATCTAAGAAAACACGTAAAACATTACAAATTTCAAGCCATTTCAGGCAACATTTAATTTTTCTTTACTAACAATGCTTTTATGTCCAGTGTCTTTCTTTGATTTTCCTCTGTCCTTAACCATGTGATCTTCATTTATATGATCTTAACTAGGTACAGCACTTTGGTCAACTTTGTTTTGTTTGATTGTCTTAAATGTGCTTTATAAATAAAATTTACTCACTCACTTACTATTTTCCTCTCGACTGAGCAACAGTGTTTAATTTTTTTAGCATAGAGTTGTATGCACAAAAGGGTGGGTAACAAGCATTCATGCTAGTGGCACGAGGACATTAATGACATTCTGAAGATTTACTTGAATCAATTTTCTTTGTCTGTAATTTGAGTAACAGGGTTGTACTTCATTGTAGAAAAAAAAAAAAAAAATGACAGAACTTCTTCCTATAATGTTCAGGAAATTCAGATGATTTCAGGCAGCTTCTTGCCGATCATGTGACATGTGGAATGTTCAAAATATTTCAAAGGGAATGTGGATGTGTTCATTGACATGATTGAGTGAATGTTGTGGGACTAAAATGTACATTTTTGTAAGGTGAAGTGTAGCTATAGTGGGCGGGGGTAGGACAAAATGCTGTTTTATTAATTATGATTAATTGCAATTAATTTTTTAAGGCATTTATCTGGAATATGGACATATGTTGTGAAAGACATTTGATCCGTGTTTAAAATGTATTTTATCTTTACTTCATATACTGTATATATTTGTAAATGTAATATCAGTGGAAGCACAATGGCGGAATCCCCGTTACATAATATCACTAATTAGTCCAACCATAGATAAAGAAAAGCAAATATTTATTTGCATGAATGGTAACAAACTTCTGACATACTATTCTGCCCATCTGTCTCTCGTCCTCCCTCTCTCCCTCTCTCGCTCTTTCTTTCCATCTGGGTAGAATGGAAAACAAGCCTGCGGAAACACATCACCTGTTCGTGTATTTGGAGACAGAGGATGCACAAGTGGATGTAACAGCTGGGCTTTCCAACAAATCAGTGATCAAATTCAAGTAAACAAAGAATTAAAATCAGGAAGAAGAAAAAAAAAACATAAACTGAAAGGAACTTTGCAAAGACCTCTGTTGATGTTGCTGAACAAATTTACTGAAATATGCAAACAGAATTTATCCTAATTAGGGATGTCTCGATCCCAATTTTTCCATTTTTGTTGCTCAGAGTGTCGGCGGTCTTAAAAACTAAGCCACTTTCTGTAAGCTTCGGTATCTGAGTTATGCAAAACATCAAGACCATTCTTGTGCTCATCAAGGATGTGCATTTTGATCATTTCCACATCTCAAGTGCTCAGCAGAGGATGGGAAAACATGTCAAGCCTGATTTGATCTGATGCAGCATTCTAGGCCAGTACTAATATTAATATTGAGTCAGGACTCAATATATCGATATTGGTATCAGTCAAATAAAACAGATTTTCTCATGTTCCTCAAACCATTCCTGAACAATTTCTGCAGTGTGGCACGGCGCATTATCCTGCTGAAAGAGGCCACTGCTGTTAGGGAGTACCATTGCCATGAAGGGGTGTACTTGGTCTGCAGCAATGTTTAGGTAGGTGGGACGTGTCAAATAACATCCACATGAATGCAAGGACCCAAGTTTTCCCAGCAGAACATTGCCCAGAGCATCACACTGCCTTCTCCGGCTTGCCTTCTTCCCATAGTGCATCCTGGTGCCATCTCTTCCCCAGGTAAGTGACGCACACGCACCCGGTCGTCCACACGATGTAAAAGAAAACGTGATTCATCAGACCATGCCACCTTCTTCCACTGCTCCATGGTCCAGTTCTGATGCTCACGTGCCCACAGGTGCTTTCAGAGGTGGACAGGGGTCAGCGTGGGCACTCTGACCGGTCTGCGGCTACACAGCCCCATACGCAGCAAGCTGTGATGCACTGTGTGCCCTGACACCTTTCTATCATAGCCAGCATTAACTTCAGCAGTTTGTACTACAGTAGCTCTTCTGTTGGATCGGACCAGACGGGCTAGCCTTCTTTCCACATGCGCACCAGTGGGCCTTTGGCGCCCATCACCCTGTTGCCGGTTCACCAGTTGTCCTTCCTAGGACCACTTTTGGTGGGTACTAATCACTGCCTTATCGGATACACTGCATATGGGGGACATCCCCACAATACCTACTGTTTTGGAGATGCTCTGACCCAGTCATCTAGCCATCACAATTTGGCCCTTGTCAAAGTCTTTCAGATCCTTACCCTTGCCAATTGTTCCTGCTTCCAACACATCAGTTTTGAGAACTGACTGTTCACTTGCTGCCTAATATATCCGACCCCTTGACAGGTGCCATTGTGATGAGACAATCAATGTTATTCACATCACCTGTCAGTGGTTTTAATGTTATGGCTGATTGATGTATAACAACACTAGGAGGTTGAAGAAGTTTTTGAGTACAAGCGCTCATTTACTCCTACTCGACTCTGATACCAACATCTGATGCACGTTATAGTGTGTGACGTAATACTAGCATACATTGCTGTGCTAATGGAGAAACAACAAAAAAAAGGTGGCAATGACTGTGAAACGACTATACTTTGCAAAATGCTAAATGGCTGTGCTTGGAGAAAACATCAAGAGGAGAAACCTCATACAATACAAGTAACCTAATGAATCATCTTATACTTAAAACTCAGCACGAGAAATTCATTGATGGCAACAAACGCTGGCTAGGAAAGAAACACTATTCACTCAATTAACACTATAATAACACTAAGCGAGCTAAAAGCTCTTACCCAGTATGTTCTTGACAATCAGCTGCTATTGGTTGCTGACAACGAGGGACTCCGATGCAATGAAGACAAAAAAACATACTTTACTTACAGCTGTATTGTTTTTACAATGTGAAACAAAATACATTCTTCTCCTTTATGAGCTAATGTTATAAATAAAGAATGAGTCTAATAGCCTAAGCGCATGAACTTTCTCATGTGTGTTTTTATGGTCACTATTTAAGTCTGGGAAACATAAACAGAGCTAAATAAAATGTCCCGTACCGTCCCTGATTGCTCAATACCAAGTAGGATACTCAGTATCAGTGATGATAAGTACCAAAAGACATTTACTTGTAATCTTCATCACTACGTACATCTTAACAGTTGTAAAAGCAAAAGAAAAAGACATTAAGCTCCAACATTAAGTGCAAACATAAAGCTAACAGTCCACTAATGAGGAACAAAAGAACAGGCCAGAGTTAACAGATTGGAGTACAAAGACCAGACACAGACAAGCACCTTAATCCTTTCCAGCATCGGCCGCTTTTCTTTTTAACGGCCACTAGAACTGCTTTAGAAATGAGGCCCTTGTTTACATAATTGATATATGCAGTGATGGAGACTGGGACAGTAGAACAAAGCCATGAACAGGCTGGGTGTCCCGTCTTCTTGTTTAGCATAAATGATTCTGAATGTTCATCCAACCATCAAATGTTCATCTGAACACCTTTATCAAAATCCAATTATCATCAGGTTTCATTTAACAGCATGCGTTTTCAGTCAAAACAATTGTTTTGGTATAACAGGAGGTTGGAGCATTGTCTCAGCTATCCATGTTGTATATGTTCACTGGTTAGTCATGCAGACTGACCCACAGACACCTCCAGTGTAGGGTGTATAAACTTCTTCAACCTGAGCTCACACAAAATGTTGGTGTTATTTACTGGAATTGCATAGAAATTGAAGTTAGAAAGGATGATAAGTGAACTATATTTCCCTAAACGTTAATAAGTTATTGACTTACCTGAAATGTAATTGAGCAGCCAAGTCATGCTTGGTGGTCAAAGTTTGCTTCTTTAGTTTTGCTCCAAAGCTAATGTAGCTAACAAGAAATATATATCTACCGCCTCCAAAATCTTTTCTGTAGATCTCTACCTTAAACTTCAAACCTCAAAAAAGGCATTTTTTCAGCGGCCATGCAAAATTTCTGATGCAGTTTAGGGCACAGGTTGACTTGCTGTTATCTAAAAAAACACAAATAAAACCTCACAATGTAGCTGAACAGGCAGCCATTTTGGAAAACCGGAGGCACTTATGTCTTTAGTACAGTTTGGTATCTCTAGGCCACGCCACTCCAAGCTGGAGGTTATGTGGATGTATTATTTAAAAATCAGAAGCTTTTATTTTACAGTAAACATGCAATATTTTACAATGAACATCAGTGGCTGATGACAATAATATTGGTTGAAAAAAGTATATAAAGTTGTTGGCATGTATTTATGAAAAAGATTTTTGTGTGAGACAGACTTCCAGTGCTTGGTAGGAACATTAACCTAACACTTCCAGTGCAACACCACAAGTTTTGGCAAGTGTAAAATTGTATGGTTAAGGATTACTGTACGGATTACTGTTACTCTGGATTACTGATCAGAAGGTTGGGGGTTCAAGCCAGCACTGCTAAACTGACAATATTGGGCTCTTGACCAAGGCCCCTAACCCTATATGGTCTAGGGATGCTGTATCATGGCTGACCCTATGCTCTAACCCCAACTTCCTAACAAGCTGGTATATGTGAAAAAACTATTTCACTGTGCTTTAATGTATAAATGTTTCTTCTTCATTTATCCCCAGCAAGCGCTGGTGGATCTGGAGCCTAT
This sequence comes from Cranoglanis bouderius, assembly GCA_023630585.1. NCBI lineage: Eukaryota > Metazoa > Chordata > Actinopteri > Siluriformes > Cranoglanididae > Cranoglanis > Cranoglanis bouderius. The sequence goes on from CM042564.1 coordinate 6,079,714, forward strand.
CCTAGGAACACTGTTTATGAGGATTGGACACCAGTCGATTTCAGGGCATCACGTATGCACTCATTCACACCTAGGCATAATTTAGCATTACAATCCACCTACTAGCATGTTTTGGGAGGTGGAGAAAACCAGGGAACCTGGAGGAAACCCACACAGACATGGGAAAAAATTGAAAGTCCACACAGAGAGTAAGCTAAGCTCAGGATCGGACCCAGTACACTGAGTGTGTTGTGAATGTTCGGTCAACTGCATGACTTTATTCTCTCCATGTGTACATATTGGAATTGAATTCTGAAATGTATAATTGACCTTTGAACTCCTTGGTAGTGACATAAAAGCAGGCCAGAAAGCTTTTGGAAGCTTTAAGCCGCAATGCTACACACATCAGCTCGAGTGCTCAGCTGGAAAATATCCCTCGCTTGGCAGCGGGTGGAAAGTTAGCAAGGCCCAGTCATTAAGCTCTGGTAAATACTCATGTGAGCTTTGGAGCCTGAACGCAGAGCCTGGTGTGGAGCTCGCACTGCTGCCTGGCTCCATTTTGGAGCGCACTGTGTTTGTGTTGAGATAGCAATGGAAGGCAGGCCGATTTTTCCCTGTCCTTGTGCCACGGATTTGAACATATGGGTAAAGCTTTGCAGATAAGACTGGCATTTACCTCTCTGCTTGGGACAGATAACATCCTGTTCATTACTCCAGCTGGGCTGGCTTCAATGCTTTCAGACAAACCTTTGCACCGAGACTGTGGCAGAACCCGTGTTCGGCTTGTTGGAAAAGCAGGATAAGACTAATTCTCTGTTCTTCAAGTGGTGTTATTTATAGAAACCATTTCCTTGGAAGCTCTTTAAGTACAGCATGTGTGCTTTGGGCCTAAAGTCCAATTTACTTTTCTACTTAACAGGTAAAACCTGACATTGCCATAAAAGTTAGTGAGAATATCTTTGTAGTAAACACCTTGTTAATCCAAGTAATTATCCAATTATGAGGTACTTCAGCATGTCCTGTTTTAAACTAATCAGTAACACTTGTGTAATTTGTTCACACATGCATGTTTATGTAGGAAGTTAACATAAAATAACCAGGAAAGGGTGCAGGGGCAGACTGGCAACAAAAAACAGCCCGGGAATTTGCTGTGAAGCGGCCCCGATTTGAGTCACCAAATTCGAACTGACACAACATGTTTCTCGAATCAACGAATCATTAATTGAAAAAAATAAATAAAACATAATCTGTTCATTTGTATTGTTTGTGTTAAGCTAATATGTAAAACGATGAAACAGTGTCGCTGCAGCTAAGATGACCTATTGAATATCTGTATATAGGCTACATAATGCTGAGGTTAGGAAAAAAAGACCGGCCCTCACAAGCCCGGCCCACCGGGAAAATTTCCGAACTTCCCAATGGCCAGTCCGTGCCTGAAAGGGGGTAAAGTATGAGAGCAAGCCAGGGTCAAAATCTGGGGAATCAGGCATATACAATCATGAGGCAGTTCCCTGGAAAATACTGAGTTCATGAGTTAACCGTATATTATGATACGTCAACCACATTCGAAGTAAGTGATTTAAAACTTCAGCAGAGTGAAGCATCAACAGAAGAAAGAAAAACAGCAAAGATTGCTTTGTTAGAAGCATCGTACAATAAAGAATGTGGTCAATAACATTACTGTAGCTAACACCTAGAAGATGATGTGAGTTGGGAAAAGAAACAGCTGATAAACTGTTTAAAATGTAAACTCCACCAAATTTAAGTCAATGGGATGGGTAGTGGTGGACAGAAAGATTGGTCATATTTTACACTGTATTTGTTATTCATCATACGAAGTCGTGTATAAATGTATTCATAAGTTAACTGTACTGTAAATTCCCATCAGATTTACAAAAGTTTCTGTAAAGCTGATTTTCTTCATACTCATGTGAGTATGTTGATGAATGCCAATCAGCTATGAATTACCAAGCATGTTCACACAGATACAGTTGATTTACATTTCATGAAGCCCACAAAATGCCATAAAAGGCAAAGCTCAAAGAGCTGAAAATGACAAAATGACAAATGGTGAAAGAGTGTCTCCTAAGTTTGGTGGTATGGTAAACCTCGCAGTAATGCAGCTCGGCCACTGAAGTGTGTCAGCTACCACAGAAACACACTAACTCTTCTTCTTTTTATAGGACACCATTACTTTCATCCTAACTGAATGGCTAGTTCTATTTGTCCTTTGTTTGGAATTGATTGATTTGTTTAGGATCGCTTTCATTAGTATGAAATGTCATTAAATTCAAATCACAAGTAAAATAAGTGATTTAAATTTGATGGTGTAATCCATAAATAAATTTAGCACTAATAATATGATTCGAAGCTGATCAATCAATCATAATGAGTCTCCACCAATGTGTTGGATTCAAAAGTCTTTCCAAACTAACTGGGTTTTCTTGAATATACATATTTCTTGTGGAAATGCTCCTGAGATATGCAAATAAATTTATTCATGTCCAATTTGATAAATGAGGCCCATTACCAGTAAAGTTGCCCAGGTTTGGAGTGCAGAAACAATATCACTACAAAAAAAAACAACTTTATCCCAAATCTTTACCTAACTTAATACCTAAAAAGTTACCAAAAAATTCAAATGCCTTTAGAGACTGAAACAATAGAGACTGAAAGATTGAAATGTAAGGCATTTTAAATAAAAGTATTGCCAATAAAACAGCCATATCTAGACCTGAACAGCACAGATCATTACTGTGCATTGTTTATCACTGCATGTAATATGGATTGAAATGTGATTGTGTGAAAGAGTGCAATAAAAGTTCAACAAACCGTCACGGCCCCTGAACGGTAAAGCTGCACTCACAGGTTTGGACTGAATCTAAGCATCAGTGATTGGAGGTGTGGTGCTGAAACTCCCATTGCTGGAGCTTTAAAGTGTTCACACTATCAGCAATGTTGCAATATTGTTTGCTGAAAAACATGTCAGAGAGAAGTGTACGCAGCCTTCAGCATCACGTACGGGTGATATGTGGTTAGATAAAGTTGTGGGGATTTGAGACGAGTTTTCTCAAGTCTGGAATATTTCGCACAAGCGATATTTTGAGGTACGTCTATCTGTCATCTTTTCACATCCCGTCAAAACACAAGAAGAATTTACAGAATGGTAGACATAAAAAAAAGTAAATAATTCTCCGCATAAATGTAATGTTTGCACTAGACAATGGACTTGCTGTGTAAAAGCAAATAGGGGTATCTTAATTGGGCCTTTAGCAGGAAGATAAATGACTAGTGTGTGCCTCGGGGAGTAAACTTGTTAAGGAATTAAAAAGACAAATGAGGAAATATGAGAGCAGAGTCATTAAGTCTGTTCAGTTGAGTCTATCAAATAAAGTAAACCCCGATTCTGCCTCTTACTAACAATGAAGAGTTATTTAATCTCATACCACAGCGCTGTTGGATTCTCGAATCTGGTGGCCACCCTTCAAAGAGCAATGAGCGCTGCTTTCATGGTTTTCTTTTCACTTCCGTGTGCTTTTGGCTTACATTGCCATGTGTCTTTCCCTGCATCTCAATTCACCTACTTATACTACGCTCTAATAGTATGTACTCTTTTTGTGAAGAAAAAGTACATATTTTGAGTGTGTAGCAAAAGTACTGGGACATACTAACACGTCATGTAACGGAAGAGAACGTCGTTGCCTAGTTACGCACACTGTCACCGTAAACACACTCCTCATTGCATTTCAGCTTTTCTTCATTCAGTATTTCTTAAATAATTTATACTATATCATTTACTTTATCACTCCCTTTATTTATTTTTTCAAATTTCATTTACACCTCTCTAAAACGTGCCCTTGAACTCGGCGAAGCAAACCGTCACAAAGCTCCTCCTCCCTCGAGCAAAGAGTTGTAGGCAATATTAACTAAAAAGTGTCCAAGGATCCACACTTCAAAAATCTACCAGAAATAGTAGACCGTCCGGGTACCTCTGGGATACTCACTTCAACATACTACGATTTGGGACACACTAATTCTAATCTCGGATACTATTTAGGGCAGATAGTATGCGAATTGGAACGCAGGGTTTGTTTTGGTCCTGTCTCCACCCCTATCCCTTCACTGGTCTGTTACCTAATGTGTGCACCTGTTCCGAGTTCATCCCTTGAGTAGTTTGTCTTTGCATAGTGTATACTTATGTTTCTTCATTTTGTCGCAAAGTCTCGTTAATTGTGTTATGTGTGCATTACCAGCTCTCGTTCTTCGATTCTGTGTTTCCAGTTTTTAACATTTCTTATGTTTTCATTTATGAATTATGGATTATGAATTATGGTTTTCCATCCCCATTATGGATTATGCCTATGATACTTGTTTTAGCCCTATTAAACGACACACTGACTTTATGCATTTGTGTTCTGCCTCATGTACATGCATTTTACACTGGTCAGAAGGTGTTGATTAATTTTCTATAACCGCAGCTCTGACAGTAGTTCCAGCTGCAAGACAAACCACAGAGATTTGTGCTTTGTGGGTTCTCCATAACTTGACAAGCTGCATTTATTTGATTCGTTAACTTTCAAAAAGAGAAAAGGCTGGTGAGGGAACGACTGTTTGTAGCTGCTATAACATAAGTGACAACAGAAAATAATTTGTCTCGTGAATGTTCCACAGCATTACATATAACTAGAGATGGATAAAAAAAACACTTTCTTTAATTAAAAATAATGTTGGCAAATTGCTGTGACTCTGCTCTGGTAGCTTTGATTATTTTCCTATAACAGCACACCTTATTGTGTTTAGTTCCTGACATGTTCTGTTGTCTTTCACAAAATTGAGTCTTATTAAAAAGACAATGCACCAGGACATCACAACGGTAAAACGAGCACTAACGTTTAATGCTGTTTAATGTAATTGATCCGGTGTGGGCTTTATTATGAGAAGAGCTCTCACGAACACCTTGAAACTGTCACCTCTCCCTGTCTCAAAAGCAGACCGCTGAAACTGACTGGGTGTCTCCCTTGACAATATTATCTCTCAAGCACAGACAAATTGCCTCTTTGTTTGAGGACATGAATACCGCCATAAAAACATTAAAGAAAATCCTATCAACAAAAAGAGCTACGAGTTGCTCTCGCAGAGTTAGGGGGCTGTTGCACAGACGATTCCCTTCCCCTTCCTTACCTCCACCTTCCCTCCAATTTCTCAGCTTGGGATGAGATCAAGTGAAGGTTGCGTCAACCTCGCGCATGGCCTACATCCTGATGGGCAAGCTAACTGCGTAATTTGTTTTAGAATTAAAGCTTAATAGCGGCTGCTCATCCGTCTGCAGCCAAGCTCTTGCTGCCTCCTCTCCCTTTTTTCCTGGCATTCATGGAGGCATTGGAAAATGAGTCACCATTATTGAGGGACAAGAAAATCCCACACCATTGAAGTTAACTGTAAACCATTATGATTCAGGGTATGAGCCGAAAGATAGCCTTCTTTTTTTTTGGGGGGGGGGGCGTTGCCATTAATGCTAATATTAACAAGGTTAATAACCTCTCATTAACATGACTGGAAGCTACTCAAACCACTTAAACTGAAATATATCACATTATCAATGATGGATGTAGAATTGCTATTCAACAAGAGCCATAAAAGATTTAACTACAAATTAATATCACTTTAAAATTGTGTTTGATTGTGGTACGAAACACACTGTTGGGTTCCACATGTCTCTCACATCTCTCACACCAGGCAATAACACCGGCTCCTCACAATCTAATAAACAAACGGAGTCTCAACATAAAATCAAACAAACAGAGGCTAAATAATGTCTGAAAGAGAGGCTTGGAATAAAAAGCGAGCCAGGATTCAGTCTATAGTGTGATCCAGCTGTCAATCAAACACAATCTGCTGGGGTTTTTTTTCTGTCTGACATACAGACTAAAACAACATCACCCATCATCACCCAGCATCACTATGGTTATGTTTACTATAGTAGTTTATTATGCAATATTCATATTTCACTCCATTTTTATTTTATTTAATTGCAGGCATATACACTTACAACATTTTTATCCCTAATAAATCGTCAACTAATAAACCGGCATGACTTATTGCCAATTAAATAATGTAACAAATTTTGTACAATCCAAAACTACCAAGTAACCGCTGCTACATTTATGTGACTTAGACTCACATGCAAAAGTTTTCACACCCTTAGCAATGTAATTTATAGCAACAAGACCTTTACTGTGTTCGGTTTCACAGATGTTTCTTCATTATCAGAAGAAACAAAATGGCCAAAAATGCAAGATGTAAGTAATAACACATGACAGACTGTGCGCTCATACAAAAAGAATCTATGCTGGGGTGGTGTGATATGTCAAGGATTACAATGTTTAATTTATTAATGGAAGAGACGTCGGTTTAAAGTCAGTTTAATGTTGTGGAACGTCTACGAGACAAGTTATAAGCGCTGCTTAACTGCTATAGACAGTCTTTCCTTTACCAACATCTCTCTCTCTCTCTCTCTCTCTCTCTCTCTTTCTCTGTTTTTTTAAAAAAACTACAAAAAAAAAACAAACAAAAAAAAAACACGTCATTTTACTGAAAAAGCATAAACTCCTCTGTCCTGAATACTTTCCTATGTTGGGAAACATTACAAAGCATCATGACTGTTACAAAGCACTGACACATAAGACTTCTTCCATAAATATTATATAAACACATTATACTGTGTCTTTGTTAAACATCATGGTTTTAAAAAAAAAAAATCTGTTAAACCTGTTAAATCTGTTTATCATTAGTCATAGATTATGTGCAGTGTCAACCATTCACATCCCTGCATATGAGCTGTTACTATAGAAACAATAACAGATTAAAACGCATTAATATAAACATCGTTCATGTTACAACTTGAACTACTGTCCGAACCGTGCTGTTATACACAAATAACGAACACCTTCTGACCAATCAGATTTCTAGAATTCAACAACATCTGTGGTGTAATATATTTTAACCTAATTGTTATGAAACTATCAAAATGATATCAGCTTGCATTTTCTCTAATAACTTTTGCCTTCTTTTTTATCCTCTGAAGAGGTTTTGCATCCTCTCATTTGTAGTTTTCGATGCTCTGTCTAGAAGTCTGGAGATTGAGAGACAAATAATTTTTCTGTTTATGTTTACAGCCCTATTTGGACGGGATTCATTTTACATGGGACCAGGAGTAATTCCGTCATTTGTAGGTTCTTCTCTGTGATTTTATTTCCAACCAGTTCAGTCATGTCAGTACATGTCCAAATAACCACATTACCTACTGTTTTTGGACCAATATGCGGTCGTCTGATAATTTTAGTACCCCCCCCCCCCTCACACACACACACACACACACACACTCAGAAAGAGAGTGAACTCAACCGCTCGATTACGGAATGGTGTTGTCCTAAAACACAGCACTTTCATTAATAAATGATAATCAAACTCTTCACTAAAAGCAATCTAAGGAATTTGATAACTTTGAGCTGTAAGTATTTTAGTCGTAGTAACACTTTTATCAGTAAGCGTTATGATCACGGGATCAGGAACCAAAGAAGAAGAAAAGAAGAAACTATATGGATGGCAGTGCCTCCCTGGAAATAATGTCCTCCTCCTCTTCTCTAATTATAACCATGCCGGGTACGACTTGGGGCTATATGGTCTGTAGTTGCATGAAAGTGAAATGCAGTGCAACAGATAATTACATTGACTTCTGATGTGAAGTCAGTGTTTAATTCTTAAAACAGAGCAATCTCCTGCTGATTTTTCACTGAAGCAATAAAATGACATAAGAACTATGCAGTGGAGGTTTTGCTTTTCAGTGTGGCATGTTTTCCTCAGGTCACAAATGAAAAGCAATACCACCTGTGTGTTGCATTTCACAATTTTTATACCTGGCATAGAATCTTCTCTATAGGATGCTGCCTCTTGTATTGGAAAAAAAATATATATATTTTGACCACTGTTACTCACCATACTGTATTTAGTCACCTAGCATGCATATTCACTTCCTGAATCGCAAAAAATAAGGAAAGAAAAAGGAATGCTTTGGAGCTCAACAACCTACATAGTATGGCTTGTATAACTTCGTCTCCTTACTACCCATATTGGGAGTCCATGAGCAGGAGAAAGAAAATAAAATGTGATCTCACAAACTTATAATGACAGCTGTAACGTCTGAACGTATCAAACTGATTTCTGAATCAGCCTGGATCTAGCAAAGAAGTTTCTCTGTGTCTTTGAGCCATGAATCCTTATCTAACATCTTGTCCAGATACCATCGGCACGTGACACGACCCCCCCCCCCCCCCCCCTTCACACACACACACACATAATGGGAGAATCTCTTTTGAATGTAACATGTAATTATATGTAATTATTCGATGTCCAAATAGTGTGATGTTATCTTATTTGCATATATTATGTGTTTATGTAACGTAACTATAATTATTTTAGATAGCTTAACTTAGGATATGATTTTAAATGTCTGTAACCATGTTTTACTTGTAATATTCTTTATAAGTCCATCGAATTTGGTATGTAGTTAATCGTCTTGTGATACCCTGATTGATTATGCATATCATATTGCAATGGGATACATTATTTCATGCTTTCTCTTAATTTCATATATAATACGGTTTAAACCAGAGTTCATCCCGCCAACAAATCCAACTTCCTGATTGGCCCATAGCCCAAAGAGGCGTGTGTGTTGGTGTTGTCTTTAAAACAACACCACGCTTTGAAACTCGCTCTTACACTTCAGTCTCTACTCTCTCCTCACTCACTCTCTTCTCAACACTCTTCAACTTCACTTGTACACTCCTTCCGGCTTCTCTCCCCCGGGGCCACGTTCCCCCGGAAGAGGAAGCCAGGATCTCTCTCTCTCTCTCCCGGAGAAAAGATGCAACCGCCTCACGGCCCAGGCCTTCTCAAACGGCACGACGAACCGGTGAACTCTACACGACCTCGCGCGAACTTTCAAACCGAAGCCATGCAAGTATAGTTAATGGATCTATATCTGCGTTTAAGATTGTACCCCTGTTTACAGGAGATTTAAGTTCGTTAATTATCTATATGTATATGTGCACATACATGAATTCCCTTTCATGGCTGATGTATATTTATAACCGGTCACAACACGTGTTGATTAGATATATAGATATATTTCACACCATTCGAGCTAATTCCTTATATAAATTGGAGAATACATTTAAACGTGTTAAACATCTTTTAATTCGTTACATGAATTGTAACTGGTGGAGAATATTTTTAAACGTTGCAGATTCATCCGATTTACTACACATTCTGGTAGATAAGGCGCTTCTGTTTCGTTTTTCATGTTTAAAGTTGATCCATTACATTATTCTGGTGGAAAAGAATAATGCTAGTAATGATTGATTCGTTACACAGCTACAGTTTCATATAAACCCACTTCATATTCACATATGCCACAATATTATGTTTTGTATTCTAGAAAAAAAAAAAATAAAAAAAATTAGATGGTGCCGTTAAATGTTCACAACCAAGTTTTAGACAAAAGAATTTTATAGGCAATTAATTTAAATAAAGTTAAATAAATAAATGTTGTCCAATAAAACTAGTCCCATCTGAATATGGCTTAAGACTGTTGGGATACAGCCACATTTAATATTTAACATGTAACTATTTCTAGACGTTGAATTGATGGTACACTTTCCTTATATTTCATTTAAAAACAGTGAGGGGATTCACACTTTTGCCCTCAACCATATAATAATAATTAGTTACATTTATATAGCACTTTTGTAGACACTCAAAGCATTTTACATAGTATGGGGCAAAATCTCCTCAACCACCACCAGTGTGTAGCATCCACCTGGATGATGCAACAGAAGCCATAGTGCACCAGACTCCAGCTATTGGTGGAGAGGAGAGATATAGCCAATTCAGGGATGGAGATAATTAGGTGGCCATGATAGACAAGGGCCAATGGGGCAATTTCACCAGGATTTTTAATGACCACAGAGAGTCAGGACCATCTCATTCAAAAGATGGTGCTCTTTTTACAGTATAGTGTCCCCATCACTATAACAGGACATTAGGACCCATACAGACCACAGGGAGCGTACCACCTACTGGCCTCCCTAATACCACTTCCAGCAGCAACCTTAGTTTTTCCCCCAAGAGTTCTCCCACCCAGGTACTGGCCAGGCTCAACCCTGCTTAGATTCAGTGGCAAACCAGGTGAGAACTGCAGGGTGAAATGGCTCTGGCTACACTACATACACTACTGGGAGTGTATTTGATTATGTTCATATTAGTTTTACCCAAATCAATATGATCATGATGACTTGCATAGTGTAACTCTGTGACATGTAAACATATTATTCTGAGAATATGAATACGACATTATTGTGTGAAGAAGGCACTAACAAGAATCTCATTGTGGACTTGACCCCGAAGATGTTTGTATTTAAGCTGTGTGTTTTTAGAGACATGTCAGACCAGACCCAAACCAGTCCTGACCAAATCAGACCAGATATCAGCCATACTCCGGAGACATAGAAACCATAGGTCAATGGTCGCCAACCCTGTTTCTGGAGATCTACCTTCCTGAAGACTTTAGCTCCAACCGTAATCATGCCCACCTGACCATCTAATCAATGCCTTAAGAAGTTATTGATCAACTAAAACAAGTATGTTAGATTTTGGTTGGAGATGAAACCTGCAGGAAGGTATTGTAGATCTCAAGGAAGAGGGTTGCTGACCACTGCCATAGATGATCAGACCATTACCACATTTCACTTCATTCTGTTTATTTCACTTTTTGTGCACACTCAATAAATTCCCTAAACTTGTACAACTTCATTCTTGGCTGTTCTCCTGATTCCTGATTCTGTCTTCTGAAAGATTTCCAACAATGGCCACAGGTTTACTCAGATTTCTACTTTTCTAGACTCGCACAGTTATGATTGTTACCATCCAGAAATGTTAATATTCTCTCAAATCACATGACTTGACCTCAGTAGCCAATGATCTGTATCCTTGCATTTCTGATGCCATGAGTGTGATGTATTGCTGCTTGCATGGTGCCCGAGGCCACGGCTTTAATTAAAGTCCTCCACAACCGCGTGAGCACAATTTCACAAACGCAATAGGCAAACAACTCATAATGGCCCATGTCGTTTCTATTATTTGGTAAATAATGGCTGCATGTACAAGCTTTCAGCTGTCAGCGTTCGAATGTAACCTGAGGTTCTCTTTTCTATTATGTGCCATTGAGACATTTTAATACAATTTTCTCAACTCGAAATGTTTTTTTTTTTTTTTTCAGTCAGACATTTTATTACCTTCCATAACACTTTTCTCATTTTTCAGTTACACCTTGATGCCACATGCTATTCAAATGCCAGCAAAGAGCTACGAAGTCAAGAATGGAAAAAGAAAAGTCAGCGTGTGTGATTCTGTTCATTAATTATAAATTCCATGGTTGCATCGGCTTTATAACCCTATCACAGATACCATCTCGATTGCTAATTAAAACCGATCTGTGTAATCACGGACCAAATCACTGCAACAAGCTGGTAAATATGGTGAGAATATGAAGTGCAGAGAGGAGCAGACACAGAGACTGGATCAGGAGACATGGATTCGGGATGATCAGAAGCTTGATTTGCAATAAAATACAGATTTTGAGTATGCACCCTGCTGTGCTCGGGGAAATCAAGATCTGTGTGAAAGCTGCCTGTGATCGAGTTCTTATGCACATCTGCTGCATTTGAACATGGTACACCAGACCACAAAGTACAAGAACACATTAAAAGGTGATGCTTTACTATATAGCATAAAACATTAGAATTAGTTACATTTGTACCAGCACTGTTGAATATTTTGGTCAACATTGATTGGTCAGCAGGTGTCAATTAATTTTCTATAACAGCAGCTGTCGATCAAATAGCAGGTTTAGTGGGCTTGTTCTGATATGTTATCATTTCTATAGTCACAACTCATTCACTGGGACTTAATCTAAGCCTAGACATAATCAAAGCCTAATAATAAATGAATTAAGGTTGGACATGACCATACCACTCATGACATATGACTATTTCTATGATACATGATATGTATCACAGTATAGGTTTGCTAACAGACTGCCAGAAAAACAAGAGAGAAAAAAAACTGCATCATGATACTTATTTAAAAATAACTATTTTTTGTTTACAAATAAATAAATAAATAAATATTGTAATAAATAAATAAATTACATAATATAAATGAATAAATAATATTTGCATTTGTATATTTATGTACTGAAAAGCAGAAAAAATTAAAATCTGTCATTTTATTTAAACATTTTACTGTTTTAAAGAAAAAAAATTAACATCAAATCAGCTTCTTCTAGTGTTTCAGTTTGTATATATATATATATATATATATATATATATATATATATATATAAAGAAAAGGTTATTAATCATGATACTGATATTACATTGTCATATCTCCCAGCCCTAAAACAAATTAAAGCATTTATACCATTGATATGAATTAGTTTTCTGTAAGGAGACATTTATTTAATGTTTATTTATGGAAGGAGTCTCCAGTGTCAACGCTTTGTAACAGGAAGTAAGTTTTCCAAAATTGGGAAATTTGTCAGGCTTTGTGTTTCCTGTTTTTTTTTTTGTTTGTTTGTTTTGGGAACATGACAAGCTGCATTTTTTGTCTTATTAACTTACAGAGAGAAAAGAGAGAGGCTGATGAGGGAACGACTGTTTATACCCGCGATAAGGTAAGTGAGAACAACAAGCTAACTTGTTTCACGGACGTTCCATAAAATTAAATGCAACTATGGGATAAAAACTTCGTATTTTATTTTATATTATGGTGCGACATGTTGTACAGCGCTTTCCACCACCGGCATCACACCAGCTGAGGGAAGATCTCTCGAAAGAACGCTGTTCATCACTCCGGTACAGTTCCACAGACATGCAGAATCGATGTGAGGGTGCAGTGAAGCTCAACACCTTACTAACACACTATCTGTTGTTTTTTTCCTGTAATTTATCACCTAAGCCAGCTATTATTATAACTGACCACAGCAATGCTAATATGTTTCCTAAAATACAATATGTGCTGTATCTCTCATTTGGTGCAGAATGAATTAAAAAGACACATACCTGTTAAACATCCAGTGGAAAATCCAAAATCCAAGTGTGATGCAAAGGGAAGAAAGAGATAGAAAGAAATGATTACAAACTTGTCTACGGTTCTGAAGGGTTCATTCTGTGGTACAATGTGCAATCGAATGACGTCTTTCAGCTAACCTTTCACACAGGGTTTAACTGAGAGAGAGACTGAACGACAGAGAGAGAGAGAGAGAGAGAGAGAGAGAGAGAGAGAGAGAGAGAGAGAGAGAGAGAGAGAGAGAGAGAGGTGCTGGTGATTGACAGGTTGAGCAGCCCATCGAGAGATTTCATTCTAGATTGCGGTGTTATCTAGTGTGATAAGTAGAGGTTATCACTGACCACCTGCTCTGCATTTAAACACATCATTTCAGCTGCTATATAACAAAATGATGAGGAGGAAATTCCGAACTCCAGGAACGTCGTTACAGCCGATATGTTTGACCCAGTGATTCCCAAATTACCGCTAAAGTGCGTATTAGAGCCATAACGCCATCTTAACCACCAGTGACCTTTTCCAAGACTCAGGAGGCACATTTTCTGAATTTAAAACACTACTTTCAGAACAAGTGGGGTCACAAAAATGGATATATGTATGGATATACCAAAAAAAATAAAAAAATTTGGTTGGTGGATGTCTCAGCAAAAAACCTCAGCGATCCCATTTGCTTCCGTCGTGTGACTGTGTCTAACTGCTGCTATCTGTGGCAATCATCTGTGGCTGCTCAGCACCCGGCTAAATCAGTGTTTAAAATTCTGCACCCGGCGTGTCTCGTCTCACGGGAGCAGTGAAGGCATCAGATTTAAAAAAAAAACAAAAAACGACTGATTAATGCTAAACGCTAACACATCACATGCATTAAGTGCTCCACAATAAATGGGGGTGTTCGTAAATTAGTAAATTAGTCACCTTTTTAAGACAACGTGCCCTTGAGCAAGCCACTTAACCTCGAGTCAGTGTGAGGATGTGATGCATGGATACACTCTTTCATAATGTTTGGGGAAAAGAAGAAGAAGAAGATACTCATGTGCTATACAAATTATAATCAAATACAATGCGTATAATCTAATATATGCAGTATGTAATGACTCCTCATATATTATTAACAGCCCTAATCCAGTTTTCTATATTTGTTTGTTTTTCACACTTCTTTGTACATGGCTAAGTTCAATAGTTCATAAAGTATTAATATGCAGCGTTTGCTTGTGTGTGTGTGTGTGTGTGGATTTATGCATACTGCATTTGACAGGAAGTAACTATAAACACACATGACACACTCAGTTAAATGTTTTTTTTTGCTTCAGTGTGGATGGAGAATGTAATGGTTTGCTAATTTAGTAATTATATTTTTTCTCTTCTGGTTTTTTTCTTTCTTCCTTTTTGTTCCTGACATGTTTTCTCGCTCCTTCCTTTGCCTTAAATACACTGGGGGGGAAAAAAGGCATTCATAGATCAACATATTTAAATTAAGGGCGGAATTTCCACTTAAGTAAAAGATGTACGTTAAACAAGAAGTAAACAGGTAAATAATGGCACTTTTGTGGTAAATTTGTTAAATAAAAATACGTACATTTACACGCTTAATTTATTGTAATAACATGGACATTATGTCTATATATATAAGCTACATAAGGCCATAATCACTTTTTAGACTGTAGTCGTTCTTTTTTCTCATCCTCCAATTCTTTTTTTTCCCTTTCTTTTATTTTTTAATTTAATTTAATTATATATTTTTTTTACATTTCCTCTGTCTCCCCCCCCCATTGCTTTCCATCCCTTTTTTCTTACTCCATATCTTAGGGATGGCTTTAATAGTCCAATAAAGTCTGTTGAAAAGGGGGTTGTGGTGGGATTCAAAATAATAATAATAATAATAATAATAATAATAATAATAATAATAATAATGATGATGATGATGATGATATCTACATCTATCTATCTGTCAATCAATTGATAGATAGATATAGATAGATACAGGTATCTTATGCTATAGCATAAGTACCCAAAATATACTGTATAGTAATATATTATTTATTATATAATATTTAAAATAATTAAAAAAAATAATAACAATAATTTTGTGAATATCAAATGAAATCACTGTATAACAGTCCTAATCCAGTTGATATACATGGTTATTACCCCATAAAGTGTCCATATGCTATGTTGTAGTTACTTCCTGCCAAATACAGAACGCATAAATAAGTATTCGCTTCTGTGTGCAGAGAGTAACGCTCTGTTAATTCGGTTGCTGGCATGGCGGAGCTGGCCGGCGGTCACGGGGATCATCCTGCAGCAAAATGTGGATTACATGTGCATTAGAATGTGGCTTTGGCTCCATGCAAGGACAAGGCTAAGAATGAGACAGTCAGAAGGTGTGGCCGGAGATTCGTTGCACCTAGCACCTCCCAAAGCAAAAATAACCAACTAAAATGAAAATAAATAAATAAATAAATAAATAAATAATAAATAAAAAATAAATGTAAAAAAAAGCACAGCTTTTTTTTAATTTGAATTTTAGAGTTCTGATGAAAATGCCTAAAAATGTAATTATTCTTTGACACCATATTGATTGAGTACAGTCTATTTAACAGACTAAAAGGGCATAGGTGTATTAAAAACAACAACAACAACAACTATGCTATATTATAACAACAAACTAAGCACAACATTGTACAGCACAAAATCACAAGGTCTCACGGGGTTATATTAATGCGCTCATTCTAATATGTTATCGTTTCTATAGTAACAGTTCATTCACAGGGACTTGTATGATGGACGAGTTTAACAATAAACATTTATTGTTATCGCAGGGCACAATCGCACACACATTCACACACCAAAGACAATTTGGAAATGTCAGGGGAGGAAACTGGAGTACCTGGAGGAAACCCTCAAAGCACATGCAAACTCCTGGAGGCGGGATTTAAACCCCCCAACCCCGGAGGTGCGAGGCAAACGTGCTAACCTCTAAGCCACCATAGCCCGCCATTTAACCTTATTAAATGTTATATTATTATTAAAACTGCCACCGATTAATAATAGAAAATGGTTAATAAATCAAAAATAAATTATTAAAAATAATTAAAATGATTCAACAACAACAACAACAATACTACTACTACTACTACTACTACTAATAATAATAATAATAATAAAAGCATTTCTTTGAGTGAGTATCAAATGAGATCATGGTATTAATTTCAGTTCTGCACTGTAACACACAACTGCATTATGAACACACTCCATAAATCCAGCTGGCCGGTGAGAAAAAGAAAATCTTGTACTCAGGAACGACTTTTCCTCCGCCATCACGGTGTCTGAAGTGTAGCAATTATAACCGTCATTCTTAATTACTGAACCCATTATTTAGTGCACTATTACAACAACAAAAATCTGCTTTC
The DNA here is from genome assembly GCA_023630585.1 of Cranoglanis bouderius. Classification (NCBI taxonomy): domain Eukaryota; kingdom Metazoa; phylum Chordata; class Actinopteri; order Siluriformes; family Cranoglanididae; genus Cranoglanis; species Cranoglanis bouderius. The sequence goes on from CM042564.1 coordinate 6,096,282, forward strand.
TCTCTCTCTCTCTCTCTCTCTCTCTCTCTCTCTCCTACACCTCCTCAGAGTTTTGTTAGCATTACTCAATCAGCGAGGTAATTGATGTATCTGTTGCTGCAAGCAGACTCGGAGTGGGAGGAGAGCAACGTTTTCTTTCTCTCTCTCTTTTTTCCCTCCATCTCTCACCACCTGCCACATGTTGCCACGCCAGATCTTCCTCCTCCGAGAACAGTGATGATCACGAGTGAGGGAGAAAGCACAAACTTCATTATTCGCTCTTCCATCAGGCTGAATCTGACTCACACTGACTCACACACACAGCTGAGAAATTAACACCAATCCACTGTAGGAAAGTGTAAATCACGCACTGCTGTAGGAGTGAAGGAGTAAATCTCACTGATCATTTGACTTCACAATGTACTTATGAATATCAACGTGAATGTACTGAGGCAACCATACGTTTCTAAATATTTGTCCTACAGTTGTTATCGGGACCGTTTGTAAACATTTTATCATTATTTAATCATTTGATACGCAAGAATAAACAGAATTAATACTTCATTATCTTGGATGAGTCAAAAGGCTTCTATTGTCATAGCTAGTAGTATAGAGCTAGCAACTTCACTTGTGTTAGCCTAACACACCTTACTCTATATATTAGCGAGCTAGCCATTTTAATGACATCAACAAGTGGAAGAATCACTTTTTCTTCGGCTTTTTCCTTTTTCACCCCAGACAGATATGAAGGCCCATGCTTTTTGTGATCGTCTGACGTTAGTTATCTAATTTAGTTACGTAAATTGCAGTTTCTGTTCTTTTCACGCCACCCTGTGATAGCCACCATATAGTAAAGTGTGACACTCCGAGTGCATCAGCTTTGTAGTAGAGTCTGATATCAGGTCCAGCAAACTTTTCAGATCTTTCTGGAATGTAACAAACCCATAAACTAATGAAAATGAGATAAAATAAGATTAGGTGGCTGCTGTTGTCAACTATAAACAACAGTTCGTAAACGGACTTAGGAAAGACTTCGTTGGTTTGAATGATAGTTACGAGCTTACTAGCTTAATTATCTTTTGCTTATGCGGTCACATTAGATAGAAAGTTTACCAGAAGATTCCACAGGGCATTTGAGCCCTTGGAGACAGATTATGAACTTGGGTTGACGTAGCCGAGGTTGAGGAACTGTACAAGTTCAGGAGTTCTGCAAATCTGCTATCTGTTGTTATAATTTGTGAATGGAAAAGAACTTATACCAGCACGTATTTTCAGTGTTTCCAGGCACATTGTGGTAGGATTCACAATTAATAATAATAAAATAACCGTTTTGATCGAAACCATGCCAACTTCCTGTTGGAGCACTAATCAAATACAGATACAGATACAGATAGTGTCATTGTGCAACACCATGGACACTTCACATGACTGCAGTTAATGCTCAGGGCTTCAAAGTGTTAATAATTCATAAGAAATGTAAAGAAAAGATCAACCAAAATGTTTTGATTGTTAATTTACACTCTTTATAAAACTAAAGCTACTTCACCTGATTTCTATCTAAACACAATGGGCTAAATTATTCATATCAAATAAGAACAGAACAATACAGAACAATACAGCTCTGGATAATAATGTGAATCAGACACTTTGCACATCGTTACAAATTTAAATAAAAAAGACGTGTATAATTAATAGAATCCAGAAAATGTTTAAAACATCTAATTAAACATCACATTCGCTCAGTATTGCCTTTATAGAGACTATATAAACACTACGTAACCTTTCACTACGTAATGAAAACACAGACGTTATTTTTTCCCTCATATACGTAAGTGACATCTAATTATATTTGTAGAATAAACTGTCATTGTGCTGAGACACTGCTATGTATTTGTTTGTTAAAGGGAATACGAGAAGGAGCTGATTTAATTGGATATCCCAGCAGAATACAATTTTACATCTAAGCCCCGCCTCTTTTTAAAAAATCATGCAGCTCGTTAATTGTGAATCTACGACTGCGTTTTAGTGCCACGTAAAAAAAATAATAATAATAATAAGAGAATAAAGTCGTAATATTGTGAGAATAAAGTCAAAATTACGAGAGTAAAGTCGTAGCAATAAACTTGTAATGTTTTGCGAAAAAAAGTCAAAATTACACCGCGGTAAAGTTGGTTTTATATTGGACTGTCGCAGATTCGAGGTTCGCTCTTCTATTTCTCAAGAAATTGTCCTTTTTGTGTGTTTATGTATTGAGAAATTGAAGTGCGAATCTCAAACCTGCGAATGTCCAATATAAAACCGACTTTTATATTTTTTATATTACGAGTTGAATTTTTTTATATTACGCTTTTTATATTACGAGTTTAATCTTGTATTGCTACAACTTTATTCTCGTAATTTTGACTTTATTCTCAGAAAATTACGACGTTATTCTCAAAATATTACCACTTTATTCTCGGAATTTTGACTTTATTCTCACAATATTACGACTTTATTCTCATAATCCTAATTTATTTATTTATTTATTTATTTCCGTGGCTCTAAAACGCCATCGTAGTGAATCATGTTCCTGAGGAAAAAAATATTTTTGCACTTAATGATGTTCATGATGCCAGGTAACAGCCTACAAGCTGCAAGCCAACAATTAACTCTAATATTAATTAGAGATGTAGAAATTTTCTTTTTTTATTGTTTTCTTCCAATCTCTTCCCCCCTCCCCCCGTACAGATCGTTCATTCTTCCGCCATCTGCTCCATGCACAAGCTCGGCTCTACAGCTAGCGCAGTGTTTCCCGGCTGGCAAAGTCTGAGGAAGCCGAGCACAAGGGGCTCCTTTCATGGGCCGCGATATCGAGCTGATGCCCGGCATATCAATTCATTCTGAAGAGAGTGCAAACACACACACACACATACACACACATATATACAAACACACACACGCATGCACACATGCACACACTCGTCCCACAGAGAGAGAAGTCACAAATAGCTGCCACCAGGCATGCTTAATTGGAAACACATTTGTTTGTCATTTGGTGAACTTTAACGCTCTCCATAAACCCAACTGGCTAATTAGAGTTTGATGGTTACATGTAAATGTGTCATTATTTCGTGCAAAAAAAGCTGCAGACATGCGCACGCCGCTCTGCGCTAGGCTAATTAAATCTATTTTGTCTATGCACGGCAAATGAACCTTGATGAGCGATGTGATCTCATTAAATGACAGTTGAACGTTGGGTGTGTGGAGCCGTGGGCGCGTTGTTTTGTTTTGGGGCTTTCTTTTTTCCTCCAGACAACACACACCTCTGCGGCGCCCAAACAGCTGGGATCTGGCAGGCTCGTCTAGCCAAAGCTCGCTAGCTCAAGCATGACCGTGCTGTCATTTAGATCAGAACTTTGACAAAAGTAGGTGCTTTAGAGAGTTCGTCGCTAAGGGAAATGAACAAAATCAATGTCTCATGAGTCTTGTTTGGAGGAAGACGGGGGGAACGTAAGATTTCAACCGTGAACAACTGACAATCTGTTAGAAAACACATACAAACTCAGTCACTCTGATTGTGTGAGAGTGCGTGTGTGTGTGTGTGTGCGTGTGTGTGCTAGCATGTAGGTCTGAAATTTGCCTACATGATTTGCTATAAATAAATGCGAGATCTTCAACAAGCTCGAGAAGTATGGCCGTGTCAAAAACCCGACTCTCATGCTCGGTCCAGGCGTGTGATGAATCACCGTCGCTCCCGCTGACCTGTGCTCTGACAAACTGGTAATGAAAGTCTTTTCCTTCCTGACAAATAGCGTTTTCTCTGGCCTCGGGCACAGGACATGGCAGAAGTGAATGAAAGGGGTGACAGAATCGAGTGTGTTTCCTCACACAGGCTCAGATTGCTCTGTGGTACACACTGGCCGCTCTAGGGCCTCATGTCTGTTATTCCACCATACTGTAGCAATACCATGATCACGTTGGTACATCATTACTGAACGTTCAGAGGATGACTCGTTTTCACACAAAATATTTTGTTAGAATTTTGTTCAACGCCATTTAGCGGGGTGATTATAATTCACATCGACTACAACCACGATAAGAAAGTAAAATAATATATTCAAATTAAATAAATAGACTAAACAGAGCCTAGAAATATTGCCCACAGATCTATATAGAAATTTATATATATATATATATATATATATATATATATATATATATATATATATATATATATATATATATATATATATAAACATAATTTTACATGAGCTGACTTCATCAAAAAAAAGGAGAGGAAAGGAAAGAAGAATATTTAAAATTTTATTTTCTTACAACAAAAAAGTACATGCCTGATTGTTTGTTTGTTTGTATGTTTTTATTTCATTCACATATTTTGTAGCTGGTCACATTTATCGGACCCAAACAATGCCTAATTGATTATTTATTATTACTACAAATATTATTGTTTGTTTTCTTGTTTGTTTGTTGAATATTTTGGCATCATGCTACAGTATCATCTCACTCACACATTGTTTTATGTACAAAGTACCTGCCTTACTGATTATTTACTATTAATACAAATATTATTATTGTTTGTTTGTGTTTGTTTGTTTTAGGCATTCTCTGTTTACAGATGAGCGCGGCTAAAACAACGAGTGAGTGAAATAATACCATAATAATACCAAAAATAATACCAAACAATAAATTTATTAATATATTAAACAAAAACTAGAAGTCCTGCCCCCAGAACTGTCTGAAATGAAATAAAAGCAAGACTGAGTTGAGTTTAGTGTTGGAAAATGTGTTAAAAATCTACACTTTTAAAATGTATTTTCTTGCACCATAAACATTTATTTATTTGTTTGTTTGACCATTCATTCATTCATTCATTCATTCATTCCTTTAGTTATTTGCCAAGCTGCCACTGTTGGGCCCTTTAGCAAGGCCCTTAACCCCCCCTGCTCCAGGGGCTCTGACCCCAACTTCCTAACAAGCTGGGATATGCGAAGAAAAGAATTTCACTGTGCTGTAATGTATAGGTGACAAATAAAGGCTGCTTCTTCTTCTTCTTTTTTATTTATTTATTCATTCATTTATTTATTCATTCATTCAGTTAGGAAATTCTATGTGAGCAAGATATTTGGACAGATACAGTATCAGGGTTTTTTATTTTTTTTTGGGCCAGGATTTGTGCACAGTGCTGCGGTGGGTAGCTTGAACCTAGACCCGGCTTACCGTCTGTGTGCAGTTACGCATGTGTTCTGTGTCCATGTGGGTTTCTTCTGGGTTCTTCCATTTCCTCCTACTTCCTAAAAAACCATGACGACTGTCTACGCTAAATCGCCTCTTGGTGTAAACGAGTGTGTGTTCCCCTGAAATGGACCGGGGCCTAAAATTTACTAGAACAAGAACTAAAAAAAAAAAAAATCTATGAAATTAAAACAAACAAACAAAACAAAAAAAAAAACAAGAAGTATCTCTGAATACTTCAGTGATCTGAAGACCACTGACACTGGAGCAGAGTGTCGCTTTTCCTTTAGGTCTTGAGAGAATTGTAAAAGCTCACAGGGAGCACTACAGGGCATGAGGAGAATCTGTCTTAAGCACTGATCTGTCACCGTTTTCTTTACGATTAAAGCAGCGGAGGAGCGAAATGTCATTTAGGCGAACGCCGCCCTAATGGATTTGCTGCGCTGTTTGTCTTCTTAAATCTACAAGTGAAGAGCTGACAGAAGAACCCTGAGCACATGAATAAAATAGGAGATACAAAGACACACGAGACGGACATGGAGAGAGAGAGAGAGAGAGAGAGGAATGAGATGTGAGCAGGAAAGAAAGAGAGAAAGAGAGAGACAGGCAGGAAGAAGGAAAAAAAAAAACGCCTTGTCTTCAGCATCTCAGAAACAGCAGGAATCCATGGAAATTTGATTTGAGCCGACGGTGGCAATCGGCAATCACCTGCGCTGAGGCTTTTTTTTTCTCCCCCTCGCTCGACATTCTGTCAGCGAAGCCCCTCCTTTCACTCAGCCGTATTAACAGCAGCCTCGTTCACATTCACTCCCTCTGAGCCTGGCAGGCCTGAACAACCCTTCCACTGTTAACCAGACTGCCTGCTTGTCTTATACACACACACACACACACACACACTGTGAAGATATACACATGTGCAGAATGAGAAACCTACATCTCCGCCTCGATGAAAACGCACGCCTGCCAATCTACTCAAACAAACGCTCAGCTAACAGGTGCTTGTGTAGCGTGCGGCGTGTGGCGTGTAGCGTGCTAACAAGCCTGGTGCTCCAATCAACATAACGCATTAAGAGTGACAAGTCTTTAGTATATACTGTTACAGTGTTAGTACAGCGTATGAGGAATATGATACACACTCGCAATCAAACCCCGGCCAAACTAAAACACCCAGAACGCTTGATTGCATTTAAAAGAAACCTGTAACGTTGAATAATACATTTCCCAAGAAGCTAAAAATGTCCACGTATCTCTACGTCATTATGCTCAATCAAAGTGACAAAGTTCATAAATATGCATGATATGCAAATGACACACACCTTCACACCCTTCTGACGTCTCGACCCCACTATGTCCCGTTATTAACGTAATTATGCTTAAAAAAAAAAAAACAAAATGTGCAAAAAGACCAAAATCAGTTATGTCCATCAAAATCAAGGAATTACTGGCATGCTTCTGACCTGCTGAAAAAAAAAAGCCCTAATAAATGTTTTCCACTACAAATACCATTACAAACCATTACACCAATACATTACCATTATTGGTCCTTAATGGTATCCACTAGACATAACATGACACCAACAGAAGGCAACTAATTATCAGTAGTCACAGGGACCCACAGAGACCATTAGAGTTTCCATTAAAACCAATACAAATCCCATTATAACCATTAAAACCATTACACATTCTATGAGGGTTTCTATTGTTTTTTTTTGTTTTTTTTTCCAGCAGGACGGGTACTCCAGTTCCAGTTACTGACTGTTGGACGATTTTCCTCAGTGATGCTGTACAGGTTCTTGCTGTTTTCAGCCAGCAAAATGTTAAAGTACTGAAATGTACAAAAAGCTTCCTTCAGGCTGAGTGCCATAGCTAATTCCAGCCGTGCCGCCGTTCAGCATAACCGCACTCTTGCTTGTGCGATATTGCTTTTATATAACAGTTCTATAAACAAGAAATTAATATTGAGTAATTCAGATATCCAGACAGTATGGTCCCGAAGAAGCCACATTCACTTTATAGCACGTTGGCTAACTGGCTAGCTAGTTCACGTTGATTTGTACATTCCCATTAAAGGCGCTTCTGGTGAAAGTGGCGTCCCTTCTTCCTTTTCATCTTTATTATTTTAAGTAAAAAAGTATATTCCTGAAAAGTATGGTTTGCCATGTAGACTGATGACGTCGCTAACACTGCTGTAGTAACAGTTTTGAACTAGGAAGTGGACATTTGGGGGGCCGTGGTGGCTTTGTGGTTAGCACGTCTGCCTTGTACCTTCGGGGTCAGGGGTTCAATTCCTACATGTGTACGCAGAGCTTGTTTGGGGGTTTCATCTGGGTACTCCGGTTTCTTCCCCCAGCCCAAAGACATGAGTTGTTGACTGACTGGCATTTCCAAATGCCTGTAGTGTGTGATTGTGCCCTGTGAAGGGTTGGCACTCCGTCCAGGGTGTCCCTCGCCTTGTGCCCCGAGTTCCCTGGGATAGGCTCCAGGCTCCCCTATGACCCTGTGTAGGATGGATGGATGGATGGATGGATGGAAGGAAGTGGAATTTTCGAACGCAGACGAGCGGAGTGATACATAATGAACTGTCCCAGTGCAGTTATACGAGTTATAAGCACTCATGGAAAGCTGTTCGTCCACTCAGATTAGTGGTCCTGTTCTACAATAGGCATTAATCGCTTGTTCTCTCATTCTCAATAATGATCTAATGAATATAAACACATTTTTGTTTTTTGTTTTTTTTTAAGGTCATATTATGATCATATATGCTTTTCAATTACTAAAGTTCTAAACTAACGATATTTTACTTTTAAATGATATTTTTAAACATTCATTTCATTTCATTTCTTTATTTAACCAGGTTAAAAAAAAAAAAACTCATTGAGATTAAAAATCTCTTTTGCAAGCGTGACCTGGCCAAGAGGGCAGCAACAAATAAAATAAATATACAAATTTACAACATCAAAACACACAGCAACACAATCAAGGATCAAGTAACAGAAGCGTTATATTTCAAATCTGTTCGGACCCGAGGAACTTTAAGATATAATGGGTCATTTGAACGAAGATTATAGAATACGTTTGCATTAGATAGGCTGAGAGACAAATAAGATGGAGTTAAACCACAAATAACATTAAACCATATTCACTGATTGATCTTCAGTGAGCACTGTATCCTGGTCAGGCTGGTGGTGGATCTGGAGCCTCATCCTAGGAAAACTGTGTGTGATGCTGGAATACACCTTGGATGGGACGCCAGTCCATTGCCGGACACCCTCACATTCACGCACATGTTCACACCTACTGAAGATGTAATTTAGTGTAGACAGTTCACCTACCAGCATGTTTCTGGGAGGTGATAAGGAAACCAGAGGAAACCCGTACAGACACAGGAAGAGCATACGAAACTCTACGGAGACAGTAACCCGAGCTCAGGACCGAACCCTGGAGCTGGAGACCCGTACAGCAATACTCTTTTGAAGAGAATTAATCCACAAAAGGAATGAAGTTTAAGTAGTAACTCATCTCTCGACTAAAATGCCGGACAGAACGTTAAAATCCAGAGGTCACGATTTCGAAATAATCATCCAAGATGAGCTAACCTTTTCAAATGTTTTGAATCCAGGAGTACTTATGGAGTCTTAGCAAACAGAGGTCATTAGCAAAGCAAAACAGATTGTCCATGACATTTCAAGCACAGAAACACACACTCACACACACACACACACACACACACACACACACACACACACACATTGATAGCTATGTTCCTGTTTGAGACGGCTGCATCAAATTATCACTCGGCTGCAGCAGACGTGAGCATGGCTCTCGTTCAGCGTACCGTCTGACTCGGCCAAATGGGAAAAAAAAAACTAATGAAAGATGTTTGTATTTCCTCTCCAGACAAACACTCGGCACACTGTAATGGAGACGTTTAGTAAAACTGCTTTCTTGATCTGGTCTAGAGTTTTGTTGAGCCAATTAAATCTGCGCTCTTCTCAATCTGCGCACTGTGTACAGTCACAATGCCACACTAAGCTGGCTTACACACAATGCGCTCGTACCCTGGAAACGTACCCAGGCGACGGGATACCTTTGTTGTTCCATCAGTGGACACAAATTAGTCATTCACTGTTTGTCCACACGCATAATCCAGACAAAGAGGTGGCATTTTGCAGCGCAGGAGCCGCCGTTTATTATGCTTTCATCTTTCCAGTCCCTGTGATCCTAACGCTGATGTGATGATCCAAAGCAAACGTCTAAATCGCACAAAAACAAAAGATCGTCTGGTGTTCCAAAACGTCACGTTAGACTCGAGTATATCAGGCTACTACAGTTTTGAACCCTCTGACTCGCATTTGTTTATAATTAACAGGACAGGAATGTCTTTAGAGTTTGTCCAAAAAACATTCAAGCATTTATTCAGCAAGACTGATAATCAGTATTTCAACTCTAAATATGTGTAAGCTATTTGGTGTAATGGTGTAACGTTAGCAGGTAATTATGTAGTACTTATACCATGGTGCGGTTATATTCTCAATCCTGATTGGTCAGAAGGTGTTCATTCATTTTTTTAAATAACAATAGTACAAGCTCCAAATCACAGGTTTATATTAATGCACTTGGTCTAACCTGTTATCGGTTAGCATGTTTGCCTCGCACCTATGGGGTTGGGGTTTCGAATCCCACCACCGCCCTGTGTGTGTGGAGTTTGCATGTTCTCCCCGTGCTTTGGGGATTCCTCTGGGTACTCCGGTTTCCTCCCCCAATCCAAAGACATGTGTTGTAGGATGACTGGCATTTCCAAATTGTCCGTAGTGTATGAATGTGTGCGATGCGATGGGTTGGCACCCCGTCCAGAGTGTCCCCTGAGTTCCTTGGGATAGGCTCCAGGCTCCCCGAGACCCTGTGTAGGGTAAGTGGTAAAGAAAATGGGTGGTTGAAAGGAAGGAGTCTCCAGAGCTTTGTAGAAGTCAGAGGACTTCAGGCTTTCTGAAAAGCTTTGTGCGTTTCGGTTTCTTGGTAATATGAGAAGAATATTCTTCTTTTTCTTCTTCTTCTTATTTTATAATAACTTCAAGAGAGAATAAAAATAGAGGCTGGTGAAAGAACAACTCTTTGTAACTGTTGTAACGTAAGTGATAACAGGAACGAACCTGTCTAATGGACATTCCACAACATTAAATGTTATACCATTAAACTATAAACGAATGAAAAGTAAAAACTAATTGTGTCATTCTTTACTTAACAAAATAAATTGCAATTGTTGGCAGATTGTTGAGGTATAAAAGGAATAAAACCGCTCAGGATGTGCTGTTATTTGTTATTTGAAAATAACAACTTTAATTTCGGGGTGGTAAGAGTAACTTCGCTTTATGTATGCATCATACCACCCTGTCGTTAATTATTTTCCTATAACAGCAAACCTCCAAGTGTTTTATTCCTTACATTTTGAAGGAACCGACTACTTTATGCCCATCCATCCATTTTCTGCTCATCCTACACAGGAGCCTATCCCCGTGGACTCGGGGCACAAGGCGGGGGACACCCTGGACGGGGTGCCAACCCATCGCAGGGCACGATCACACACACAATTTAGAGATGCCAATCAGCCTACAACCCATGTCTTTGGGAGGAAACCAGAGTACCCAGAGGAAACCCCCGAAGCACAGGGAGAACATGCAAACTGCGCACACAGGGTGGAGGCGGGAATCGAACCCTCAACCCCAGAGGTGCGAGGCAACCACTGATGTGCTAACCACTAACAACATTTGGAAATTAGTCGTCTTACAAGGCAAAAATCAAGCTTTTTCCATTCTTTTACTCAAAATGAATCACCTTGAAAACATAACTTTATTGTAAAATTTATATATATATTTTTTTTTTCGTGAGACTTTCAAGCTGTACAAACCCTGCGTCTTCTACACACAGATGCAATTACAGGAGTGTTTCATTGGCGCTTATACGCTGGCCAGCTGGCCACAGAAGAGGAACTCAGACTCCTCGCCTCTCTGATCAGCTCTCCAGAAATGTATTTTGTGCTCGAGTGAATTAGGTGATCATTTTTTTTTTATCTTGCACGCGCCTGTGCCTTCCGGAGTCCGCTCCGAGGAAATTGGAGGGTGGAAAGAAGTTTAACATTTATCGCATGCCGAGGTTAATCTCTTGAAATGTTGGGATTTTGTCGGAGGGGAAAGTGGCAAATCCGCGCTGCACTCCTGCGGAATTACAGTCACATTTCTGAGCATCTCTCTCTCTCTCTCTCGCTCTCTCTCTCTCTCTCATTCTCTCTCCTACAATTCTGGAAATTGCTGTAATTTCACCTCGTAACAGAAAATATATAATCTCCCATTAATAAGCACTAAACCATTTCAGGACCAATGGACAGGTGAAGGCAGGCTTTCAGTAGAAGCATCAGCATGTACATACTGTATATATTTGTATGACTGTGTGGATGTGTGTGTGTGTGTTCCAAGTACTTAATAACATTGTGAAATGTAGAGTGCCATCATCATCATCTGTTCTTTTTCTCCTCTCACTACTCCCACCTTCTTTCCTGTAAGTGTGGACAAGAATAAGAGAGCCCCGTCTTCTGTGTACACATCCTTTCAATGGTCACTTGAGCCAGTGCAGACAAAATCTCTCTCTCTCTCTCTCTCTCTCTCTCTCTCTCTCAAATGCTTCACTCAACCATTTCTTAAGAGCATTATACTGTTTGGGAAATAGCTTCTCGCTGCTATCCAAAAGCAGTCCCACACAGCCATGTGTGTGTGTGTGTGTGTGTGAGTGTGTGTGTGGGGTGGGGATGGGGGGGGCAAGTGCAGCTCTATTCATCCCAACTCCAAGAGACAGATATGAAGTAAAATGGAACAAACAGGCTCGAAGTGGAAAACAGCTCAGTGCAGGTCTCACAGCTCGACACGATTGAGTCTGGGACACTAAGACTGCATGGATCAACAACTAATACTGTGTGCTATATGGACAGTCAAGTCCATCACCGAGAAAGTCCATTACCTGGATGAATCCTTTTTCAGCACCACTCTAGTATGACCTTTACTGCACACTGTGCTTTAAAATCACAGCATCATTTCATAGACAATGCATTTTACTGCTACAAGACACATTACTACTGATTCTGCTGCTGCAATTTTTCTCCATAATCCAGGGTAAAATCAACAGTTTACAGAAAAATATTTACACTGGCTTCTTCAATACAATACAGTACTGTACTGTTGTTCTGTCTAGTCACTGTTCTGTGTATTTATTACAGTATATACGTATTTTGCACTTGCCTTACACTGTCATGTATTTGCACTTTATGTGGTCCTGTGTAGAGTGCTGATATTTTGTTATGTGTTGCACCATGGTCCTGAAGTAATGACATTTCATTCCATGTACACCGATCAGCCATAACATTAAAACCACTAAGAGGTGATGTGAATAACATTGATTATCTCGCTACAATGGCACCTGTCAAAGGGTTTGATATATTAATCAGCAAGTGAACAGTCAGTTCTCAAAGTTGATGTGTTGGAAGCAGGAAAAGCACACCTTCAGAGGTCTTGTGGTGTCCATGCCTCGATGGGTCACAGCTGTTTTGGTGGCACAAGGGGGACCTACACAATATTAGGCAGGCAGTTTTAATGTTTTGGCTTATCGGTGTATGCAAGTTATCTGGAGGAATAACAATAAAGCCCACTTGAATATACAATTTCATCACTTCTGAAAAAACAAGCACAACTCAATGTCAAGGGTGTTGAAGTCTAAACCTTCTTGTTACTAATTTGTATGCCCTTAAAATACCCTTAAAATACACCTTTACTATGTTTGCGTGAATGCCAAAAATCAGTCCATCTGGTGGTAGCAAGGATAATTCCAATCATAAAAATCTGACACTTATTCTGAGATATTGCACTAATGAGAATTTCATACTGACAGACGGACAGACAGAGCAGACACAGTGGGCGGCTGTGGCTCAGGTGGTAGAGTGGGTTGCCCACTATCCGCTGGATTGGCGGGTTGATTCCTGGCCCACGTGACTCCACATACCAAAGTGTCCTTGGGCAAGACAGTGAACCCCAAGTTGCTCCTGATGGCAACGTGCTAGCTGTGTGCGTGCATGTGCTAGGTGTGTGAATGAGAAACAGTGTAAAGTGCTTTATAGAACCGCTAAGGTTAAAAAGTGCTATAAGTATGGACCAAAAATCTTAGCCAGAAAATGGGCCTTGAGTTCCTGAACAAAAACATGCATTGGCTGGTTACAATGATTTACATTTTTGGCATTTGGTAGACGCCTTTATCCAGAACTTACAGAACTTACAGAAGTGCTTTAAAGTCTCCATCAAAAAATACATCCTCATACTAATTGAAGTAATTCATGAAGAGGCAGGTCTTTAATCACTGTTCATAGACAGCCAGTGACTCATCAGTTTGAACATGAAGTTTATTCCATTGCACCATCTAAAACAGAGAAGAGTCTTAATGCATGCCTTCCTTGTACCCTGAGAGATGGTGGGACCAGTTGAGCAGTGCTAGACGAATGGAGGAAGTGCGGTGCCGAGCAGGGTGTGATAAAAGCTTTAAGATAGGTGGGTGCTGGTCCGTTTTTGGCTTTGTAGGCAAGCATCTGTGTTTTAAATCTACAGTGAATGGGGTAGAGTGGGAGAACTCCACCCCAACTGCAGCTGCATTCTGGATCAGTTGCAGAGGTCAAATACTGCGGAGAGGCAGATCTGCCAGGAGCGAGTTGCAGTAATCCAGTCTCAAAATGACAAGGGATTGTATGAGCATCTGAGTAGCTTCTCTGGATATAATTTATATGGAATGATAATGCCATATAAATCCCATAAACATTCAACCACTAAAACGAATCTCAGTCCGACAGCTGGATAAACAACCCAAAGTGAGTGTTTGTTCACTCACTGATTCATTCAGTAACCACTTTATCATGAGCAGGGTCATGGTGCACCCGGAGCACTGGCCACAAGGCAGGAATACACCCTGTCCATGGCAGGCAGGGCACGCTTTAGCTTTTTGGCGGTCCTAAGCAAATTTGACTATTTTCGCCTCAGCACCTTCTACAGGATAAACAGTGTTAATAAAATGAACTTTTGGAATGACTTTTTGGAGTGTAACATTATACATACTACAGAACTGTTGAATTCTCCAATCTGGTCTCACATTTGGTCAGCAGATATTGATTACTTTTCTATAGCAGCAGCTTGGACAATAATTCCAGCAAGTCACAGAAAGTTTACCACTACGGCAAAGCCTTCGCGGCAGAGGAATTCGTGGTTTCTCTGTAACACGACAAGCTGCATTTGGTGTTTTTATTTATTTTTTTTCTTCGTTTTTTGGCTTGTTGACTCCAAGAGAGAGAAAAAAAAAACAGGGGTTGATGAGGGAATGACTGTTTATATAGCTGCTATAACACAAGTATTAAGAGGAACTTGTTCCAGAGATGTTCCGCAATATTACATGTAACTATAAATGGATAAAAAGTACAAAGATCAGCCATAAAATTAAAACCACTGACAGGTGAAGTGAATAACGTTGATTATCTCATTACAATGGCACCTGTCAAGGGGTGAGATCTATTAGGCAGCAAGTGAACAGTCAGTTCTTGAAGCTGATGTGTTGGAAGCAGGAAAAAATGGGACCTACACAATATTAGGCGGGTGGTTTTAATGTTATGGCTGAGCAGTGTAGAATTTATTTATTTTTTAAAAATGTGCGATGCAGTATAAGAAGAAAACACTTCAGGGTTTCAGGGTGGTAAGAGAAACTCTGCTTCACGTCAGGCGGCACCACACCAACCCACTGTTGATTATTTACCTATAACAACATGACACATTACATAATACACACACAAACACATACTCACCCACACACACATTATCCTATATAAACTACGCTTAATTACACATATAGAAACACACTCAGTACAGATGAAGGGTATATTTTAATGGACTCCAAACAATATGTTGAATTAAATTTGCATTTTAAAGAGTAAACGAGGAGTTTAAATTAATGAGGTGTTTACAGATCTATAATACATGTCCATGGTTAAAATACTGTAACTCTCATCCTGACACAACAGGGGCTGTCTGTGCTATACGAAGAATATTATTCCTCTGTTAATCACTTAAACTCAACTATCATATTTGTTTCATTTCCAGATAACTCAGGGCAAGAGGAAGGCAATTTGCATAAAGTGCATAAAGCGCCGTTGTGTAGCTGTCGTCCTCGTTAGGACGTAATTACATTAGCAGATGTAATGATGGTGCTGGCTGAATTGTAAAATAATGCTTGATAATGTTCAGTTCTCTTTTTAATGGAGCATTTTTCCTGAGAAATATTCCCGTCTTAAACGCCATTACAGACAATATTCTATTAATTAAAGTCACACAGTCGGAGTGTGTTAATCTTGTTTACAGTATCACTTCAACAAGTCATAGTGAACATTCTGATTGGTCAGAAAGTGGTGATTCATTTTCTATAACAGCAGTTCAGATAGTAGTGCAGTGTGTAATTCAAATCACAGGTTTAGTTTAATGTGTTAATGTAACTGTAAGTGGTTAAAAAGCATTGATAAATGAAAAATTGTATTCGTTGGCAAATTGCTGAAGTATAAGAGGAATAAAACACTTCAGGGTACTTTGGGATTATTCCAATGCTTCATGTGAAGAGGTATCACACCACATTGCTGTTGAGTAAAGTCCCTGTGAAATGCCTGGAAACGCACAACGTTATTCGATGTGCTGAAGTAATTTCCACCGAAACAGGAAGTCAGGGCAGGACAGATCGAGTGGCCCCTCCCCTTTTTTAAAATAACCAATAGAGTTTAGCTTACCTCACAGCCCGGGCTAAGCCGTACTTGAAAGCCGTGAGCTGGCACAAATACCTCCTTCTTCAAAGTGAATGAATTCAAGGCCATTCCCTTCTTAAACAAATTACATTTGGAAAACTGAATAAAACGCACACGTTCGAACGGCCAAAGACACAGTTACCACCCGTGCTCGCTGATGTGATTTCGCTCGCTCAACATCAGCAACTTCGGCAAGGTGATTTTTTATAATGTTGGGGGCGGGACACTTCAGATTCTAGAAAGCATTTGATTGGACGGAAAATCTGATGAGAAGCTGAAGTGCAGAATGATGTCATCAAAATTGCTGATCCGTATCGGTGGTAGGGAGAGACTGTACATTTTGAATGCATGCATCTTCTAAATGCGAATTTTGTCATTGTTTTGGAGCTCACTAGCTTATAGATAACCTTAAGGCGAACGTACTCATACTAACAGCCACAGAACTTCAATTTTGTTTTCATGGGGACTTTAATTTCCTATAACAGCATGTCCCGTCCTGTTTTATTCCTTACGTACGCGTGCTGAATTCTCTCATTCCATATCTGTGATGTTGTTTTTATGCGGAATTGTACTTGGAGTCTTTTGTTTGGTGATTAGTGAATAGTATGAGAGGGGAAAACAGAGCGTTTTCTAGAACATTCAGTAGGCACTCTGAATCCCCGCCAAAACCTACCCCCCACCCCCTCACCCCCACCCACCCTCTACAATCCTCATCAACCTTCCCTTTTAATTTCCCGTTAATGAGGTTTATTAAATTACAAATGTACTTCACACATTTTAACAAAAGCTGAAATTGGAACGGCTCTGCAGGGAATGTTTTTTTTTTCCTAGTACAAATGCGGTTCGAGAGAAAGAAAAAAAAAAGTAACGGTGGAGGAAGCTGTAGAACCCGAAACCAGAGGAAGTCATTCGGCGTGACACGGCGTAATACAGCGCGAAGGCTTAGCAGTGGAAAACAGGGCTAATGCTGAGAGATAGCTCACTAAATGAGTGTGATGTGACACAATTAATTACTCCGGTTTTATGATGTGTGCAAGTGTGTGTTAGTGTGTGTGCGAGACGAGACCAGAGGGCATGTGCGCGTGTGTGTGTATCGTTCTCTAAGAACTAGCATGAAGCAGGGAAGAGGGATGTCATCGCAGCTGAGAAGTGACAAACGCTAACACTGAAGCATGGCTCTGACATGGTGCACACACACACACACACACACGCACACACACACACACACACACACACACACACACACACACACACACACACACACACACACACACACACACACACGAGTACACCCAGTCACTGGCTTCATAATAAGCTTGAGTAGAAAACATAATCTCTGAGATGGGAAATGGGGAATAGTGTAACAGTGAAACGAGACGCTTGCCAAGCTGCCGCAGATCCCACAGCAGGTATCGATGCCAGTTCATTTATGTCATAGTCATTTTCTTCTGATTGGATATGAACTGACACACACACACACACACACACACACACACACACACACACACACACACACACACACACACACACACACACACAGCTAGTCAGTGCTTGCAGAGTCTTGATGGATAGATCTCTAAGTTCTGTTGACTGAATGAGGGTCAGAAAGCGAAGGATGGATGGAGGAAGAGTCCTATCACACATCATTAGCAAGTTTGTATGTAGAATGTGTATGTGTTCATGTGTAGAACAGGAGGGTTTAATACTTTACACACATATACACACACATACTCACACACACACACACACGCACAGACACACATATCTTTCCCATCAAAAGCATGCTGACGGCTCGAGTTCTGCTGACGAGCTGCAGTCAGACGTGCCACGTGCACAGCGAATGAAACATGTCTTCCTGTCAAGTGTCATACTCTGTAAATGGATGTCCCTGCAATCTTGCCATCAGCGCCTTATTTCTTCTAAAAGCAAAGAAAAAAAGCAGAAACGAAGGCATGTAAAGGCAGGAGAAGAGGCTCGGATTATGAAGAGTTGCACGTTATATGTTTTTTTTTCCCCCCTCAAAGATGAATATGACAGGCTGGAATTACTTTTTCAGTGCACTGGGGTCAGTGCGTTTGCAAACGCCATGAAGCTGCACACACAGATTTCCCCTAAACCCCTGGCAGGACATCAGGAGAGTGTTTAGAGTGCCAACAATCTAGACACTTTATCTCAGAGTGATGGACAGTGTCTCAGTCTTTTATAATTGGTTATCAAAAACTATTTTTTATAACGTCACATCATATTTTCCATGTACAGGATGTCGCCATCATTCTTCATAAAACTCCCGGGGTATCCTCCTCGATAATCTGTACTAGTTACTGAATGTCTCATACCACAGTGCTGTTGAATTCTTGATTCTGATCGGTCAGAAGGTGTTGATTAAGTTTCTGTAACACCAGTTCTGCAAATCACAGGTTTATGTATTATTAATGCCCTTATTCTAATGCGTTAATACGTTATCGTTTCTATAGTAACAGCTCATTCACAGGATCGTGTGGTGGACGATCCACCATACAATCGACGACTACTGCTAAACTAATTAAAACATATATTCGTCTGTAAGGAGAAAACGTTTATGGAAGGAGTCTCCGGTGTCAGCACGTTGTTCCAGTCAGAAGTAAAGCTGTCAGATGTTTCCTCAAAGTGTAGCTGCTATAATGTAAGTGATATCTTGTTTCCACAACATTAAATGTAACCATCAGTGGATAAAAAGCATAACACGCCTTTATTTAATTAATTAAAAATGGTAAGTTTTGGCAAATTGCTGTGGTGTAAGAAGAATAAAACACTTCGGGATACGCCGTAAATGGAAAAATAATCAACATTGGGATGGTAAGAGTAACTCCACTTCGCCTCAGGCTGCATCACACCACCCAGTCGTTGATTATGTTCCTGCAAGAGCACATCCCCAAGTGTTTAATTCCTTACATGGAATAACGTCAAGCTGTCATCAAGAAAATTTTACTAGCTGCAGTGAAAAAGTATCTGTGTGTGTGTGTGTCTGTGTGTGTGTGTGTGTGTGAGACAGCAACATGGTGTCCCAGTCAAGGCAGCAGAGGGGAAAAGAGCTCTTGAGGGGCCAGAGTAGGCGCTCAGGCGGATCAGACAGAGAAATATGGCGGGAAAGAAAGAAGCCTCTCCAACTGCGTTATTGATCTCTGTTTCACAGGCGGCCTTCACCGAGACGAACACGACGGAAAAGCCCCAAAGGTGATCATTACTAGTGAATGCCAGTGTCAGAAAACATTAGGGAAGAAACTCGACTCAGCCGCGAAAGAGGAAGCCCGTGCGTATGACAGCTCAGGGGGGATCGTGTTCAAATCAATAGATGCTACTACAATTCTCAAATCAGCTGAAGACCAACAGACTGCACTTGAAGGTGAAAGCAAAAGCCTGAGTACACATGCACGGGTATACAGTACACTCATCTTCACTATTGATCAGGTTTTAAACTGTGTCTGTAGTCCAATGGCATGATGACGTGTAGTATATTTGTAACTAGTCAGTCTGAATGAATCATCATTTCTCTGTTAAATAATAAAGAAGCTTTAGGCATTTTCACACTTTATGTATGGAAATGTACCAAACCCTCAGTTACAATGGCTTGAGGAACAAACGTACAAGTGTGAAATTGCCTTAAGGCTTTATTATTTAACAGAGAGATAATGTTCCAGGAACAGAGTGATCTGGGGTTCATGTCAGGTGAATTTGTGAAACTTTGGATGACGAATGACGAATATACCACGCCTATTTTGATCAAAAGGTGCAGGCTATTTGTTGGTACCTTTGTTGGAATAGTGAAGGCTACAGCAGGGGGAAGAGCTTTCTCTTACAAAGCCCCACAGTTATGGAACAGCCTTCCAACTAGTGTTCAGGACTCAGACACAGTCTCAGTGTTTATGTCTCAGGTGAAAACATATTTGTTTAGTCAAGCCTTTCGTAAATAGTATTTTTTTTTATTATTATTAAGTAAAGGAGCAGATCTAGAGGGTTCACGGGCACAGAGTGTTGTGGTGAACTGGGATGTTTGGATGCTGTCTTCACCCATGACCCATGCACTCTGCACACAATGTACACTGTCCTTAACCATTACATGGCCATAATCACCATAATCCGGTGTCACCCAGATGAGGATGGGTTCCCTTTTGAGTCTGGTTCCTCTCAAGGTTTTGTCCTCATATCGTCTCAGGGAGCTTTTCATTCGAACTCTGGCTTGCTTAAATGTAAAATTTATATCCTGAATTTATATACACATTTCTGTAAAGCTGATTTGTGACAATGTCCATTGTTAAAAACGCTATACAAATAAAATTAAATTGAAAAAATTTCAATATAATATTATAATTCATTGAATTTACTTTATCTTACTTTATGTTACTTATGTCACCACAATGGTACAAAAATGGGGTATGATATAAAAATGCAGAAATTTTATTGACATATATCGTACATTGAACTCTCGATTCTGATTGGTCAGAGGTTCTATAAGGTTCTGTAACAGCAGCTCTGATAGTAGTTCAAGCTATAATTCAAATTACAGGTTTACATTAATGCGCAAGCTTGAGATGATGACATCATCCTAGCAACGAGTCCAGAATCGATCCTTAGTACAGGCTTGAGTATTCTGGCCAAGTGAGAAAATATCCTTAGAGAACCAGAGGATGGGGAAAAGTGTGTGTTCATTCTCTGCTCTTCATCTCCGGTGCTAGACTGAAGCCTGATTTTGCCGGGCTGGCCATATCTGATTGATGGTAAGCACCTCAATTATGCACATGCCTGGCTAATCACATGGCAAGGAGGCCTGTCTGATATCGATTATCTTCCAGTTGAGAAGAAATAATGGGAAAAGAAATTGTGCTTAGTTGTCAAGCTGAGTGCTTTCATAGCTGTCCTCCCCCTCTCCGGGATGAGGGACAGATTAAACTAGGTCCTATTAGGGAAGGAGCACGAGCCGTTGGCAGCGTGCTATTAGCAGGATCCCTGCTTTGTTAAGTGTCTGTGCTTGTGTGCTGTATCTGTACAGGTAGACACCTGTCTGTCTGGACTGAGCTGTGTTTTATTACTTCACTAATCTGTCTCTGAAAAAGGAGCACCACTCGACTAAACACGATGTGCTGACCCCAGGATGAGAATTAATTTGTTAAATTAATCACCACTGACCTCTGAGCTTTGTGCTATTCTGCCTAAGGGCTGACCGAGATAATGTCAGGAAAAAAAAAAAACAATGATGAATCTCTTTCGTTACATCGTTTCCTACTCATGCTCCATCACAGGGCAGTGTAACACACTCAGAGGAAAGTGCTATCTGATCTCTTCTGCATATATGAGCTCACAGACACCCATGATTGGCTAGTGTCACTGTGATTGACAGGAGAGACAGAGTAATGTCATCCCTCCCACCCAGAATGTACAGGCAAGTTTTCTCCCAGCAGATGGCTGCTGCATCATCAGAATTCGAACCTTGCAAAGACTTTGTAAAAATTGAGATGGTGTTGTCTGAGATGGGTTTGACTGGTTCAATGACTTAAAAAAATGCATTTTTAAGAGTTACAAGGGCTAAATGACACCCTGATCATAGAATCACACGATTAGACAAGCAGACGTCATAGCTTGGTACTCTGGACCACTGAGCATAAACAGAGAGAGAGAGAGAGAGAGAGAGAGAGAGAGAGAGAGAGAGAGAGAGAGACTTACATAGCTGCATGCCTAAGGTCACTAGGACTAAACGAAGCATGAAGTCTTCAGGGACTCACGACTAATGTGTCCAACCCTGTGTCCTTGTAAAGCCCTTTTTAACAACAGAAATACATCGGTTCCCTCTCCTTGGGCAGAGAATTCTCATTTCTCTTCATCCCAGTGTGTATTTGACTTTCCACTTACGAAAAACCCACTTAGTCAGCAGTGTAAATAACACACTCGAAGAGCTTAATAGGGTTAAATATCATAGAGGCTTAGGCGAGACTTGAATATGCATGAGGTACGATATGCATTGAGTTTTTCTGTTAATGGAATGCTCCTGACATTTTTGTTGATACTGTTTAAATTGTTCTCCATGGTGATCACACAATAGTTCGAGAAACACTGGAATATTCCTTTCATTTCATAGCACATCTCTAGAAAAATCTTTTCTCTCGTTATATCTATAATCAGCGTTTAACGCTCTACTAACGATTCATACAGAAGCAGTAAAGCTTCAGAAACACACCCACCTATCCCATCACACTTTCACACCAAGAAAACCTCTTCAGAATGTCCAATCTGCACAACTCTGTCACCTTTATTCGTATACGAAACATTACTCTACAGCTTATCTGTATATAGGCTATTAATCAAAAGAACATTTTCTGCCTCTAAATGTTAATAATCACGAACAGGCTGTAATTAATGTGTGCCATTTAGTGGACGGACTGTTGACTCAGAACAGAGCGTTTCTAGTTATTAAAACCGCTATTCGGCAAACGAGCACTTGCTGAGTGTCCTTGCGACCGAAGCAGCGCTCACAAAGCCGGTCTAATCACAGCCACTTCAAGGCAATTCACAGTGTCTGAAATGAAATGAAGCCCTAATCCCTATTTCCTGTAAACTCCTGGCAAAGTGTATTATGGGCTTTGTGCACCAGCAAGGCTACACTGATTAGACACTAACCTACTGAAGAGCATTGTGGGATTTTATGACTACGTCAGATATTCCATATTATGCTTTCGGACATGACTAATGCGGAATGGCGAAATGTGGAGTCATTTTCTTTATCGACAGCTCTGACAGTAGTTCCGGCTTCTGCAAGGCAAATCACAGGTTGTGTAATCATACTGTATTAATGCACTCATTCTAATATATTCTGATATAATCCAAGATATGGATTTATAAAACCTACTGTTATTTAACAAAGTAAAACATATAATCGTTGATATGATGAAGTTTTCTGTAAGATGTTTATGTTTATTTCTGTAAGATGTTTTATGTTTATATGTATTTTTTTTTAGTCTTATTCACTTCAAGAGAGAGGAAAAAGAGAGGTTGGTGAGGGTCTGAGCATTTATACCTGCTATAAAGCAAGCGATCACTTGTTTCATGAATGTTCCACAACATAACATGTACCTATAAATGGATACAAAATGTAATGTGTCATTCTTTAATTAATACAAAAAAAAAACAAAAAAAAACCACACACAGCAGCAAATTGCTGTAATATAAGAGGAATAAAACACTTTGTAATGTGTTGTTATAGGAAAATGATAAACTGTGGGGTGATCACAGAAACTCCCACCACCCTGTCTTTGATTATTTATCGATAACAGCATGTCATGTTTTATTCCTTACATATAGCGCCTTCAGGTCACATACACCCCTCGCATACACCCCACAGGCAATACTAGAGCAATAGACTCAAAGGAAAGTTACTGACTTTTGTTTGACCTTGTCTCCATCAAAGCTTATTTTGAATTTTAAATCATAAAATTATGACGTATTCTCAAGTGATAGGAAATTAGGCAGGATACAATGTCTCAAGCTACTGTACTGGTGATTGTTCATCATTTCCTCATCAAATACAAATGTCACCAAACACAGTACTCTCACAATGCATTTAACATCTGAGGTAAACCACAGCAAAATAAAGTGCTATTTAGAGCCTGTGGTGAAAGCTACACACACACACACACACACACACACACACACACACACACACACACACACACACGCTGGAAAAGGACACACTAGTGCATCGTCAGTGTAAATGTGCTCCCATGGTGCTTCCTGAAATAATGTCTTTCTTCATGTGCATTCTAGTTCACAAAAAAGCAGTGATTAAAACACCACAAGCTTCACAGACAAGACAAACACCAGTAGAGGAGATTTCTTAATCACCAATTTGATAATGAACCACACACACACACACACACACACACACACACACACACACACACATACACACATCAAAGGGTGTTAAAACATCTAGCTTGATACAAAATATCTTTTGGGTAGAGGAAAGGAGAAATCAAAGACGCCTGAAATAGGAAAACACTACATACAGAGAAGGAGCGAGAGGGATAAAGAGGAAAATAAACTCCACCGAGTTCATCCATAACACTGCTTCTTTCATGTGTGAAGAAAAAAGGAGCAACAAATGGCAAAGCGAATGAATTATATATATATATATATATATATATATATATATATATATATATATATATATATATATATATATATATATATGGAATTATGTAGCTCGTCAATTATGCATTTTGTTCCAACCAAATTCAAGATTATAATACATATATATATCCACCGCCTCTCAAATGTCTTTGAACAAATTTTTGGTTAAACCTCAAGAAAGTTAGAAGCTAAGTAGAAGGCCCTTTACCCTCAATTGCTCAGATGTATAAATGAAATTAATGTAAGTTGCTCTGGATAGGGGTGTCTGCCAAACGCCATAAATGTAAATATTGTAGAATTAAAATATCTAAGTAAGAAATAGGTACAACTGAGAAATGTTTGTGTGTTTTTGTTTTACTGGGTAAAAATAAAATAGTCTAGATGTAACTGGAAAAGGCTGATATGGATCCATCCATCCATTATCCAAACCACTTATCCTACACAGGGTCGCACGGAGCCTGGAGCCTATCTCAGGAAACTGAGGGCACAAGTCAGGGGACACCCTGGACGGGGTGCCAACTCATCGCAGGGCCCAATCACACACCATTAAAAATTTGAAAATGCCAATCAGACTACAACACATGTCTTTACACTGTGGGAGGAAACTGGAGTACCCGGAGTAAACCCCCGAAGCACAGGAAGAACATGCAAACTCCACGTACACAGGGTGGAGGCGGGAATCGAACCCCCAACCACTATTCACTATTCCGTGGCATTAAATAATCTGTATGCAATCTACGCATGAGATTTATAACATGATACTTGTCACAGAGCACAGCATCTTCAAAGTCTTTATGGTGTTTTTCACCTGATCACTCTGTATAAAACCTCATACAGAAGAAGCAGAGAATGTTACACAAACCTGTAGGTCTGGTTAAGAAAATACATCCCAGCATCCAGCAGCTGAAATCATTCATGCACACTGAGTAGTGTACTAGATTGTGATGATATAATGAGTTAGATTAGCCATCAAACTGACTCAGCAAGCGACCAAAACTATGCAATCAATTCGGTGTCACTGTAAAGAGATTAATTATTGGCAATTACCAAGCAGTTGAGAGCAGAATGCCCTTCCCTGAGGCGAAGTCATGATTGCATACATAACTGGGTTTATAAGTGTGTCCTCTAACCAACAGTCAAATTAAACCGCAGCTGATCTGCGCCAGCTAAAATACGCTAGTTAAAATGCCTAGCCAAATATTGGCCTAGAAGGCTGCAAATCACAAAATGAGCATTTTAATCTATCTATAGCTGTTTTATTATGTGCGCTAATCACCCTGAACGGTCCCAAATGCTCCATATGCTAGTTTCTTTGGAGGATTTGACAAATAGCAACATTTGAATGTTGAACAATGAATTTTTGTGTAGTGAAATCTTTATCCATGAACACGATCTCTGTGTTTTAAAAGTGGAATGCTTAAATGCTTAAAATGCAAGACCTCTTGTATAATGATCATCCAGTTTATTTTTATTCTTTATTTAGCTTCAGCAAGTGCTTTATCCTGGTCAGGGTCACAGTTCCAATTCCAGGAACACCAGGTGTGAGGCGGAAATAGACGGGACACCATGGACACACACCCTGGAGCTGTGACGTGGCAATGCTAATCACCATAACACTCGTCACCAATCATCCAATTTCTAAGATATATTTTCCAAAAACTATTTGACAAGTAATACTACCATGGAACCAACTGAATTTTTTCTTCAGGATAGAGTATTGAATTTGGCAGATTCTCAGTAACAATCTGCATTGTCTGTCTTATTAACTTCAAGAGAAAGTGATGGAATGTCTGTTTACAGATGTTATAATAATTGATAACATAAACCTGACTGACAGATGATCCACATCATTAAATGTAACTACAAATAGGAATAAAACACTTCATGATGTGCTGTTGGTGATTATGTTCCTATAACTACACACCACAGCATGTTTTATACCATACATAAGTTATTTTATGGATTAGAAGGATTTTATATATTAATCAAGACATGAAGTATAGACAGAATGTCATATTTGAATTATTTCTGTTAAATACTTTCATGCAGTCTTTTTATGACTTGTCATATACCCAGAACACACTTGTGAATACATACTGAAATGTATTAACTTTATTATCTCCTGTAACCTAAAGGCTCATTCAGCTACAGTCATGGCCAAAAGTATTGGCAGTGACATCAATTTTGTGTTTTGCAAAGTTTGCTGCTTCAGTATTTGTAGATTATTTTTTCCACATGTTTCTGTGGTATACTGGAAAACAATGATAAGCATTTCATAAGTTTTAAAGGCTTTTATTGGCAAAAACATTCAATATATGCAAAGAGTCAATATTTGTAGTGTTGACCTTTGTTCTTCATAACCTCTGCAATTCACTCTGGCATGCTGGATATCAGCTTCTGGGCCAAATCCTGACTGATTTCGATCCATTCTTGCCTTATTAGTGCTCGGAGTTGATCACGATTTGCGGGCTTCTGCTTGTCCTCTCGCCTTTTGACGAATGACCACAGGTTCTTTATGGGACTAAGAAATTCCAGGGATTTGCCTAGCCACAGATCCAAAATTTCAATGTAATGATCTTCAAACCACTTCATTATCACTCTTGTCTTGTGACATGGTGCGCCATCATGCTGGAAAATGCATGGATCATCACCAAATTGCTCCTGGATCATTGGGAGAAGTTGCTCTTGCAGGACATTTTGATACCATTCTTTATTCATGGCAGTGTTTTTGGGCAGAATTGGGAGAGAGCCCACTCCCTTGGATGAAAAGCAAACCTACACATGGATGGTCTCAGGATGCTTCACTGTTGGCACGACACAGGACTCATGGTAGCGTTCACCTTTTCTTCTCCGGACAATCGATTTTCCAGATGTCCCAAATAGTCGGAATGGGGCTTCATCACAGAAAATAACTTTGCGCCAGTCTTCTGCTGTCCAATCATTGCACTTCCTGCAGAATTTCAGTCTGTCCTTGATGTTTTCTTGGAGAGAAGTGGCCTCTTTGCTGCCCTTCTTGAGACCAGGTATTGCCCAAAAGTCTTCGCCTCACTGTGCGTGCAGATGCACTCACACCCACCTGCTGCCAATATTGAGCAAGCCCTGCACTGGTGGTGACACGATGCTATAGCTGACTTCTCAGGAGGAAACTGTCCTGGCGCTTGCTAGACAATCTGGGACGTCCTGAAGCCTTCTTCACTGCAGTTGAACCTCTCTCCTTGAAGTTCTTGATGATCCGGTAAATGGTTTTTTCAGGTGTAATATTCTTTGCAGCAATTTCCTTGCATGTGAGGCCATTTTGATGCAAAGCAGTGATGGCTGCATGTCTTTCTTTGGAGGTAACCATTGCAAACAAGAACACAATGATTGAAAGCACTTTTCCCCTCCTTTTATAGCAACCAGTCTGCTCTTATAATCCAATCAGAATGACAGAGTGATTTTATCTGACTAATACTCGTTCACACTTTCCCACGTGCTGATGATATGATTACTGAAATGATGTTAGCTGGTCATTTTGTGCCCGGGCCAAAAAACAGTGAAATTTGGGTTTTTGTGATAAAGTTAATTTTTTTGGCCAATGAAGCTTTTTGCAATTATTTAAAATGCATCTGATCACTTTGCACAATAATCTAGAAACCATGTGAATCAACACCACAACAACTTAAGGAGCAAATTTTGCAAAACACACAATTTATGTCACTGCCAATACTTTTGGCCATGACTGTACATCCAGCATTAAAAAAAATAAAATAAAAAAAACAAAGAATAGCACAAGTACAGAAAAAAAAGAAGTGAAATACCATAGAAAAGAGGCCAAAACCCTCAAATAACTAAGAACCGAGGAAATCTTAGACATCTCTGGCCAATTACCTTGTTAATTACAATCTATTGTCGACAGCTCCAAAAGAAGATCTGCTCGCTGATTATACGGCACATTTGTCCTCCAATCCCAAGCTTTAATCGGTAATTACTACCTGCAGCTGCACATCTCCAGCTTCATGGGTACAGCAGGGAGACAGACGCAGCTCGAAAGGTTTTCAGCTGTCACTCTTAGATAGCAAAGCACTGTGTGTGTGTGTGTGTGTGTGCATGTGTGTGTATGTGTGTGAGCGTGTGCATGTGTGTGGTCAGCAGGGTTCCTGCCTAAACAATATCTTGCCTGAGCACTCGTCCTTACCTCAGCGACACCCTCTTCCTGTTCATTAACATTACAGGCTACGAGTGAAAATGTCACGGCTCCCTCTTTAGAACGGGAAGAAAAATTTGACTCCCAGGCAAAAACCTGCATCTTCCCCCCAAATCTGTTCAGAGAGCGAGCTGTCAGCTGTGAGCACTGTACAAAGTATTAAAAGTCAGACAATCTGTGTGAGTAATAGTATCTCAGAAGCTATCCATTAGTGGTGCATCCCTGGTTTGTTCCCTAAAGCTTTCAAGCGCTGCACATGATACGCTCTTTAACTGTCAGAAACAATTATGCCATCAGTGTTATCACTTTTGTTTTGTTTTTTGTTTTGTTTTTTTCAGTTTCAGTCCTGGAGAATCCATGCATTTATGCCTTCTCTTGGATCTTGTTAAATCCTGCGTGTTACAGCAGGATTAATAAATTCATCACATACTCATCGTTTAACCTCGTAATCAGGTCAAACAGATGCAAAACAATATAAAGTGTGTCACTGTCCGGTTACTCATGCATGGAATACTATAGGGTTATATGAATTGAAATATTCATAGCATAATAACCAATTACGATTTCATGGTACAGTATTAACTGACCATTTAAAAAAACACACAAGCTGATAATGAAAATTTATGAAAAAGCTTATTTACAAAATAAAAGTCTCTTTGAACATCCGAGCTCATCCGCACCAACCTTGGCAAACCAACAAAAATCGAAAGTATAACAAAAAGATCAAATCCCCTTATTGTTCTTCATTTCTTATTTTAGAGAATGACTTTACAATCTGGGTTAAATTGTCAGTATTTGTCATTTATTGTTGGCAAAAAAATAAAAAATAAATAAAAAATCTAACTTGTGTGACAGTTTGCATCGCCGCTTTGCTTTTGCTAAGCCAAAAATAGGTAGCTGTTTGGTTAAGTTCCTGTCAGTAATGCCATGTTCTTCTGTGTGTATGATCAAGTTATGAACATGCTAGAGTGGCAGCAGAAGTACCAATGTAACTTGCTTACAGCAGTAACGGAACACACAGCTAAAGGGTTTCCAGTGCAGTCCATGTCCCCTGCTCAGAGAAATGGAGGTTACTGTAGTATGATTTAGGAGTCCAGAGGGAGGGAGGTTGCAAAACGTTTGGGGTGTTGCAGCCGGACCCTAAATAGATGAAAACCAATAGAGTAAAAAAACTGACTGGGTAGAAATAAAATTCTGGATAATAGATGGATTTTTAAGTTAGTGGTGAGGTAATTGTCTAATGATACACTGTGACATGGTAACAACACTATTGTATACAAGGTCATTATTGGAAGACAGGATACAACTGAGGGTCTTGCTCAAGGACCCAAAAGCAGTTCCGATGCCAGAGTTCTAAATATATTTTATAGACATATTCATGAACTAAAAAAAATTGTCCACTACATTTGAATACTCATCATGAAGCAGAACGCATCAGAAATCAGTGAATTAGGTGTGGGTAAGATGCGCCTTTCTCAACAAGTTGATCAATGGAAGGTGTCTCACGAGCCTGTTCACAGAGGCATTGGCATAAAATGCTTGGACCCCAGTTATGATGAGATTCCAGTACCAGTGGGGGTATTTGTGCATTTGAAATCGACTCAAAGATTTTGCCTGTTTAACAGTTTACTTAAGCTGTGAAAGCGTGGGTAAACTAGTGCTATAATATTGAACTAAGGTGTATGGAAATTTAAAGGTGGCAAGAAAATGGGTGTCATATCTACCAGGGACATTACACTCTCCCCAAATGCTAGTTCACTTCTTCCATTGCTTCATCACTTCCTGTTCACAGACTATATAAAGAGCATGCACAAATCATGCACACATGGCGAAGTCTTGCCATTACCTTTGTTTCAAGTAAGTTCAGGTATCCGACCCTCGTATCTGACCCTTATTTCTGGATTGTGGAATTGTTGTCAAACCTCTTGCACATGGATTCACACTTCCCAGAGTCCTTTCTGTCTGTCTGGCAAAATAATAGGTGCTGGCTCTGAATCCCATAATACATTGTTTGAGAGGTTGAAACACTGGGCAAAAGGCAGGAATACACCCTGGATGGGATACCATGCTGTGTATCAAATCACACACATTGTCTAAGGGCAATTTAGAGTAGCCAGTCCACCATTTGGCATATTTCTGAAATGTGGGAGGCCTGAGTATCTGAAGGAAAAGTATCTGCGTATCTTTGAGAAAAACAGGAAGAGAAAGAGTATGGTGGTTCCAAGCTGGTTGTCATAAGGGTTATTTGCAGATTTTACTTGTGTTAGTCCCAGTTTAAGCTCTCTTGAATAACTATGAAATATTCTGTGTGATATCTGGCAGGTGTTGGGATTTTTGCCCTGAATGCTTTCCCAGGCAGAATGTGGTACCCTTCTTTCCACCTGCATCCCAATAGGTGTGTCTTTGTCTCTTTATGGAAAAATATTTTGCTACTGATGGTCATTCAATCCATACCATTTGACCAGATGATCGGAAACCAAAGACTTCCAAAAGTGAAATCAGTTGGAAGACTATGGAGTACACGACTGGTAATGGTTAGGTTCAGATATGGATGTCCCCTGGTACCCTTCCATCAACTTTTTATTAGGACTTATATAGACACCTAGTTAGGATGTTACTCCAAACATACCAGTAGGTGGACTGGCTGTGCTAAATTGCCTCTTGGTGTGAATGTGTATGTACATGTGCATGGACTGGAATCCCATCCAGGGTGTATTCTTGCCTTGTGTCCAGTGTTCCAAGGATAGGCTTCAGTTCCACCATAACCAGGAAACTGATTACTGAAGATAAATGAATGATGACTGAATGAAATAATAAAAAAAAAAACATATTCATTACAGCTTGTGTGTGTGAAACATACAGTTATACAAGGCAGTAGAAAGTGTAGTTTATATTAAGGAATCATAACTCAGACGACTCTGGACACTGATGAATATGGATTGTGACTGATGGTAATGTAGCCTCTGTGTGACCCTCCGTTGACCAGAGATTGACACGGCCGCTGATTAACACCAGCTCTGAGAGGTTTCTGTAGAGATCATATGGTCACTCAAAGGACATCAGAAAATAAACTGTCATGTGAAAAAATAAGTACACCCCATGGAAAGCAAGCAAGCAAACATTTGATCATCTTTGAAACAGTGCGTGTTAATAAAGTTGATATGCTTGAACAAAACCAGAAGGAAAATTTGCTTTTTCAATCATTTATTCAACAGAAATATCAATAGATGTGATATTCTTCTGTGGAAAAGGTAAGTACACCCTTGGCCTCAGAAGCCAATATTGCCAACTTTAGCAGAAATAACTTCTTGTAGGCTTTTTGCATAATTCTTCACCAGTCTCTGACATCGGCTTGCTGGAATTTTTGACCACTCTTCCATGCAATATTCTTTCAGTTGCAAGATGTTTGAGGGTTTTCTTGCATGTACTGCCCATTTCACATTTCCTCCATCATGCTTCACAGTTGGTATGAGGTGCTTCTCCTGAAAGGCTGTCTTTGGTAAGCGTCAAACATGTCTGCTGTTACTGTGGCCAAACAACTCTATCTTTGATTCGTCCATCCAGAGCACATTATTCCAAAAGGCCTGGTCTTTGCGTATATGCTCATTGGCAAACTATAGTCTTGCAAAGGCTTTTTCCTGGCACCAGGGTCAGTTCTAGACATTCGGAGGCCCCCGCACCCCTCCTCCCCTCCACCTTTCAGAATAAATAAAAAGCACTTGAAACAAATATGATTCCTAACCTTTTTATTTACACAACATCTGTATTAATATTTGTATATTTTACTTATATGTCCATATTAATTAAAATTTAACTAAGGTAAACACTAAAAAAAGAATGAAAGGTCATCTGGACCATCTCTTATTCCTTTGTTAAGGATGCTGTCATGGCCATGACCACCTACAGAGGCACTCTTCTGGACAGGATTTCCCCCTCCTATTGAACCGATATAGACTATAGATATAGTCATATTATGTGTTGTAGTGCACTACTTTAAATATGCACTAAATACTCAAATCAACTGCTAGTGGAAGTGAAAGAGATAAACCACTAAGCAGATAGAATTTCTTCATAAAATTATATGCTTATTTTTCAATAAATATAACAACAGTATTTATGATTTGAAAACTAAAATGAAGTATTACGTTAGAGCATCAATGTAAACTTCAGTGGAATTTAGAAGATATACAGATAGATGAGGTACTTTTTTTTGGAAACATTCAAAAAATGCTCTAGTGTGTTTGCTGTTTGACTTTGAATACAAACTTCTTTACATTTACTTTAGTATTTTGCTAGTCAGCTCCCGAATCAATGTCATTGTACTTGCAAATTCAAAGTGTCTGACATTCTCGACGCGTCGACGGCGCTCGCGCTGTTTTGAACTCAGAATAAACCGGCAAATGATCTATCCTGAAATGACGCTGATCGACAGGAGAAGGCCCGATTTATTTTTAGAATACATTACAATCACTCCAAAATAGATGATGACAACTCACATACCTGCATCACAAGCTGCACTTTCTTTGCGTGTCTGTTTAGCCTTTCGCTTAGCAGCCCCCGAAGGATGCGCTCGATTCGACGCCATCATAAGTCACTGACTTAAAGTCAGTCAGCTGCAGAAAAGTTGCATTTTTGCATTTTGCTCATCGTACCCTATCTCTTCATACATTCAGAGGGTGGGAACCACTTTGAAACGGTAACATTAATTGGTTCCACTACAGGTGAGTGACAATTCATCTATATTCAATGGACAAAGAGCCTAGGCTTTTGCTGCCTGTCTTGATTGGTGAACTAGCATATAGGGATGTTATGATTATGGAGGCCCTGCCTCCAAGCCCAAGGCCCTAGGCAATTGCCTACTCTGCCTATAGGTAACACCGGCTCTGCCTGGCATGCCTCTCATGCAGGTCAAATTTCTCTTTCTGATTGTAGAAGCATGCATTTTGACACCAACAGTTGTAAGACTTACTAGCAGTGACTAGGACAAATACATTTTCACACAGGCCCAATTGGTATTGTACAACTTTTTTGCTTCAATAAATAACATTATCATTCAAAAACTTGCATTTTCTGTTTTCTCAGGTTGCCTTTGTTTTATCGTAGATTGTGTTTTAATTTCAGAAACAATTTAGTATGAGATATACACAAAAACAGAAGAAATCCGGGTGGGGCAAATCATTTTTCACAGCACTGTATCTACAATGTACAGTACCATTTGTAAGATATATTTTCAAAGACTGGGAGAGAAGGGGGATTATGGAGTAGATAATGTCCATACCAGGTGATAACAGAAGATGCACATTGCACATACTGCAAATCAGGAATGTGTGAGTGCCACGGCCAACGTGTTTCCCATGCAAAGACTGAGAAAAAAGAAGAAGTGATGTGTCTCCCTTTCCAATGCCTGTACTTTTTCGGACTAGCTTGTGGTCTCTTGTGTGTACTGTAATAATTATCTATGGTGATGTCTCTGTGCTGTGTAGAGCTGATATTTTACAATCCAAAGTACTACAGTATATGTTCTCAAAACAAAAGAATGCAAACTCCAGGGAACTCAGGAAATTCCAACATCTGACTATTTAACAGTTTGGCTCTAAAACTGGTGGAAATGCAGACTGGTTCGTAAGCACTGGCACGGCGTTATTGGAAAAGTAGTATAACGGCTTTGTTTACAGATGTGTAAAAGCTGGCCATAAGTGAGGCAGGGGTTAACCGTTACGCGTTGCTAACACAGATTTATCTGGCAGTTAATTAATGAAAGCAACATGAATTGTGGGAGTGAAGGGGCGGGAGAGACCAGCTCGGCTTAGCCTAACGAAGTTGGATGAAGCATGTTATGAAGATATGAGAATCCAAGGACCTTCAGAGGTGAAGGCATGGCCATCAAACATAATTCACATTCATGTCTAATTTGTGCTGGAGTGATGAAAAGCCCTTGATTGGGTTGTGGAAGATTAAGAGCCCACGGATACGTGGTGAACTCACCACAGCACTTCCCACCGTGCCAGCAAATGTCCTCTGCAGTCCATAAATCAAACTTTGGACTGGGGTGAATTGGACACATGGCTCTTAGTTAAGGAATTAAGTTAAATTCAGACCACACAGAGCCAATTTAGACATCATATTCAACCAGGATATAAATGTGCCAGCAGGGCTGAGCCTCCCTTTGTCTTTCAAAGAGAAAAGACCAAAAAAAAAAAAGGTTTCATTTTTGGCTTCAACATCAGATTATTTGGGAAAAGAAAAGTACAAAGAATGGTAGATTCATGCAGCCATGTCAGGTGATTACACAGAGACATGCCCCCTAGAATGTGTGTTCATTTGGGTTGGGGAAAGTAAAAGTAGATAGACTAAGCACACATTGTAGAGTCAAAGTACAAATGACACAAAATTATAGATGACGACTGTAATTTTATTGTTTTTTATTTTAACAAAAAGGTTACTTTTGTAAGGGGTGCATGGTGGCTTAGAGGTTAGCATGCTTGCTTCACACTTCCAGGGTCGGGGGTTCAAAATTTGCATGTTCTCCCCATGCTTTGGGAACAGACATGCATTGAAGGCTGATTGGCATTTCCAAATTGTCTGTAGTGTGTGATTGTGCCCTTAGATGGGTTGTCACCCTGTCCAAGGTGTCCCCCGCCCTGTGCCCCAAACTTCCTGGGTTAGGCTCCTCTGCGACCCTGTGTAGGTTAATCGGTACGGAGGATGGATGGATGGATGGATGGATGGATGGGTTACTTTTGTAAACTTATGCTACTTTTAAAAACATGGTAAACATTTCTGTGTGGTATTCAGGGGAAATACAGCATGAAACCAGTACAACATTATAGACTTCAAAAGAATTAGAAAGTACAAGAAAAAACAATAGGAAACAATAAAAATATTCAACATTTAAAAGTATCAGAAGAGTGTGTGTG
Source organism: Cranoglanis bouderius (assembly GCA_023630585.1). Classification (NCBI taxonomy): domain Eukaryota; kingdom Metazoa; phylum Chordata; class Actinopteri; order Siluriformes; family Cranoglanididae; genus Cranoglanis; species Cranoglanis bouderius. Next base: position 6,131,611 of record CM042564.1, read on the forward strand.
TGTGTGTGTGTGTGTGTGTGTGTGTGTAATAGTTCACCCCTCATCTCTTATTATACCATCAATGAGACCTTATATAACGCATTTCTCAACCCTAATAATTTAATTGTTGAGATATTGATATTAGATTGCACATGTTCTGAAAAGATTATGATGATGCTGAAATGAAATGACAGGCAAACAGAGCTAAATTCAATCAAGAAGGGACAGAAAGTCAGACCCTTGAACTGGTTTTGTGGTAGCCACTGATATACAGATGCCCAAACTGCCTGGTTGACATTCCAGATCTCACGTCACGTGTGAGCACAGCGTTTTGGGACAGGTGTGGACAGACCGGGGCGAGAGAGGACTCGCAATCTGAGACGCTTCACTGCCACCACCTGACAGCTGAGTGAGGAGATGGGGAGACACACTACATGCCATCTTTCCAGGCTTATTTGTTACCGGCTCCGTGATGCATGCGAGCATGACCTAGCTAGTGCACCTAGCACTCCAAAAAAAAAAAGAAAAGAGACAGCGAGCACTGTGAGCACTTTGAGTACTGCTAACAGCTATAGGAAGAGAGGTAGAGGTTTTGTTGGTGAGCGTTGTCAGTTTGTAATAGCAGGAGTCCCTCTTCAGCTCCTTCCACTCAGATAACAGCCAGTGAATGCACAATGACTTAATGCTTCCCCACCTGCCACTTCACATGCCTTCCTGGGGAAAATGTGCTCAGCTTATCAGGACGACGATGAGGCCGAGGACAGGGGATGCTGAGAGAGCTTCAGCGCTGCTGGATAAGTGCTACAGGGAGACAGTGTGAGGCAGGTGTCCTGATTAATTACCTGGGAGGAAGATCACGCTAATCTACCATCATCTGGTAGATTGTGTACTGCGCTCTGGTACAAATCACTCTTAACACACACCACAATTCACACACATGCTCAGCAAAGAGAATTTAAGAATTTGCTGAGAATACCTTTATGTGTTTATTCAGTAGTGGTGGTAGAAATAATTTCACCATATGAATTCTATTAGATGTTTCACAATATTTATGTACATATTATATTTCCAAAGGCATATGATTTGAAGTTTTAGAACTCTTGTTATCCATTTAGTCAGCTAAAATGGTTGTAAGTGGGTTAAATGACTCATCCCTTGATGTAGGAAAAATCATTTATAGCATACTTTATTCAATTATACTATCTATTAATCCTTAATTGAATTTAAAAAAAAATGATAGTACATGTAACTTATTGAAGCTGTGTCTGAATCTCAAATGGCTTTATATTGAACATACAGTACAGTACACTAGAAAGAGTCTCATTGTGTTATATCCTATGTAGTCAGCATACTGTATATAGTGAATATAAAGACATTTGGGATTTGGTGTTATGGGAAACCTTTTGTTAATCCTCATAATTCTCTGAATCACTACTTGCAATACATTGTACGTTTTATACCATATTAAATAATTCACACAATTCATACTATGTGCAAATTTGGGCACTACCTTTTCCCCATTTATGTGCGATTGTGTCCTTATGTTGCTGTCTTGTATGATGTCGCCGTACGTTTGTTGTATGCACTTCATTTTAGCTGTAGGAGTACACGACTGTAGCACAAGGATTTCATCTTTCATCTTCTGGAAGAATATGACAATAACGCAAACTTGAATTCAATATAGGTTCACCGGTTGTCCTTCCTTGGACCACTTTTGGTAGGTACTAACCACTGCATACTGGGAACACCAAGACCTGCCGTTTTGGAGATGCTCTGACCCAGTTGCCTAGCCATCACAATTTGGCCCTTGTCAAAGTCGCTCAGATCCTTACGCTTGCCCATTTTTCCTGCTTCCAACACATCGACTTTGAGAATTGACTGTTCACTTGCTGCCTAATATATCCCATCCCTTGAAAGGTGCCACTGTAACGAGATAATCAATGTTATTCACGTCACCTGTCAGTGGTTTTAATGTTATGGCTGATGAGTATGTGTATGTAGTACTGTATATAAATATAGTACTATATATATATATATATATATATATATATATATATATATATATATATATATATATATACACACACACACACACACACACACACACAAACACACACACACACAGTACTGTGCAAAAGATTTAGGAACCCTATTTTTTTTTTAGTACAAACTTTGTTATAGATGACTTCTACGTCATCAAGTCAGTACAAAAAACATTTTAGATTCCCAAACATTAGTTTTCTAGCACAAAATTAAATGTTACAGAGAAATGTTTGTGTGTCAAGAAAGCAGCATATTACATAAGAGACACTTTTCAGACAAAAACACAATGAAGGCTGCTGAGTTTTGCTGCAAAAATAAGAAGCGAATGCGAAAGTCAAAGTGTCCAGAAGAACTGTGTCTGGTTCTGCAAGATGCTCAATAAAACTTACCAGCTCATTTCCTTATAAAACTGCACTAATTGTACCGGAGACTACTATTTTTATTTTTATTTTTATTTTTTTTGTCACACCAAATATTGACTTTGTTTCATTTACTACTGTTTACTGCTCTTTACGGTATTTTTTATTTTTTTTTATTTTGTATTTTTTTTATTTACGTAGAAACATTTAATTTCATTATTTTGAAGGCATCTTTGTTCTACAGCATTTCTTTGGATGTGCCTAAAACTCCAGGCATATCTGTCTATGCCTATGGCAGCATGTTCTATTGAAAACATCTTCCCACATGCATGGGTTTTTCCATCTTGAAAAAAAGTTGAAGATGGATAAAAGGATTTTGCTTGGTTTTTGAGAACTAACACTAACTAACTGATTTTCCTGTTATGTTTAGTGTTTAAATAATCTTCAAACCTACTGAAAGGTGTTTTGTGTACCAGCCTTCTGGATTTTCCAGATTAGTAGATACTTTTGATTGTAACTTCAGAGTTTCCAATTTGAGACGTAGCTCATGACAACAATCACGACGACGGCGGAATGTTTTAATGGAGACTGTCAATGTGTTTAGCATCGCTGTGCATGAAATCGCTAAACATTTTACAGTTCAACTTGGAATCCAGGTGGACCGGGGTGTTTAGGCTGTGACATTCACTTTAGTGAATGTTGTTTTTAATGTAAATGAAGTACATAGGCAAGTGTGTGAACAACGCCGCTCACGCTGCTGCTGCTTCTGCGTGCGCATGGAAAGTTGTGCATCAATTATAAACCGGACTTAAAAGTTAAATATTTCTTGTTATAAAAAAAAAAAAAACCAAACACTATGGGCACATGAAGTTTAAAAAAATTTCAAGTGATATTCTTTGTTTATGAAAGTGACTCAAATTTCGACCATCACAAACTCAAATACATAGTAGTAGTTTAGTGCTACTGCTAATGCTCATTCTGTCTGTGGTAGCAATAATTTCAGGCAATATTTCAAAGATTCAATTCCTTTCAAAGGAACTTAACAACTCTACTATTCAGTAAAGGCACCATGAAAATAAAAACAATATTTTAAAAGCTTTGATTTTTGGATGGATGTCATAAAATCAGAGAGGACATGACAAACTGACAAGACAGTTTTGAAAAACAGCTTTTGACAAGTTGTTTTTCTGCATGGAGAGCCTTAACCCAAGATGCATTCCTCAAACCGAAAGACAGACAGGACGACTGTAAGCTCTCGTCTTTTCTACTCAGCAGCTTCAGTGTTTAGTCTTCAGCCTTCAGTGTTGCGACTCTGGATCATGTTTCATTTCTATGCGTCAAATTGTGTCAATAATAATCAGCATACAAATGACAGTGAAGTGTTTACCTCCCCCCAATGCTGTACAGGCATTACAGATGTACATAATGTACATAATGTAACTTTATCTGAGTCATTACTTTACAGAAAGCCTGCTTAGTGGCATCACAGTGAAGCTTGTCACGCTCTCTTATTAAATACTCGCCTGAAGACAGCACTCATCGCAGTGTCGGCTAATTAAGAGAGCTTTTTTTAATGGAGTTATTACAGCTACCCGGGATGACGCGGATACCCATGATTCACAGAGAGGGGCCGAATACAGCCGGCTTTAATAGGATCCACATGGGGGACTGCTGGGAGTCTTTTGTGTGGCATCAGTAAGGGGTGCCACTCTTATAGAGTACAGCAATAGAGGGTACATTAATCACTACAGGGCTTTTTCTGCACATTTTAACACAAAAAAACTAAAACTGACAGAAATAGGCCATGTTCTTTCTGATATCACATTGCAATAATGGATTACACTGTATGAGTCCAAGGTAGCAGAGACAAATTAAGATTATGCAAATTTGACCATGCTAACTGTCCACAACTAGCATCAGTTCATGCTAGCTGGACATTAATATTCCAGAAATATAAAAATATTAGCCAAAAAATTCACTAAAGTACATAATTGTGATCAGGACGTGTCCCTGCTACCAGCTGACATTTTCTGGTTGTTCTGAGAATATTTTATATAGCATTATACCATAGCCCTGCTGAATTCTTGATTCTGATTGCTCTAATTAATTTTCCCATTGCCTTAATGAGTAGTTTGGCTGCAAGACAAAGCATGGCTTTATATTAATGTGCTAGTCATAATACATTAACCTTTAAGGAACTTGTATACTGGGTGTCTGTTGGTGTATGTTGGTGGACGCTCCGCATAACAGGAAGTACATTGTTTTGTATACGTTCCACAACTGAAATGTTACTATAAATGCATAAGACATACATGTCATTCTTTAAATAAATACAAATAGCTAGTGTTGGCAAATTACTGTGGCATAAAAGAAATAAAACACATCAGGATGTGCTCTTATTGGAAAATAATCATCTACAGTACCTTGGCTTGTTTTACTGCCATAGCGTTTCTGCAGCATTTTTAGTTCTAGGAAAATTAACACCATGATTTATGGAGCATGCTTATTGAGGATAATGTTCTAATACCATGCTGGAGCAAACCATTATTACAGCAGATGTTAATATAACATTGCAGGGACATTGTTTTTGGAACGCTACAACCAGACCTTCTTGTAAACTGCTGAATTCTAGCTGAACATTCTAAACAGATTCTAAGTTACCTAGGTGTCAGTTACCAAAACAAAACATGTGTGCAATCCAGTGGTGTCCAATGGGCTTGTGTCTCATCATGATGTATCCATGCTTCATGGCCAGTTTTATCAGAAGAGGCTTGAGATCCATAGAGACTGTTACCAGAATAAAGCACCTACTGAAGATGAATAAATGAATGTTTGGCAAGACTTCGCAATAAATCAGTGTTTGGTGTGTGATTATATGCTATAGAGTCAGGAAGTGAACTGGACACGGAGGTCATGTTAGAATTCTAGATTGACTTCAAGATGAAAAAAGGTGTGTATGAGAAAATTGGCAGTGTTTAGTTATACCAATACAATGAAGACCTTTTTAGCACCTCTGGCTCGGAATAGGTTAACAAAATAGACCAACGTTGGCATGTTATTCCACACATATTTTGTCCAGCTCTATAAAAAAGAGAGCAAGAGACACCACACACTGATATAAAGGGGGAAAAAGCCTCCAATGTGTTCATTTGTGTGTGTGTTTTTTTTTTTTTTCATAATGCAAAAAATGCCAAAAATATCTCAACAGTCACCAGGGATTGAATGACACCAGGGAGAAAACATTACACATGTGGAGAAATTGATGTGCCAATATGAGCAGCCTAGAAGAGAGCTTGAGGAGGAAAAAAACAGGAACCTGATATAAGTGAAGTGGGAGAGAGAGCGAGAGAGAGGAAATCTCTTTGGCCAGCCATGCTTGACCATGCTCCTTGGAAAGCCCTTCTCTCCCCTCGTGCTTTGGCTCATGTGCTGCATGGAAATGAACCAGCACTTCACTGCTCCACTCGTCCCCGTAATACACTCTCTGTAGTGGTGACGGCCCACTAATGAGTACACTTCCAGCCATTAGGCTGCTTACGACAGCTAGTGTGCTGCTAAGCCCCAGGGGTTGCAATGCACCATGTCCTCTAGGCTTTTAAGTCTCTGTGCAGTTATATCACAGCATGTTACATTTTATTGTCCATATAATGGTGCTACTTTTAGGGGTGGATGATATGGACTAGGGTTAGGTTCTAAAAATAACCACGAAATAACAAGAAATTGAGAATACCACTGCATGTCTACTGAGCGCCATGTATTGGATACAAGTACTTGTCACCATCAAGTGAGGTAAAATACATCGATAAGTTGTTGCCTCACCAGTCTGTTGAAATTAATAAGACGGATATATACAGCTTGTTACAGCATGTGTCCTAGAAAAGCAGAAAAAGTGCAAATCCACTGTCCTGAAGACTTTCCCATGGTGGAAAACAGTGTTACAGTGACTGTTATAATGTGTGGACACTGGAGACTCCAATCATCCGTCCATCCAAGCCGGGGGGACACCGTGGACGGGGTGCCAACCCGTCACAGGGCACAATCGCACACCCACTCTCACACAGCCTACAACGCATGTCTTTGGACCAGGGGAGGAGACCAGAGTACCCGGAGGAAACCCCCGAAGTATGGGGAGAACATGCAAGCAGAGATGAAGCAGGATTTGAACCCCAAACCCTGGAGGTGCACATTTCTGTTTTGTTAAATAATCTGCTTATTTTTAGTCGTAGATTATGTTAAGTGTCGGCCACAAAAGTCTGTGAGGATAATGCACACATCCTAGAGTTATTACAGAGATATTGCTCTGTTTCTGTTATGCAAGGCCAGTGAAGTTCCAGGCAGATCCAGGTCAGTGGGAGCTGAGCAGTGTGCATAGGCTTAGCTGGCTCAGATTTTTGTCTCTACAGGCATGAGGCAGGCATTTCCTCCCTTTAATCCTACCAGTTTACAAGACAGCCACTTTATAGGGTCATTGTGAATGGCTGTTTCCCTCCATTTAGCCAGCGCGCCACACTCATTCCAGCTAGTTTAACGCTGCCACGGCTCCAAGAAGAAGGATTACGCTCGGGTCCGTGTTGCCTTACGAGGTCCATGCAGCACAGCCAGCAGGCGGTTGTTTGTACATCGGTTTTTTAAAATAGACAAATCGATCAAACAACGCTAACAAGGCTAGTTAGCACGGTAGGGCTAAATAATACAATTAGCTTTCAATTAGCAGACCACAGTTTATGCTATTTTATAAATAGTGAATGAAAGCTGCGTAGAAGTTAACATGGTGTGTCGGTGGTTCTTTATGGTCATTGAGATCATGAGATTTCTGGGCAGTAAGAGCCACAGCTAATAACGTTAAGCTATGGAACTGTATAGGTTAATCCACTTCAAGCACACCCACAGCACAACTAAAACAGAAACAATTACATGAACTTAAAAAAAAAAAAAAAAAGCTATTAAATCTGTGACCTTTCCCCATCATGGAACTGAGCTTGCGTGCCATTATAACTCGTGTTAATATTGTTAGTGTGACCGAATGTGTGTGAGACTGAAAAGTAAAGGCCACTTTGCCATTTTAAGAGAGAAAAAAAAAAACGAGAAAAAAAAAAAAAAAGCTAAATGCATGGCTTTTATAAGTGGTAATGCATGCATAAGCAGGCACTTGAAATTCACTGTCAGCAAACATCAGAGGGGAGGAAATTTGCTGCATGAGTGACTTGTAGCAGGTTGGTAATGATGAGGCCAGGGTTAGGGTTGACCAAGTTATCATCCTGCCATCAGATATTATATTTAAAATGACAACTCTACAACTCTTCTCACCACTCACTAAACTGGCACACGTCCAGCCGGCTCGTGCGTCCTTCACCAGGACACTGCCGCTTCTCTTTATTTTATTTTACATCAGTGCTATTCAAATAATGGAATAAGATGTTCATCTCGAGTCTTTTGTAAGAATATCATTCGAACTAATTAAGGTTCCCACTGGGGAGACTGTGAAGTCGGCCACGGGCGAAGACTGAAAGAAATCGGTGAGCGAGGAGGAAAAAAAAGAGGCGAGAAAAAGAGAAAAAATCCAATTCCATCACAGAAGAGCGTAACAAAGAGGGCGGTGGCCAATACCACACAAAAGCGTGAATGAATTCACAACAGCCGAAGCGTAGAGGCATTCTTTTACTTGCTATTATAGCGCACGTCCGAGATGTTGTGATCTGATTCTCGACGGAGACTCGTCGCTTTTCCGATCATTCTGAATTCCAAAGCCGCTTCATCCATTATCTTTTAATAGGAGGGTGATTGCTCCACAATGTAATTGCTACTGCTCACAGCAGCCACACAATAAGGGGAAATAAAGAAAGAAAGAAAACCACGGTGGACGAAAAAACAGACAACAATGAGTGAATGTGCTCACACTCAGATTATGGCATTGATAAAATGTGCGGGCTATAATTGACGTTGAATAGCCCTGCCATATCTCAAGTCCCAAGTCTCTAAAAAGCCTTTGGAGGCAGACGTGAGGCACTGGATTGGTTTTACACTATTACTACTACTACTACTATGACTATTAGTATTACTATTATTAATAATAACAGTGTCTATTTGCATTATTATGGTTATTTACACTATTAAACCTGACAAAAAAACAAACATGTGTATGGTACTTCTGGATTTTGCGACATTTGGTCAGTCAGACTTGATCATATTGTATATCATCACATCATTGACTTCTTTAGCTCAATGTCTTGCTTAGCATAAAATATGGCTTTTAAAAGCACAGTTTAGCAACATAAGCTAAGCGTTCCAGCTATCTACTACACTCTAATGTTAGCATTATTTTAACATTACCACTCCACTGGTAACAATGCAACTAACTTTAGTAGCTAGTTAAGCTCTGTAGAAACCTACCTAATGTTAGGATAGACTTTATACTATGTAATTAAAAACAAGGAAAATATTAACCTAAAGCTGTTTTTCAGACTGCGCGATTTCACCGGACTTTAAACATTATTACTCGTCATCCTGTGCTGTCCTGCTATTGATGGAGTTTAGGCAAGCATCGTAGCGACGCTCACACTCGGACAACATTTCCGACACTGCCTGAACTCTGATTGGTTGTCTTTGGTCACAGTGGCAGTAAATCAGCCATCGGTGAGTACGTGACGTTATGCGTTATGCTAAGACCACCAATCTCAACTCACGACCAAAGACCTCTGTGTAACGATGAGTGATTATTTTGTCTGTGACAGCAAAATCAAGCTGAAAATCATACAGTGTAAAGACGGCTCAACTAATAATCATCATTAGGCAAACACTGTATTCAATTCATGCATATACTGTAGCTGAGACTAGCTGACAGCTAAACAGCTAAACAGCTGACTAGCTGAGCGCTAAATAGAGCAGACTTTTTAAAACCTTAACCACTAAATCTGTTCCGCCCTGTTTTTCACTTCAATACGCTAAGATGTAACTTACACGGTGTTCATGCCATTTCGGAATTACCGTTATTACCAGATGACAACCCGGACCTTGTAGGCTGTTCACGTCCTCGGACTCGGACTTATGCGTTTCTATACGCCAGAATGAATCTGTGTGAGATGATGAACTGCAAAATACATAATTACAACATTAAATCACATTTCTATGCTATTGCTACATGTTGAAGAACACAGAAAGCGCATCAGGCAGGCATGTGTTGTTGCAAACCTACACAAACAGCAACTATAATAATATAATAATAACAGTAATAGCAGTATGAAAAGTTAAATAATATATATACTTTTTTAATCTAAAATTATATTATAATTGCATCTCTTTTTCTTTTCTTTTTTTTTTTTTTAGAGCAGTAATAGCTTATTAATAAACGTACAGTTTATTTAGCGGGGCATTAGACATTAGATGGTTATCCAACTCTGTGCTAGCTACATTAAACTGTATTGTACGTCTTATGTTCATTTTCAGGTTAGTCTTGCATTATTAAGGCAGTAATAATAGTCAATTATACGAAATATTACTACTTAACTACATTTTACCGCTGAAGCGCCCGCCATTTTGAGTGTTTCCGCATGACGCTGCAGCGGTCAGGTGGTACAAGTCGAAGCTCTCTGAAAATTCAGTTGGAATTACGAGCTCGACGAGGACGTGAACGCTTTTTACAAGTCGGAATCTGGCGTGAACGCAGCTTTAGTGCATACAAGCTACAAGACTGACTTTTACCATTAGTATTATTATCTGAATGGTCTACGATCATGAACGTCATGACAGTTTCTGCTGTTCCGGTGCTTGAGGAAGGGTGGATAACGGAGGCATGGTTAGCACGTGTCGAGAAATGCTCCCTCTAAAGCCTCCGCTTCACACACTGGATCAAGGCGGCGCCTCATGAGCACCAGGACGAGGAGATAAGTGTGAATAAAAGTGGTGCATGCTGGGTATTACCTCTGATTAATTGCACTAAGGAGGAATTAAAAAGACGCACTTATTATCTCCTGCCCATTTGGCTCGTGTTCCTCACTACATGCGTAATTATTATGTTTTTCTGACACATATTTCAGCCATGCGTCACTGATGCGTCTGCGTGAGCCTGTGGACTGTGATCGCCCTCAGATGTTTGACAGGAAACAGGAAGACAGTGGTATGATTTTTTTTTGTTTGTTTGTTTGTTTGTATTGAGTATAATTCCTGTGTGTGAGAATGCCAAGAGGGTGAGTGACAAAAATAGTGAGTATGCGATGAGTCAGAGTGTGTGTTCATGCCTACAGGTTCTCCAGTAACCCATTACTGGATATGGCACTTCTTCTTCTTCTTCTTCTTCTTCTTCTTCTCTCTCTCTCTCTCTCTATCTCTCTCTCTCTCTCCCCTGCACATCTTCTACAAAGCATGCTCATTTTCAGATCAACTTCTTTTGACAAGCACTCATTATCCATGGACAGGTGCTGGAAAACCGATGAGGTATGTTTCAGTGATGTAAGTACTGGGAACAGGTACACATTTACAATATAGGCCTCATACTACTGCGAAATCTCCTTTGGGTACGTTTTGCAATAATAATAATAATAATAATAATAATAATAATAATAATAATAACAAGCAAGTTTTCAAGCAGCAGTGGACTAATAACAACCTCTTGCAAAGCGAAGAGAGTCAATGTCCAGAAAAGTTATACAGCAAGAAATTCAAATCACACACAATCTGCTGTTGGAACTTTATGGAATCCGCATTAGTGCTGGGAATAAAGCCAACTCTCCAACGGTTATTGTCCTGGCGTAAGTGTTTATTGCAACATCAAAATATATTAATTATGTTAGAAATGCTTGTTAATTTATAGATGTCCCTGTGTAAACATTTTCCAAATGGCTGCATTTCAGTCACTGATTTTAATGTGTAGCTTAAAGGTTTAAAAAAAAAATAAAATAAAATAAAATAAATAAAATAAAAAAAATAAAAAAAAAAGGAAACAATTATCCTACTAACCAAATTCTCCTGGTGAATTCACATAAATATTGCCATACCATGGATAATTTTGTATGTATTATTATTTACAGTATTTAGGTTTGTCTAGTATTTTTTTTTTCTATTTTCTATTTTGTTATTGATATTTTTATTTATCTATTTTAAGTGACTTTTTAAATTGTTAATACTACAAATAAAATCTCACAATACACAATACTGTATGTATCACAATATTTAGGTCTGCAAACAGAGGGTCAATGCCACCTTTAAAAAAATGAACAATGAGGAAATAATGAGTTAATTAGTATTTTTATTTAATAAAATATAGCCATAAAAGTAAACTTTAACATGGTACATGTGGGGAAATGAAACATTAAATAATAATTTAAAAAATAAAAATAAAAAAGACAAATGTTGTTGATCGAATTGTTACTGTGAGTAACATTTTGTCGATGTTACTTTTTATGTGATGTATGAAAATATGTCATCAGATCATCCATACAGACTCTAATCATAATATACTGTATAACTTAATAATTACCTAAAAATAATAATAAATCTTAAATAAAATTGAAAAAATCACAAGAAGTCAGGACGCAGTGTCCAAATTGTTGTTATTATTATTATTATTATTATTATTATTGTTGTTGTTGTTGTTGTTGTTATGTATTTATTTATGTATTTATTTTTTTTTTTTTTTTCTACAGCCACTCTCTAGGTAAGTTAAATGTTAAATGTTACAAAAACTAACATGAGGTTATAAAGTTGTAACAATTCACATGACTCAAGTCCTACGAAATGTGATGAAGGTTAAGTTTAGGGTTATATGCGTGGTTAGTGTTTGTATCTTTGCATAAGTCTTTCATTCATTCATTCATCTTCAGTAAGAGCTTTATCCCGGTCAGGGTCATGGTGGATCCGGAGTCTATCTCAGGAACGCCCAGGAATACACCCTGGATAGGACATCAGTCCATCACAGTGCAACACTCATACACACATTCACAACTAGGGGCAATTTAGTATAGCCAATCCATGAAACCAGAGAACCCAGAGGAAACCCACGCAGACACGAGAAGAACATGCAAAACTCTACACTGACAGTAGGGTGAGCTCAGGATCGAACCGGAGACCTTGGAGCTGTGACCAGCGTGTTCGCTTGTTTGAATTTATACACATATCTCATAATATTAGTTTGGCAAAAAAAACATAAAAAAAGAAACATTTCCAATTGTGTTTCGTGCACAAGTCATGGTCCATTTGAGAAATTCACCAAATGACCCGCCATCTCAGGACAAACCAGGCAGAACCGATAATAATCCTGGAAGCTGTGAGACGCGTGTCTGGTCTAGCTCTAGCTTTGCTAGCTCGTAGCATCACGCTAAGCAATGTGTCCAAAAATCGAGCACATCTTTTCTCCAATCTCACACGTAGCACAGTTCATCATTCCATCAGGACGCCTCGGCCTGCAGATCACTCACAGCGTTCTCAGAAGCTCTCAGAATGCTGTGATAACCACAGAGTGCTTAAGATTGAGCCGCCGTCCAGCATGAAGGAACCTGAACCAGTCTTACAGCCTAGCTGCCTTTGAGGTGATTCCTAATTAACTCTAATTAACATGAAAAATAATACATTACAGAGATGATATTCTAGTAATTGAGACCTGAGTGTAACACGATGAAAGTGATAAAAAATAAATAAATAAAAGATGTTTTAGATTCTCCATCAGAATGATTTCAGGTCACATGACCGACATTTCAAACTAAAAGCATGGGAAGGGCATCTTGTTGATCTAACTCCGTTTAATGCTCTATATATAGTTATCTTGTTAACATTTAAAGTCACAGTTTGTCATTTTTAAAGTATTTCTCAACCTATAGTAATTAATTCATTTTAAAAGTACTTAAAAAAAAAAACACTAATATTTGCAAAACTGAAATCGAATGGATCAAATAAGCAGTCCATAAATATATTTTTGTCAGGCTTCTCTTTGATTTTGTTTTCAGCACAGAAATGAGCTCGGCCCACATCTGGAACACAGCTGCTCAGTTCTGCACTATTTTTAAAAATTTTTTTTCTACCCCTGTTGTTGAGCAGTTGTCCAACAACCTGAACCAGTTGTATGGCCAAGTCACCTATTGGTGTGTATGTGAAGGAAAGCCATCTGTCAATCAAAGGTTAGAAGGATGGGCTGATGCAAAGGCAACATCTGAGGCTTTAGTCTCACTGGGATGTACAACACGCCAAGCAATGGGACCAAAAATCGAGCTGCATGGTTCCTTATGTGTGTATGTGTGCGTGTGTTTGCATTAGAGATGTAATGCAATATGATTACATTATTCCGATCGAAAAGATAATGTGTTTTAAATGAGTATATAAATATAGGTACAAATAGTAGGTGTGCTACTGCTTTTTGTTGTTGTTTTGTTTCATTTTGGTTTTTTGGCTTGTCGGAAAGGTTCACAAGTCATCTCCTTGAGTCTAGAGGTGTACACCAGGACTGGGGTCCTGCATACCTAAACAACAACAACAACAACAACAACAACAACAAAAAGTTGTCTGAGCAGGAGGGTTTTACTTTCATGCAGCTGTGATGCATCTTAAATAAAGAACGTGTGGCGGTCCTTGGTAGCTGCCTGATCTGGTTACAGTGGTTTAAATTAGGATACTATAGTTTGTTTAAATTTTGATAAATAGAACCAAAATAATTTGTTAGAAAATATCGCAGACAGGAACGTAACAAAGGGATTACAATAACAGTCCTGCACAACATCTCTGGAGTGATGTAGCTGAGGTTGAGGAACTGCCAGCGCCAGAATTCACACACCATGCTGACAGTGCTGGTATTTCTTCTTCTTTTCCTTTCGGCTGTTCCCTTCAGGGGTCGCCACAGCGAATCATCTGCCTCCATCTAGCCCTATCCCCTGCATCCTCTTCTCTCAGACCGACTACCTTCATGTCCTCCTTCACTACATCCATAAACCTCCTCTTTGGTCTTCCTCTCGGCCTCCTACAGTGCTGGTATTTCTACCGCTGTTTATTTCCAGTGTTTCCAGGGGCAACGCCCACTGTGGCCACACCCACTTCAAAGCATCCCATTCAGGTTCAAATCCAAATACAGATCCGAATATTTAGAGCATTAATCAGACAGAGATACAAATACAGATACCATTGTGTTACACCCCTAATACACAGGGGCAGTCTATACAGGATTTTGTGGAGTTTTTTTGTGATTGTTGCAGCCAAAAATGCTTGATCTGGCTGCGGCTTTTTTTCAGAATTTGCGATGCGACTTGCAGAGTTTTTTTGTGCTTTTTTTTTGTGTGGAAAACTGCTTGAACTGGTGAAATTGTAATCGCGTGAAATAGTGTTGCACGCTCTTTCACAGTGATGTTTGTTGGTAAATGAGACCTTTTAGCTGTACTCATGTTCGACGCACGTGAATCGAAGAGGGCTTTGGTTGAATGCGTGTCGTGATGATGTCACATGACGCGTCTTGGCCCAAATCTGCGGAAAATCTGCGGTAATTTTGAAAAATCGCAAGTTCCTCCGAATATTCAGGAGGTTTGGCAGATTTGATACGAGACTGCGATGAGGGTTTGGAGTCGAATGCTGAAGGTCAGGAGAAGCCTTCAGGTAGAACACTGAAAATAAACAACAGGAAGAGCTGTAGGGCTGGTGTAAGCACTGTGTGTTGTGTGAGTTGTGCATGTGTGTGTGTGTGTGTGTGTGTGTGTGTGTGTGTGTGTGTGTGTGCAAAAGTGGGTATGTGATGGGTAAAGTTAACACACTATGACAATTGGAGAGTAAAGGTCTGCCTCTATACTAGCACTGTAGCAGGCATGATTTTTGATGAAGCATGAAAGAGAAGCATAAGGAGGCATGAACTTCAAAAAAAAAAAAAAAATGCTATGCTATGCAACGATTTTAGACAAACCAATCTGGAAGGCACAAGACCTGGATGACATGCACCATTTCCCCTCATCTCCATGTCAAAAGCAAAAAGCAATAGCTGCAGTTTTGGGGCACTTTGTTCAGCTGTAATGTTTGTTCAAGCCCAAGAGCAAGCACTTCCAGCATCTAGTTTCAGACAGCTGGATGGAAGCTGACGAGCGGCACAAGACACTCTGACATCTGGAGATAGACATGAAATGTCGAGTGCACGACGAGACAAAAACTGCTCGCAAACGGAATGAGGAATTCTTCTGACGTAAAATAGTGTTTGAGAATCCCATAAAAACATTCCTCATACTGTATGAAAAAGGATGTACACCGCATTATGAATATTAAACACGTGGAAATCAGCTCCTTATTATAAACACTCCACCTGCCACCATCAACGCTTTCACAAACAAGCATGGATATTGCGCGCGCTTTATTTTGTTATGATTACCCTCGCTAATCTGATGGAGCCCTCGCTCTGCTCGGCTGTGATTTGCGGGATAGGCCGTCTCCGACTGCGCGGAGGCATGCGAGGCTCATTTAAGACACGGCAGCGAGAGGCGCAATCAACACAGGAACAGCGTCGACTCCGGGCCTGAAAAGGCGGCGTTAATTTAGCCAGAGCCACTTGAAAGTCAGCAGGAGTCTTCTTAATTAATGTAGAATGACTTTCAGTCTGTGCGGGCTCAGAGCCTCCAGCCCCTGCACTCTCACACCCAGGCACAGGGCAGAGGGGCATCACAGGGGGCCACAAATCATCATTACATCATTATATCATTACACACTGGCAATATTACACTAAACAGAGAACTGATAACAATTTAGAATTTTCAATTTAAAATTTCTGCATAAATATGACCTAAAACATCATCGGATTTTCACGCAAGTCCTGAAAGTAGGTAAAGAGAACCCTATTAAACAAATGAGACAAAAATATTATGCTTGGTCATTTATTTAATATTAAGAAAATGGTCCAAAATTACATATCTGTGAGTGGCAAAAGTATGTGAACCTTTGCTGTCAGTATCTGGTGTGACCCCCTTGTGCAGCAATTACTGCAACTAAATGTTTCCGGTAACTGTTGATCAGTCCTGAACATCGGCTTGGAGGAATTTTAGCCCGTTCCTCAGTACAGAACAGCTTCAACTCTGGGATGTTGGTGGGTTTCCTCACACGAACTGCTTGCTTCAGGTCCTTCCACAACATTTCTATTGGATTAAGGTCAGGACTTTGACTTGGCCATTCCAAAACTTTATTCTTCTTTAACCATTCCTTAGTAGAATGATTTGTGAGCTTAGAGTCATTGACTTGCTTCCACTTTCTCTTGAGATTCAGTTCATGGACAGATGTCCTGACATTTAACTTTAGAAGTCACTGGTACAATTCAGAATCCATTGCTCCATCAATGAAGGCAAGCCGTCCTGGCCCAGATGCAGCAAAACAGGCCCAAACCATGACGCTACCACCACCATGTTTCACAGATAGGATAAGGTTCTTATGCTGGAATGCAGTGTTTTCCTTTCTCCAAACACAACTCTTCTCAGAATGCAATGATTTGCAAATAGTTGCATTCTGTTTTTATTTACATTTTACACAGCGTCCCAACTTGGAATTGGGGTTGTAAAACAGGGTGCTCACTCACACCTGATTGTCATCCCATTGATTGGAAACACCTGACTCTAATTTCACCTTCAAATTAACTTCTCATCTCAGAGGTTCACATACTCACAGATATGTAATATTGGATCATTTTCCGCAATAAATAAATAAATGACCGAGTATAATATTTTTGTCTCACTTGTTTAATTGGGTTCTCTTTATCTACTTTTAGGACACATGACCTCCACCTTAAACTAAATGGATGTGAAGGTTTGTTTGTTTGTTTTGCAAATATACCTTCACAAAACTTTACATAGTGTTTATCATTTGTCGTTAACATTTAAAGGTGCAGTCTGTAATTTTTGTTTATGTATTTTAGACCTAGTAATAAGTAATCATTTGATGATTTTACTTCATGACCTCAAACTAAACTCACAAGTCATACCAGAAATCGAAGAGCCTCTAAATCCATATACAGTAACTCTCTATATTGCTTACACGAATAACATTTAAAGGTGCCGTTTGTAACATTTTGAAATATTTTAGATCTAGTAATCATTTAGTCCCATTAAAAACAAACACAATGGGTCTGGCTTTTTTCCCCCTGGCTTCAGTTTGATTTTTTTTTTTCTGACCCTGAAAAAAGCTCCGCCCCTAGCTGGAACACGCTTACCATTTTTTATGATTTAATTTCATAGGCAACATAAGGTTTAACGAAGAATTTGAGATCTTCGTATTCATGGCTACATAGCCTCCTGAGCTGGAGATGCTATGTAATTAGCAGTGCCTTGCTGTGCTAATGTTAGCTAGTGAGCTGCTAGTAAGCTACAGGGAGTTAGTTTCGTGAACTGAAATGCAGAATAAGAGCTAGAATAAGATGGGAGGGAGTGGGAGGAGTTGAAGGCATTTGCTGATGACTTCACATGGCCAGGAGTGGTTAAAAGAAAAGTAGCACGATGAGTAAGAAGTATGCTGAAAAGATGTTGATCCAGGAAAGTGTATGGGAAATCTTTTCAATTTTCCAAAAAATAAAAAAAATAAAAAACCTGTTTTAAGCAGCAATAAAAGCACATACACACACACACAGACACAGACACACACTACGTGTGCAAGACAGGTGTGCCTTTATCGTAAAAACCTTGAACCGCACCACCTTTGTTCGTCTGTCGCATCCACATGGCGACAGAGTCGGATTTGATTCAAACACGTGCACACAGATACACAAAGAAGGTTCCTGTCTGTCCGTGCCAGCCCCTTCAGGGAGGAGGGAACAGGAGGTGCAGGAGTGAGAGTCAATGTCAAAGCCTTGTTTCGCCTCGAGTAATGGACATGAAGTGCTCCGACACGGCCGAGATCACACGGTGAGACGGTGACCTGGGATAGGACACCCAGGAGGAGGAGGAGGAGGAGGAGGAGTGGCATCCACCATGTCAGCCTGACTGAAAGACATTAAGTAGGCCATGATAAAGGAGCAGAAAAGCAGGGGAAGGCAGAAACTCCTGCCTGTACGCGTTATTCTACAGGATGTAGGTAGGTATATACATCACGCTAAGCATATCCGTCGATCTGATAAAGCGAACAAGCTCCTCCAAATAACAAATTGCTTTTGTCATGAGGGACGTCGATGATCTTATTGAAACAGAGTGCCATGAGGGTTGCTTTAATCAGGTACCAGCGCCGTAATGCATATCATATTCAAGTCAACACAGCTCCAGGAGATTATGTTCACTGAGTGCATCCGTGAAATGAAGATAAATCTCTGCTTTCACCATTGTAAGGCCGTGTGCTCGCCCGACAAACCTCGCCAGGCATGGCGCCTCCAATACCACACCAAAAAAAAAAAAAAAAAAAAAGATGATAATTTAGCTTTTTAGCTTGTTCCTGACCTAGAAACGTAATTCTCTACTAGACACTAAACAAATAAATCAGAAATGAGAAAAAGAACGACTCGACGCCATCAAAAGCAGTGGCACGGGCAGTAAATCTCGGCGCGCACTCAGGTGTAACCGCGTGTGCGAATCACGAGCTAAATTTGGAATTAGCAGCTCGCCAGCTAACAACACATACATCACGCTAATGCACTTCTGTCATCCTCGGCATCCTCTTAATCAGAGCACATCTGTGTTCAGATGGCTGGCCCGCCCGCTGATAAGGTAAACATGGACGCCTGGGTTTGCGGTTTGCATTCACCGGCATCACACTTCCTTTCACACAACTGGGCCTGTGTTAGCGATGTATTAGTGGTGCTTTCCTTCTCACATGGTTTTAATGGGTTAGAGGTGCTTTCAGGATTTCTTAGCAAGGTGAGGCATTTTTTCACATGTATATACTGATTTCTGTGTCTCCGTTTACACAAAATGCTTTGAAAACACTCACATGAGCACGCCGTTGCAGGATGTGGTGATAATTTGTCGCAAACTTTTATGTCAAACGCATAGAGAATAACATTAAGAGCTGTCTATTGAGCTGGAGAGAAGGGGAAAGTCAGAAAAACACCAACACAGGTAAAATTTGTAAAAATGAAAAATGACATACACAAGGCGGCCTGACAGTGAGGACGAAGTACTGCTTAAGGTTACACTTGGGTCTTATCTCCGTTCTCAGTTCGGTTTGTAGTTCTTCATTTTGGACTCTGATGCCTCTGCGTTAAGGTACGTTCCCACATACAGCGACAAAGCAAACAGAGATTCATTTTCAGACAGACCTGGGGACTTCTGCCGACATGAGCGACAGCGAGCGTTGGTGACTGGGTGTGGGCGTGTCCAGCGAGGCTACAAATTTGAGAAAAGTTTAACTTCATGCAAATATGAAGCAACTTGTCGCAGCGAATACCAATGGGAGTGAAAAATTCATTCCAGCAGTTAGCAACTGGCCACTTCTTTATGATATGCTGATATGCTCACTACATCTCCTTCATCTCGTTTGATATGATGCATATAAATACAACTGAAGACTGATTTGTTGTCAAAAATGGAATGGCACAGTAGTTGTGCCACACCCACTGTTACATTACTATGGCAACCAGTAGCAGGAACGTCTACCGGCAAATTCATAGTACAGCGACTGGTGACTTGCAGCAATAAAATCACTGCATGTGTGAACACACGGTTAGGGTGTAATGACAAAACAAAGCAGAATTAAATTGCGAACACGTCATCGAATAAGAAATTACAGACCGCAAACTAACAACCTGGTCATCAGCCGGGATAAACGGAGTCCTAGCAACGTTCATAATACACACAAGCCCACAACGGATACGCGCAGGTTCACTCTGTGATGTTAATGTTTTCATTTTTCCCCATCCACCCTTGAGGGCGTTTTTGAAAAGCTTCGTCCTGAGCGACGCACACTGCGCAGAGAAAGAACTACGGTTACACAAATATTCATAAACGTGTGGACTGGCTGGATGATATGATGATATAATATGGATATTGTGATAAATTATGTCACAATACACTTTTCTGAGATATCGTCAATCTCATTTGATCTTTTTTATACATTTAAAAAAAAATGTTTAAATATATATTGTATATATATATATATATAAATTTACTCAAAGCCGCAAGTTTGATATTTTGTACTTAACCTTTAAAATGGTAAAATGGAAAAAAATATATATATATTATTATATAAATTATTTTCTCCTTTTCAGTGTGAATTGCTTTATTCCTAAATAAATAATATTTTTTATAGATAAAACAAATATATATTTCATGAAAAAGTAAAATTAATTTATTTTTTGTAGGCATCAAACAGTTGTTTATTTATTTATTTGTTTGTTTATTTTATTTTTTCATCATTTTGGAATGGACTACTAGATTTTCTGGCAAATTAGTTAGCATAAGGTGTGACCTGTGTGTGTGTGTGTGTGTGTGTGTGTGTGTGTGTGTGTGTGTGTGTGTGTGTGTGTGTGTTAGGTCACACTGCATTGTGAATTCATGAGTTGCTTCTCCATAGAGACATTAAAACGGGCTCCACACACATTTTTATTTCTGGGTTACATTATGCAGAGAATATATATATATATATATATATTCACCACATCAGCATTTCATATCTATATTACATTTTTTTTTAAAACAAATGTCCTGCTTCGGTTATGAGGGCATCACACTTCCAGTGCCGCCCAAAAGTATTGGCACCCATTACCAAAAAACAAACAAAACCATTACACACAATAATTCAACATGCCCATTCAAACAATAGAGAGAAACTATTTATCTTTGTTCTATATAGAATTACGTTATTTAAAGAGTAACATTCGTTCTCGAAAATATATCAATGCCCTTGAGGAATATTCTAAATAAATGTCATTCTTGGAAAAACTGGGGCAGGGCAAAAAAACAACAACAAAGAGACTGACAGTGAACAGATCAGGTAAAGGATTAAAAAAAAAAAAAAAAAAATACCATTAAGCACAATTCAAGTAATAATAAAAACATTCCACATGTCTGAAGCTCAACACAACACTTACTGCACATGTTGTTCTTTTTATATGTATTCATTTTTACTCATTTTCATGAAGGGATATTTCTGGATGTAATGCAATGTAATGCAACACACAAAAAACAGAATTGTATCCAATTTTCAGTCTCAACTGAAAACTCCAGCCTGTCTGTGTGGACCTGCCAGCCCTTCACCCCTTCTGTTTTCATTCTGCTCTTCCCCTGAATACACAGCTCATATCTGACTGCAGGCTACTTAGCATCCAGGAAAAGGCTAGCGCTTCACATGAGGTCATTTCACTGACCACAGCCATGTTCGAGCGGAGGATGATAACCTTTACCTCCTTCCCTCTCTACTCTAACATACTGACTGGATAGAAAGCAGCATTGCTTTGTGGAAAGTCTGGCTTTCAGCACAGCAGCTTTGGATTTTTACTGTTATTTTCTCCAGAAGCTCAAACACATCAGCTTATATTATTACTGCTATCATCCACATCCATGTGTAACTGGAGGATTTACACTAGAAAAACTAGTTCTGGATGGATGAATGGATATGAAGAAGTGCATCAGCTTTGTACGTAGTAAAGCACAAAATGAAATCTACCTGAGAGTGCAAAATAAGTACAAATAAAAGAAAAAAATATTTATATAGAGTCACTTATTAACTTGTTTCCCGGACATTAGTCAAACATTATAGTTTGTGAAACATTATAACTGAGTTTCCATGATTGCCGCAGTTCCCAGTAATACTCCTCTACTCTCCTTAAACCTTAGCTGCCACTGCCACCAAGCAGGTCCCGACTGTGGAAATGCTCAATCCCCCTGTCAGTTCTGGATGATTAAATCGTTTATCATGATATTTTAAAATGGAAAATCATGAGCAGGGGGAAATCTATATCACACAAGCCTAATGCACACATTATAAGTAAGCTATAAAGTATAAAACACTTGGGTATGTGCTGTTATAAGCAAATAATTAAGCACTGTTACTGTTACCGTTACCACTCCAGAGATTATTATTTTCCTACTGTGTTTCCTAGTGTGTTATTCCTTTTATATTATGGCAAATTGTTATCAATTACAACGTTTAATTTATTAAACAGCATCATATTTTATCCATTTATAGATACTTTTTTGGAAATGGAATGTCGAGAAACTTATTAGCCCCTGTTATCACTGTAGTAGTTCTGGTAGTTTTTTTCTGTCTTAATTAATAAATCAAGAATCACAGCTTGTCACGTTACCAAGAAAGCAGAAAGTCCTGAAGACTCTCATGTTGTGGAAATCTCAATGACTTTTACAAAGCGCTGACACTGGAGACTCCTTCCGTACATGTTAAATAAACATCTCCTCACAGAAAGCTTCACCACATCAATGAATATATGTTTCAATTCGTTATGTTGTTTTTATCTGTTTATTATTAGGTTTAGATTATGTGGAGTGTCCGTGTGAATGAGTTGTTACTATAGAAACAACCAGCGCATTAATATAAACCCGTGATTTGAATGACAGCGGCAAACCTGTCAGAGCTGCGGTTACAGAAAACGAATCAACACCCTCTGACCGATCAGAATTGCGGAGGGTAAGGAGTCGATGAATATTCATTTGTCTGAAAGCTACAGTTATGGCAAACTTTGTGAGGGAGGTAATCTACTCTCTGCACAAATGGCATTTATTCTAAAAAAAATACAATAATTAAATCGAATCAGAACATTGCGCACTGAATTGTGACTCTGTATACCGTTATTTAACACTTGCTGCAGATACAGAACGTTTTCAGCCACGGAGATTTCAAACAACGGCATTAACAGCACTTAAATTCAAATGAGTACAAAATGACTTTTGGTTTTTGTTGCCAGTGCACAAGAAGCAAAGAAGTTAATCAGTAAATAAATAAACTTTAAATGTCTTTGCAGCCCCGGACTGCAGGCGCCATCGTGCGAGGAGAGAGAATTACAAGCTTGGGAAGCTGGAGACTATGAGAAGAAATACACACACACACACACACACACACACACACACACACACACACCTGCAACTTTTTCTAATGCACCAAATATGCTAAGTAACTTGTCACTTCCTGACAAAGCAAAGTCAGAGAATGGCGTTTCAAAAGCCCGTCCTCGTAGAGGGATATTCTGCCCTGCTTTGATCGTCCCGCGTGTCATCTCAAACTCTTTGAGGCCACGGCGTTAGTGAACAGAGCTGACTGGCTCTAGCGACAGATTTCTCGTCCTGTTCGAGGGAAGCAGCTTCTCTCAGGCTCCCTGCATATTCATACACGCTGATGAATGAGAGAGAGAGAGAGAGAGAGAGAGAGAGAGAGAGAGAGAGAGAGAGAGAGAGAGACACTGGTGCAAAATCAAGAGGAAATGCCAATAATAGGACAATTTCCTGGAACACGAAATAAATAAAAGGGATGTACGGTATATAGTATATGCAAGGAAGTGGATATGTTGAAGTGTTTGACAGGCTGTCTTCTTAGATCTGGAGATCTGGAGATACTTCAATTTTTTATAAGGTTTGTTTTCTTGAGAAAAATACACTGTGACAAGGAAAACCAAGGTAATAAAAAACCAGTGAGTTCGGTGTTTAAAACAGCACAGAGCGCATTGTAAATGTCTAAAAACAGCAAAAACTTTAAGACCTAAAAGTATATCACATCTAAAGCATATTCTGCTCAGTAACTCATGCACGTGTAGTGGCCTGAGAAAACCCTTCACACGGTCAAATTTTGACATCTTCTCTGTATGCAGTATTTCTAAAAACAACAGATCTGGTTTTCTTTTTGCATGTATCTCAATCACACATAAAGTTCTAGCATTTTAAAATCTGGGTAAAAGTGAAAAGGAAGAAAACTACATGTAAAGATTTCATTCCAGCTCTACGGAAAGATGCCCCGCCTACCTCTACATTTATAACCTAACACACTTATAGAAACACAACATTACATCTTCTTCATTACATCACACATCATCTGGAGTTCGCCAGTTTGAATCCCGATGATGCCGCAGCTATCCATGGGCCTGTTCTCAGGAGGGGAAGGGCGACGTATCCTCTTTCCCCTCTCAATCGCAGTGACACTAACCAATCATGGGGGTCTGTGAGGCCACGCATGCGGAAGTGTGTGGATAGCGCTTTCCTCTGAGTGTGTTACGACACCCCCTGATGTTGCATGAGCTGCAGTTTGAAACGATACAGTTGGCTGGTCCACGACCCTACTGGTTGGTAGCTGTTGTGTGATAGGGGAGAGCTGCCTGATGGGTAGGAATTGGCCAAGACTTACTGACTAAAAATGGAGGAAAAATCCTCCTCGCTCCACAAAAGGAGAAAGAAATTGTAAAGAATTATACATTCACAATGGGAAACGAGTTCTCACTCATTTCTCCACATCACTCTCTGTGTCATCACCTGAGGTAAAAATCTCTCACGGTGTTTAAACACGAGCCTCATCATCATGTCTGGTCTCTGTTCACACAAACATTAGTGGAGAAATAATCACTAAATCATTCACACTCTTCTATTCTGTTGGATAAATTTCTTTTTTTTATTTTTTTTATTCAGTTATTTAGACATTTAAAAACATTTACATGTTGTCTGTAGGGTTGTGTACATGTTGTCTGTAGGGTTGGGTACCGAAACCTGGTGCCATATACATACCTATATGACCGGTATGTACCGGACTGAATCAGAACGCAGATTTCGGTGCCTCATTTCGGTGCCACTTAAATGCCTGAGCTGTCAATTGAAATATTTGCCCTCTGGTGCTCCGAAACGGACGTAAGAAGCATAATCACCGCACGTGATCGCTAGTTAAATTATACTGCATTCATGTGGTGTCAGAATAATCGGAAAAATAATTTCCCGATAAGATAATTTCCTGAGAAAATTCAGGTGAACGCAAGTCAGAACAACAACACGGAAAGTCGAAGAACACTGCAGACAACATTTGGTGCTTGGTTGATGGTAAGAAACTTGTGATTAATGGGGCAAAATCACGTATTGCATATAAATTTTTTTGCTAACAAAAATTTGTAATATGGTATTAGGTTATAACGGTTAACTGCTGTCCATGTAGACTGACGTAGATTAATTAGTGTCATTTATTAGCAGTAACCCTGATAAGTCAGGTAAAGCAATGTTTAGTGGTTTCACAAATCCAACACATCTTTGTAGTAACGTTAGTGTCCATGTTGTTTTCACGTTCAGACGTAAAAGCACAACACGGGAAATGAGACCATCCGAGGAACGCGTGAATGCAGCAATTACAATTGCTCAGATGGCAGCAGGTAGCCTACCGTTAGCTAGCTACATTAAACGTGCTTAAATTAAAATGACTAAATTATTGTAGTTGGGTTAAGTGGCTTAGGTTTTATTGTGAATTTGGTATGTAAATTTGTTGTATTTTGTATTTACTTATATTTATATATTTAACTATACTTTAAACCTTTAATATATTGTTCAATTTAAAGAATTTTTTGTTTTGTTTTTTCAGTAAAAAAGCCATTCTTTAATGTCATCCACCATCGTTTCGTGGCTCTTTTTTTTTTTAAGTATCGGTTCAGCCACCGCTTAAGCACCGGTACCGTTTTGAAAGTATCAATTTGGCACCGGTATCGTAAAAAAACAAAAAAACAATACCCAACCCTAGTTGTCTGTACAGAGCGTGTACACACTCTCATATGTTCTGATGAGACGGCGGACGTTTTGACAGCCCGAATCTGATTACAAACACACTTGAGGCATTAGGCTTATGTCCATTTTTCGCTATGAAACTATCCAACGGCATGATCAAAGCATGTGAACAGCACAGTCTTACAGTAGCTAGCAAAGTTTTAGACATATTTCCACGTCATTTAGGTGAAATATACTGTATTTATGCTTTCTTAAAGTAGAGATGTCAAAGTATATTATTATAAAACATTTTCAGCTGCAGCAACATCAAAAGGTTTTCCCAGAGCACCAAAAATATATATATAACGATAGAGGGAAAAATATGCTTAATGCACAAGCAGCACTTTTTTCCCAATATACAGAAATATACATTACAACTGGGTATGCTTCACATGTATAGAGTTGTAACCTACGCAATATATTTTGTACTGGAAAACAAAACAGTAATTCTTTGCCCACACTGAGGAGTTTCTACTGATTTGTTACAGTTTTATCACTAACATAAATGTACAGAACGGCTATTAATTAAGAAAAACAATTAGATATTTCACCAAAGACCAAAATCTTTACTTAAGGACCTATTAACCGCTCGCTCTCAGATCCTAATGGGAATTGAAATGAGTGTTTAATTAAAAGCAAGAGCACTTGGAGGGTAAACATACAGTTAAACGACTCATAAACAGCGATAATATAAACTAAAAGATGAACACGTGTAGATTTTGCATGCTACAAGTGCTTAGAACAACATGTACGCCTTTTTCTCTTAGATCTGGATCGTTTCTAATAAAATTACACACAAAAAAATGCAATATTCTAAATGTACAGTAATAAAAATTAGACCACTGCTTAAAAAAGTTCAAATATAGTTTGCTCAAAAATCTTTGACAGGCTGCATATATATCCTCTGAGTATTATGAAAATAGGTCAGAGAGAATGTAGCACAACCTCAAACAGCTAAATGACTAAAAAAGTCACACCCTTATGATTTATTAATGATGTGAAGCCTTACGCATTAAAGCTGAACAACAACAAAAGTTCAACAGACGCATCACTTTCTGAATATAGAGTATGAATATGTGATATTAAAAAGGTTTATATGGTATCAGTTTGTTTTGCCCTTCAACACAGATACATGAATTCAGTAAATGGTGAAATTATTAGCCTTCATTTTTGACAATCATTCTGACATTAGCCTTTTATATCTTGTGAGATACTGTATACTGTATCATATTTTTTTTCCCCATGATGCCATCTCATAGGATTTGACTGTGATGCTCTACTGGTAGTTTAAATAATCCAAATGTGTATATATATATATATATATATATATATATATATATATATATATATATATATATATATATATATATATATATATATAGTAACGAGCAGTAAACAGTGGTAAGTGAAACTAAGTCAATATTTGCTGTGTATCTGGTACAATTAGTATCAGTTTTATAAGGAAATGAGCTGGTAAGTTTTATTGAGCATCTTGCAGAACCAGACACAGTTCTTCTGGACACTTTGACTTTCGCACTCGCTTCTTATTTTTGCAGCGAAACCCAGCAGCCTTCATTGTGATTTTTGTCTGAAAAGTGTCTCTTACGTAATATACTGCTTTCTTTAATGACATTTAATTTTGTCCTAGAAAACTAATGTATGGGAATCTAAAATGATTTTTGTACTGACTTGATAATGTAGAAGTCATAAAATAAAAAATCTATAACAAAGTTTGTACTAAAAAAAAATAGGGTGCCTAAAACTTTTGCACAGTACTGTATATCAAGTTATTTTTTTTAATAACTAAGTGTAAAAATACATTTCTAGTATTAGTACTTTTTTCTG
Source organism: Cranoglanis bouderius (assembly GCA_023630585.1). NCBI lineage: Eukaryota > Metazoa > Chordata > Actinopteri > Siluriformes > Cranoglanididae > Cranoglanis > Cranoglanis bouderius. The sequence goes on from CM042564.1 coordinate 6,159,425, forward strand.
TAAAAAAGTATTCCTTTATACATTTTAACACCTTAAAGCCCCAGTTTATTATTTAATTTTTTTTAATCCATATTATTCAGTAGGGCTTGATTTTATTTTAAATGTGTCCAAATCATATCAAATGTTCACATTGAACAATGTTTTTGTTTTTTTGTTTTTTAAGTTGACACAAGCACCTTTTTAGTAGCTTTGTAATGGATTTATCCATTATTGTTACTGCATATTATTCAATTCATAATGTCTCATGCGATTGTAGTTCAGTGTGTCATGTTGCAATTTCAAATCTATTATTTATGTATCTAGATGCATGTTGAGTTTTAATTTCCTTAGCTTTTTATCTAAATCTTTCAGTGTGACCCCTTGATGCTTTTGATGCATATTTATCATCATCATTCTTTTATCCATCATGAAAAACACTACAGTTTGGGTATTTAGTGTCAATCTTTATTTTATTTCAATTGTAGTATTTGGTTCTGTTGACATTTTATAAAACTTAACATAACATAAGAACATAAGTCTGGACCTGTCAATGTGTCCTTGCTAATGGAAGTTGCTAACATTTATCTCTTTGCTTCACTGTAACATTCATTCTGTTACTTATATGCAGTTTCTCTCTAGCTGAGAGACTAAAGTACATTACAACAATGTCTCAGTGTAGTATCTCATTAACCCCTTGAGTAATTAATAGTGCACACTTCACTAGCTACCTGCATGGTAAATTTAGCATGTGTGTCACTAGCTTTCTGAATCGTTAATGTGCTACACGCTGCCCTAGCAACCACAATGCTTAACAACATAGCACACATCTCATTAGTTATTTGAGTGACTAACAGTACACACTCTGCTACCTAGCTGCATGGCTAATTTAGCATGTGTGTCACTAGTTTCCTGAATGTTGTACACACTGCACTGGCAGCCACAATGGTTAAGGTAGTGGATATTTCATTAGCTGCTTGGGTTGTTAATGATGTGCAAGCTTCACTAGTTAGCTGGATGGCTACACGACACTCGCTGTCTGAGAAGCTAATGTATTATAGAATTTTCTAGTCATCCATATAAGTAGTAGGAGTGTAGCACAATGACACTATCTGAATCTGTATCTATTTAGCACTCCAAATGTTTGTATATGTACCTGCATTTGGATTTAAACCCAAAGTGGGTGTGACCTTTTTCTTTCTTTTTTTTAAAAATAGAGATGCTTTTAAAAAAAAAAAAATAGAGATGATTTTTGTTTTAAATCCAGCTTGTGTAGATATTATTTGCGTTTATTTATGCGATATGTTCTAAAGATATTAGTTGGTTCTATTTCACAAAAGAGAAACAAACTAGTAGGCTAATTATAACCACCGTGACCCTGACCAGGGAGTTACTAAAGATGAATCAATGTGCCAAACTATTGTGTTAATGGACAGGGTTTTTCTCGGTACCAAGTTCATTTCATATCTGGCCCATGAGCTTCATATCTGACCACTCGTCTGCAAGAAACCTCCCACTAGTACTTTTTAATCCGGATGTGAACCTTTCTGGGAAGCTTTCTTAAAATGTATATTTTTTAAAATAATATAGTAGTAATCAGTTGTAAATAAGTAATAAAAGTAGTAAGTAGTAAAGTGCCTGATAATCTGACTGGAGTCACATCATACAAGCAAAATATATCTCATTTATTTAGCTACGATAGTATGACATAGTGTGTGTACACTGTACCAACCAGAGGCATCATACCATTTCTAGATATTTGCATCAATCTTCAGTAGCACCATTCAGTATCAGTGTGTGGTATGAAAGGCACCTCAGTTTCAGGTGAAATGAAATCCAAATAGAAAGTTAGCAACATGGGAAAGCAGCCTGGACAGCTGCCAGAGTCACGCCTGCATTTTCCCTACCAAAGCATGCCAGTCAGCGCGTACACTATGACAAATTACCCTGCATGAGACTTCACACTGCAGCCACCTCCCAACCGCAGCCTCCTCCAGATGGACCCAATTAAGCTATTAGCGATTGAGAGGTGCCTGATGACTCCATTAGGAACCATTCGGAGCTTAAATAAACTAAGGAAATCAACAGAACCTCTCTATTCCAATCTGTCTTCATTTATTTTTGTACCAACCGTTTGGAGTGGAATTTAAAAAACTGAGCCATAGGTGAATAACCAGCTCAAATGATTGCAAGTTTTTTTTGGTTATTTTTTTTATTTATTTATTTATTTTTTGCTAAGAGAGAAGGAAGAAAAGAGAAAGAGGGAGGAGAGGATCTCAGTGGTGAGGCAGGATGATAATTTAGAGTGAAATACGTGGAGATGAGATCTGGAGTGACTCCACACACTCTCTCTCCTGGGTCCTGTTTATCTGCCATCACCTCAGCTGTCCCATATATTTAAGCACAGAGTCAATGCAATTCAGCGGCACCATCACTCACAGACCGGCACTCCAGGTCCGTTACTGAGAACCAGCTCAAAGAATCAAACCTACTAACACAGCTCTCAGTTGTATTAAATAGTGGAGAAGATAAAAAAAAAGGTATAAACTGAAATTATTCATTGACCACATATATGGAATTGAGAAATGCCAATAATTTGCTGTAGGAAGTAATTCTAGAGGAATTTATAAAAAATTATAATATCTTGTGGTTTGGTATAATATATGATGGATTACACAATCAGGGTGCTATTTGTGTCCTGCTGATATTATATTTACAAATATGCATATACCGTAAAGATAAAAGACATTTTAAAAACAGATAAAGCATCCTCCACATCAACCTATGTGTACATTTCAGATAAATAACTTAAAACATAACTTAAAACTGTCCCAGCTCACTATAAATACACGTAACCTTAAAATACTTCAAAAATGTTATTATTTTGCATTACTGTGTGAATCCCTTTGCTTGAACATCTCATGCTTCGAACATAATTTTCCATGAGTCATCCACTATAAGTTTTCCTTTTTTTTCTCTTTACTTTTAACATTCACTCAACCCTGTAAACTGAACACATTCACCCATATGGCATATCTGGAATATTCCACAAGTCACATGTTCAACAGGAAGCTGTATCATCCAACTTTCCTGAAGATCATAAGAAGAAGAAAAGTACGTTCTCTCATTCTTTTTTCTTTATTTTTAATAATATTGTGATATTGACTGACAAGGTCACTCTGAAAGTACCCTGTCAATAATTATAGATCAAAAGTTAAAATTTTTAAACAAAACATTAAAATGTCCTTAATGGATGCTAGTGAACCATATTTCGTGGTTTCCTGCTAGCTGACCACACAGCAATTGTCATAAAAGAAACCTTGTAAAATTGTTGGGTTAACGCATTTTTCTTAGATACAAATGAATAAAAAAATTGTTTGGAAAGGGCTATATGGCACCTCAACCATGGAGTTGCCCAAATCATTAAAAGCCAAAGCCACAGAAATACTACAAGCTTGTGCAATAGCACCAATTTCACCAATCAAGAGCAGAAGAAACTGGACCAGTTACTGTTACTGTTACCATTACTGTTTTGAAGCTTACTGGTTTATTCAAATGAGGATGGGTGCCAAAGCTCCAGGAGCTCTGCCAACACCATGCAGCTAATAGCCTTGCAACTGTCAATTTGAAGCAGAACCAGCGAGACCTCCAGCACTGGTCCAGACAGCTTTGCCTCGCGGAAATGAGGGAGTTACTGCTTTTTCCCAGGCACTGATGTTGCACAGTGAGATCTCACTGACTTCCACCTGTGTCTTCCTGCTTTCCCCACAATACACACATACATTCACCATCAGGTGCCATTGGACAAGCTGCAACAGGGATCTCGTTCTTTTTTTTTTTTTTTACTCCACTGACAAAGAAACACAGTGGCACCAATAACAGGGTCCCTTGATGAGGCACCACAGCTGTGTTGCTGTTCTACTTTCAGCCACCACCAATTCAGCCAATCCCTCTCACTCTCAACACAGCCTGCACTCCATAAAGCATACTATTGCTTCTAAATGCATGGATTTGGATTTATTCAAATGTGTACCTGCTTTAATGAACATATTTGGAACACATTTTTCACAGATATAGTGCGTCAGCACCTCATAAAACATATGTTTTCCTGGATTCAGATGCTCATATCTGTCCTCTTCCATCTGACTCCTCTTCTGTGGCTGGGGAATTCCCTTCTTGCGCTGACACACTGAATTGCTTCCAAACTGTAGTGTTGAATTAATGATAAGACAGATGTTTCAGCAAGCCCTTTAGCAACTATGTTGGGAATGTTCACCTTAACCAAGTGACTTCAGTCAGTTTTCTAAAAACCTTGGGGGTGTAATTTTTCTCCCAGCATAAAAATAAAATCTATGGGAGGAGAGTGATAGGTGAACATTTGTATGTTTATTGGCTAAGTCAGCCTGACATACTTTTGCAGCGGCACTACACGGAGCACAAGGAGTGCAGGGTTTTGTATAGCTGAAACAGCAGGGCCTTAGTGAATCGCTTACAACTAGTTGTCAAAGCTTATCAACCTCATGCTGAGAAACCTCACTCATGCTGCAATCTTTCTCCAGTTTAATCCAAACTAGTTGACATCCTCTCTAGTCCACTTCCCCGTACTGAACGCTCTTGGCTCTCTGAAATGCACCTTAAACAAGCCAGACTTAATCCTATCATCTCCAGCCTCCTGGTGCAGCCCAAAGACTACAACAGTCAAGTGCAAAACAAAAAGGCCTCACCTTCGAACTCATCTCTTTGTAATTGTGTTCAATGGAGCTTGAGATCAGCTCCCTGATGTCTGACCCTCACATCTGAGGTATCTGTCCTTATAACCAGGTCAGACAAAAACCTCACCATCAGCTGTCACATCAAATGAAAGTCAAGACTCCATTTTTACGTGCCATCACCTGTCTCTGCAACCTCTTTTTGCTTTGTCTTTACTTCTCTGCCTCCATGCTCCATCCATCATCCCATCCTTTTCTAAACTAGGACAGCAAGTCACCTCGCCGCTTAACCCCTCTTTCCCTCCTCCTTCTTCTTTTCCTCCTCTTGGCATCCATCTTCCCAGTGCACCTGCTGGAGGTCTCTGTTCCCCTGAAGCTGAACAGTGCCTTGAGGAATCAGTTGTAGATAACCTAGCCTGATGACCCAGTGTGACGTCTGTAGGAAGGAGGGCATGTACCATGCACCACTTCCTAGCATGCCCCCTCACCTCTCTGTAACCAACTTGACTCCTCTACATTCATCATCATGTCTCTTCCTGAATATCAATGCTCCACTTTTTCTCCATCCTTTGCCTGAGGGGTCTTCTGTTATATACCTCTGAACCTCCTTCTCTTTTCGAGCCAGAAGGCATGGTAAGAACAAGTTCTATGGTTAATCTGGTAACAAGCAAGACTTCCTGCATTCCTCCAGAATCTGTCAAAGATAGAGAAGTGACAAATTACTGGAAAGCACAGCACGTCCCTTTGGCTCTGCAGACAATAAGAGCCACACAAGAATGAAGGTTGATAGGATGCCGACAATAAAACAAAAGGACCATTGTCAGGGGCTCAATTAAATCACCGGTGACGGCGGCACATGTGGGGCCAGAACCACCATGCGCCACTTGACTCCTTTCATTAGTGTGCACTGGGACTGGCAAGACTAGTTGTATATATGTATATTTATAGCTTGATAACCAGCTGGAGAGTGGCGTCCTGCAAAGCTGCTCGGAGCTTTGTGATCTTGTCAAATAGAATCAGAAACACAAAAGGAGGTGACAAGCACTCAGGGTCTTCGTGCTGTTACAGGAAGAAACAAAAATAACTGCAGAGCAGAAGAGCATTAGAGGGGCTTTAGAAGATAGAAATCTGATCTAGACCTCCATTAGTACAGAAAGAGAAATATAAACAGAGATTGGCTAGAAGTGGTAATATGTCAACCTTAATAAGCAATGGCCACTTTTAGAAATGTGCCCAGACTACAATAATCAGCAAATTAAGTCAGAATGGACAATACTTTGGCTGAATTGTTAGCGCTTAGGGCTAGTCAATAAAAAAAACCTCAGTGTTTAAAAAAACCTTAGTGTCTAAAGGACAGTGGGATAAATGATGAGTGGCTCTTGGCAATGGTGGAGGGCTGTACTGATTCAACTCGAGAGCTGTGCTATCGTTCGGGCTGACTCACTTCAATGAAGGTTGACAATTGAAGACGGAAGCAGTGGTGTATGTGAGACGTGTAAAATTAGAGGCTTAGTGACTGGCCTGCCAATTGTCAGACTAATTAAAAAATTGCTAATTATAATGCGCTTTACTTCGAATAATCATTGGGCTATAAAGTCCTGGCTGTCAGGTGTAAACAAGGCGTGTGACTGCAGTGGGGGGAAATCAATGGACATCTGTTCATTTATCTCAGGCAGGGAACCAAATTGAAAATGGATTGCCCAATGCACCACAAATCTGCATTGTGATAAAGGAGCAATAAATCGCAACACCTGCTTAGTAAACGATAATTACCATTCCGGCAGCAGGCCCCATGGCCCTCTGCATACCGCCAATGAAGAATCAAATTGCAATCCCTTGCTGGTTGGAAGACTGTAAGCTAGGAGAATTTGTAGGTGCAGCCGAGGCAGGGCCGGACAGGATGTCTTCAATCACCGGGTGAAATTCTTCAGGTGGTGAACTGGGTTCTTCATTATGGAACTCTAATGAGTCAAAATGAGACAATAAATCCATTCTGCCGCCTCCCTGGCTGTGGAGTCTCTGACCTAATGATATTACATTTTAGTCTTTCAGCAGAGGGCCAATCGGTACGTCCCCTGACATGCTCCTGGAGATTGCTCTAAATTTATAGCAAGAGGCAGCAGGGCACATGCACCTGAACTCAGATTCACTAAGGACGCTGTCTCTAAATGATTGAAAAACCAGTGAATGGGCTTCCTTCATTTTAGGTTTTGTTTGTATTTTTACCCAGAATCCTTGACATACATCTGCTGGCAGCTTGTATATGTTGATATTTTCAGCATTAACTGAAAACAGGCCATTTTGGCAATTCTGTTTACAAAACTAGTAAACAGATGTTCTCATTCTGCATTCCTGTGTACAATTAAATGATTCGTATCCTTCCCATAGCTAAAAAAAAACAAAAAAAAAAACAACAACACAGCGCTGCTGAATTCTTGAATTTGATCAGAATGTGGTGATTAATTTTATATTTCTAATAACAGCTCTGATAGTAGGAAATCACAGGTTTATATTAATGCACTCGTTGTAATATGTTATCATGTCTATAGTAGCAATTCATTCGTAGGGATTTGTATGGCAGACGTTGCACAATAATCTAAGACTTTTTTTTTTTTTTTTAAGGATTAAAAATGTGTTGTTATTTAAGAAAAAAATAATATTTGTATATATCATTTCTATGGTGAAGCTTTCTGTAGGTGTTTTATTAACATTTATGAAAGTTTTTTTTTTTCCCCTTTAGATAAACAGATGACTTCCACATTTTGGGTAACATGACAAGCTGTTTTGTTTTCTGTCTTATTAAATTCAAGAGAGAGAAAAAAAACTGTGGTTGGTGAAGGAATAACTAACATGTCTCACAACATTATGCTAGCAGTAAATGGACAAGAGTTTTGGCATGTTCTAAAAGAATGTAAGCCTTGGCAAATTGCCGTGTATAAGAAGAATGTAACACTTCAGGACACACTGTGGAAAAGAATCCATTCTGGGGTGGTAAGAGTAACTTAACTTCATGTCAGACCATATCACACCATGCTGTGGTTGATTATTTTCCTATAACAGCATATGTCCAAATGTTTTATCCAGGGGCATTGGTTGACTGCTAATCATCTGGGGCTGAGCCCAGACTCCACTCCATCAAAAAACTTTTTAAAATGTACTTCTAAACAGACTGTTTCATCATGATTCATCATAAAACTTGCCTCGGGTGTTATCACTGTTTGTAGGACTACCAGACCGATAAATATAAAACGTTTTGGCTATCTAACACGAGACTAGGCTAGGCTAGCTTGGTGTCGCTAGCCAAAGGGAGGCACAACTAAGCTATCATTGTATGTACTGTATGTAGTGCATTGGGTTTAGCTGCTACAGTGCCATGCAAAGTATGATAGCTGTCCTTATGCTCTGCTCATATCATGTTCATGTAACCTGGAACTCATATAGACATTTACACACCTTGTTTTCCTGCTCAGCATGTGGAGGATGTTAGTGTTTCAGTTTCAACCCCTGTACTGGTAAAAAAAAAAATCACCATATATCCATTTTTCCCCTCACACTAACTGACTGTGAGTTAGCGTTTGACAGAATTGAGAGCTGTCAGCCAATAAGACACGAGTATTTCCATATATTTTCCTGTAAAGCCTGTCTGATTGGTCTCGCCTCCGTTCACTGAAGATAAAATACAACACTCTGTTCACTAAAGATACAAAATTACAACACAGCCGTATTCTTTTCCTCACATTCAGTTACATAGTGACAAACCGTTCCAAGTGGAGAATTATTCAGGGCAAATGAAAAAATCTTTGGGGCTACAGCCCCCAATGCCCAGACCAGGTTACGCCCCTGATTTTATCCTTTACAAAACAGTTGGATATATTGACAGTCTAGCACTACGCCGGGTTCTTCACTGCACAGTCATCTTTCTCTCAGCCTTTCAACCCTGTGACACCACTGAGAGATAAAAGGAATGGGAAAAAACTGAAAGCCAAGAATGAAACATGGTTGGTTGTACTGGTAAAGGTGTTTTGTGGTTGTGTTTATGTCATGGTTTGGTTAGTCTGAGCCATACAGCTGTGGATGCTGTGGATGGATTTGACAGTTTCATATTAATGGAGTATCTGTTGCACTTGTCTCTCAGCCCAAAGAACACAGATGACACAAATGTAATTTAATAGCATGATATCGAGAGAATGGAGACAGAACGAGCTTAAGTAATAGATCATTACATCCTACTGCTTTTACTTGGCCATCTCTGAGGCCTAAATCTTTGTACATGAATACACAAATCCGTGCAGTGCAGTAATAAAATTCCTTCATGCTGCCGATTCACTTCCAACATTAACATTTACCGTGAACACGTTAATATTCCAGCTGCCATCCATCTCGCACTTCTGAAATACATGATTTTGCATTTAGCAACATCTGACAAGCTTATAATCATAATGATCATTCAGATCCAAGATGGGGGACATGAAAAGATGTTAAGAGGCTGCGAGGTTGCTACTGAAGGGAAATATTCAACAAAATTAAAGACATCATTCACCAAGAGACAAGAATATTACAAAACTTACATCATGTCTCCTTAAGCCTCAGTGAATCACACAAGATTTGCAGGCTTGTCGAGAGGGCTGCAATGCGAGGGTACACACACAAACATCATCAGAGCCCAGCCACGGGAGTGAATTGTGCTCCTGTCACAAGCCCTTCTCGACGACACTTAAACAACAAGCAGACATAGATTAGTCACGTTAGGAGCTCCATCTGCTACAGAGGCTCTCTCTCTCTCTATCTCTCTCTCGCTCTCTCTCTCTCTGCCTTCCTCTCTTCATCTCTCTCGACCCAAAACTCCTGCCGTGGTCTTTCATGTCGAGCTAAGCTCAGGTAGGTGTGCGATTCTCGATGCACTCGTTGCTCTCGGCAGACTTCTTTGTGTTTCTCAGCGTCGGAGCGCACGGAGCTCAGTAAAGAGCCACGTATTACACACACGCTCCTTCGCTTTTCATTTCCAGCGTGGGCAACAATACACACTAAGCTTCAGATTCAATACGGGGTAATGAGAGTGACAAAAATACCTTCTCCCGCAACTGCCACGGTGCACAAAGTCTCTCTTGAGTGAACTTATATCCACCTGGCCTGCTTTTACCGTGGCTTTTTTTTTTACAGGCTGTCTGCTAAACACATATTACAAAGCAGAAAGTTAAGTACCACCTTGCTGTACTGAGACATCAGAGGTTATTCTCTCTCTCTCGCTCTCTCTCTCTCTCTTTCTCTCTCTCTCTTTGTATATCGTTCTTTCCCTCCCTAATCAGCTTGTTTTTTTTTTTTTTCCTTCTCTCCTTCTCTTGTTTTTTTTTTAACTTCCCAGTAGTTGGTAAGCTCAAGCTGAGAGTGACAGGTAAGGGAACAGCAGGAAAAGGTGACAACAAGATAATAGCTGCTGCTGCTGGCTTCATCATCATGACCTGACGTGTGTGTGTGTGTGTGTGTGTGTGTGTGTGTGTGTGTGAGTGTGTGCATGTGTAAATGTGTGCTAGTGTGTGGTTGTGCCTGAGTGAGTCAGTGAGAAAGAATAACTCAATTTTTTTTAAAAATTATGTGCGGCTCATACAGTTTGCTCAGATGCTCCTTTAAAATTGAGAGGAACCTCCATTAAATAAATGAGAGGAGCCAAAAGGCCACTGATCCACTTCATGCTGTAGGAATAGACACAAGGGATTAATGCTCATACACACAGCTCGTACTGTTAGTGTTCCCACACACACACACACACACACACACACACACACATATGCATGCAGATACACAGAAGACACCCTTCCTCATCTGTTTCTGGCCCAAACTCCATCATTCCCTGAACAGATTCTGCTGTGTCTGTGTTTTTACACCATTAGCAAGGGACTGGAAATTTCTGGAACACATCATTAGGTTTGTCACACATCTTAGCCCCACACCCCGCCGTTTCTCTTGGAGACCGATCTGACGACGGAGAAGGAAAGATTTCGTGCCACGAGGAGAGGGCAAGCCGAGTCGGTCGGCGCAGTGCAAATGTTTACCAAAAGAGATCAGGAATCACCATTAAGGCTAACATTTAACACTCAACATCAACAAGTTTCTGTCATAGTTTCATTTAAGCACTATATCTGATGTAAAATGATATAAGAAACATAAAATAACTAGAAGAGTAAAGACAAGCAGTACTGACTGTCTTGAAATGATGTTCAGTATGAAAATTGTTAATAACAGTGCTGGGTTACAAGTAAACATATGTAAATGTGTGTGTCCGCATGACCACATACTGTATATGTGTGTGTGTGTGTGTGTGTGTGTGTGTGTGTGCGTGCGTGCACACCACCACAATAATATCAGCTTTGTCATGGAGCATTTCCACATCCAATATCACTGCATCCCGAATACGCACATCTACAAAATCTATGAAGTAATTACAGTTTGCTTCAGTAATAACAACAGATGTTGTTGTTTGTTTCCAGAGAAACAAAATTTTCATTAAATTTTGGGTTTTGTTTTGGTAAAAATGTTTGTTAATTGTTTCACTGGAAACTATAACTAGGGCTGGCTGATATGACAATATAATATACTGATATTGTGAAAATGTATATTCTTCTGTTAAACGTTAAATGTTTGTACTTAATCTTTAAAATAGTAAAATATTAACATTATTTTAATTTTTTTCTCCCCTTTTTCAATTTTGTTTTCTTTTCTTTTTTTTTCTTTGCCTTTCCGGTGTTATTTTTAAAAAATACATTTAATTATTAACTGTACTGGAGGTACAGCAGCTCAGAAGTTTAAGTCCTGAGATATATATTTACTGGCTCAGAGCAGTACAGAAAAGTACTAAAAACACTTAATTACTATGTTATAAATATAAAGAGTGGGTAGCCAAGTATTCCTTAATGTAATTGCAATCTGCCTGGCTTTTTCTCTGGTTTTCCTATATTTGTTTTTGTAAATACGCTCAGAGTCTTTGAGGGAGACATTAAAAACAACAGTGGTATGAAATGTTGGCCAGCGACTCATGAAATCACTGCTGGGTTAATATTCTCTGTTATTGCTATTGGAAAAAAGGGGAAAAATGTCTTCCATCCTGCAATATTATGCACTTTTCAGCTTGGCAGGTTCATTTCCTTGTGGTAGCTTTGATATGGTTTTTGAATGGGCACAAAGTGTCAGTGCAAAAAATTACACACACACACACAGACACACACAGACACACACAGACACACACACACACACACACACACACACACACACACACACACACACACACACATACAGTGTCTTTCTGTAGTATACTTTAACTGTGGTGTTAAAGTCTCTCAGGTCTCTCACATCCTCCAGCTCTTTATAGAGAACATGAAGAGTATCAGACCTGGAACCTGTAAAGCTCCGCTCTTTACCTCTGAAAGTAAACAGTTTGTGGGAGGGAAACTCGGACACAGCAGACACATCGCTGCGTATGAAAATCAAACACGCTGTTGGCTACCACAGGAAACGAGTCTATGAGGCAAATGAATAAAACACTTGAGGACGTGCTGTTATAGGAAAATAACCAGCAACAGGGTGATGTGATGTGGACCGGCGCACAGCGGAGTTAGTGCCACCACTCCAGAGTTGATTACTTCCTATAACAGCACATCTCAGAGTGTTATATTCCTCTTAAACTACATCAATCAAAGAACGACAACAACGTGTCACGTGTACTGTATTACCCGTTTATAATTACATTTAATGTTATGGAACGTTCATGAAACAAGTTAGTTCCTGTTATCAGTTACATTATAGCAGCGATAAACAGTCGTTCCCTCACCAGCATGTATTTAAATCTTGCTTGTTGTCAGATTGGGAGCTGAGATGGATGCAAGTGCAGGCGATATTTATTAATCAAGCAAACAATTCCAAACACAAATCCAAAATCACAAGTAAGAACACGAAAAATACAAGAACTTGGAGAACGAGGCATGAAACAAAAAACAGCGACTTAGCACTGAATGAACGACAGTCTGCTGTATTTCTGCTGTGTGTGTCTATTGGGAACAGGCGTGTTTGATTAACCAGAGCATGTGACAGGGTCATGTGACCTGGTTGCAGTCCATGAAGCTGGTGGGATATTGGCCATGATACTTGTTATGTAACTCAGAAGCCACAAAGTCCTCCGTCCTGACTGCTGTTATAGAAAATGGGATGTTCAACAACAGTGTGATAGTCAGGTGTCCACAAACTTTTAGCCATATAGTGTATTTTACAGCGATTATTTTCAAGCCATTTTGATCTGAAAGTAACAAGAATCTGGGAATAAGCCAAAAATGTCACAAAGTTGGGTTTTGGCCAAATTTTTGCCTCCAACACACCTCAAAATTTAAGAAAACAGGAATCACCCAAATGTTATTAACTATCTAAATGGGGCTAAGCTTTCTACAGAGATCACAGCAGGTAGACAGAGATAGAGCATTTAACAAACGTGGCTGCAAAAACTGCTGTAAGCTGCGAATAAAGGTGGGCACAAGGGTAAACATAGTTTTCATGGTCATATTTATTGTTTTTGGACTTTTTTTTAAATTATATGTTAATTAACTGCAAATTAAAGCAGCATATAGCAGTTGTTTTTAGACAATCAGTGTGTTGGTGGCATTCAGTGAATGAGATTTAACCAGATGTTAAAACTTTCCTTCTAGTTGAGATACGTGCAAAAGTGTGTCAGGCGGCAGAGGTGACAGCTGTAACGCTTTTATTAAAGATGGTAAATAGCAAACAAATCCAAAAAAACACTTAGCTTAATCATAGAAACAGGCAGGCAGAATGTCAGGCAATTTATTAACAGGAGATCCAAGGCAAAAACAAAACCACAAAAAGCAGAAGTGTAAACACAGGCAAGCAGACTGGGTACATCAGTTGTAGGACATAGCTGTGCAGATGAGTGAAAGTTCAAAGTCTCTATTTATAGGGTGTGTGTGGATGATTGAAACCAGATGTGCTGGATCAGAAATCAGGTGAACGTGAACATGCCATAGGGTGCGTCTCAACCAGCTCCCTAGTTCAGTAGTCAGGGCACCGATCAGGGAGTCGGCCATTTTAAGGGCTGCCTCAATCACAAAATCATTCCAATGCACTGGAACGTTCACTCTCTAAAAAAATCCCACAATGCCCTGCAAAAACCAGGAGCATCGATGCTCACTATGCTCCCTTACTGGAAATGACATCATATTTTCTGAAGCCTCTTACGCAACTTCGTCTACAAATGTAAGCAGCTTGTTATCGCTGTTGTAGCTCTCAAATGATTACTTACGTTAGCGATTGTTCACTTTATTTGACGTTCTATATATGGTTTGGTTGAGTCTAACGACTTTTAAGTGTTTAATGATTTTAAAAAATCCTCTAGCTGACCTACGATCCTGCTTGAAGTAGCATGACAAAAACGGGTGTGATTAAGCTGACAAATTTATATGACACATAATGTCAGAAAGATATCGGTCCCGCCTGTTGTTGATAAATGCCAGTGGTGATGTTTTACAATGCGAGTAAGTAGTCATGTCGCCGGAAATTGACCCATCAGTGTCCCAATGTGTCGTGAGACAGGGTCCTTACCAGTGTCCCAATGTGTAGTGAGCCTTACCAGTGTCCCAATGTATAGTGAGCCAGGGTCCTTACCAGTACCAACTCATGTACACAATATACACCACCTAGGCAGATAGAGAGCTGATTGAGACACATCCAGTGTGTGATGTGGCTGGGTATTGTAGTCCGTAGCGGCCATATTTGTGTGCTGTGGTGTGGCAATGGCATTACAAAGAGAAACATATTAAAGTTTTCAAAATTATATATAGTAGAAAAATGTCAAATATGAAGGGTTTTGTCAGGACAAATTTTTTCTGTATATTGTGAACAAGTGAGAAATTTAAATAAATGTCACAACTGCACTGCTATAAAATCGAAACAGACGCCCAGAGTCAATAAAACATCCATTACTTTGCATCGGATCAGACAAAGCTAATACAGACAAAGATTGGTTTAAACACCTTATAAAGGATTTGCTCAATAAGCCTGATGTGCATGCGCACACACACACACACACACACACACACACACACACACACACACACACACACACACACACACACACACCCTGGAGGAGCTGGGAATCAATGGATGAGCACGGATTTACCAGAGGGCATGAGGAGAAAAAAAAAAAGTCCTTTAATGTGCGCCGTCAGAGGAGTGATGAACCTAAACTACTGCAAAATACCTAATCTACTCAAACAGCCATAATCATCTACAAACCAAATCTCTCTCAGTGCACATCCTGCCAACAACGCGCTGAGCTAATGCTTCTCTTACACACTGAGTCATGTTTAAATAACACCATCGTTTCATACGCACACGCCAACGAGCGGAGATACAGTCAGCCACGCTAAGCAGTCTCTCGGCACTGCCTATTAAGATAAGGATGAAAAAAAAAAAAAAAACAAAAAAAAAAACATCAAGAGTACCTAGAGAAAGTGCTGTGGTTAAACAGATGTCTGGATTCTCTGCCTGCAGGCCGGACGTGTAATGAAACAAGGACAAGATGGCTAATAATCATTAGGAATTAACAGCTCATACTGGAGAAATATTATGCTAGATCATAAAGTGTCAAAACAGTCTGCCAAAGAAATATGGCTTCACCGAGCCACTTGGAGATGAATCATTATTATTTATTTATTTCGTTCGGGGTTTTTTTTTATACATATTTCAAATTCATACTTTATATACAATAGCCTGCTTCTGTGTTAGCATTAATATCATTAAAGTAGATAGCAATTATATCATAAATATCAGTAGACATTATATACAACTGTATATACACGTATCCATCTCTCACTGTGCAAAAGTTTGCACCCCCACTGTCTGTTAAATGTAAGAAAAGGGATCAGTTTACAGTTTATTTATTAAAAAAATCCTGAAGTCCAATAAGTTATAACTGAAATGTGGATGTTCTCGAAAAGATAAGAATCCAAAACTTGCAGCATCATCAACACGAAGGAAAAAAACCCCCATCTGAATAACTCGCAGAGAAGTAATTACTCCTTTTGTTAGCATTACTATTGTTAATACAGATATAAACTGGCAATGGTCCCCACATGGTCCTTGTGCAAGAGTTTGCATCCCCCTCCATGTGTGTTAAATGCCAAAAATAGGATCTACCGTATACGAATATAACATTCTAATGAGACAGACAATGAAATGTGGATGTACTGTATAGTGCAACATTATAATCCAAAACGTACAGCAATATCAACTGGAAAACAGTTTTTTTAATGGTTTAGTGGATATTTAAATAACCTTTTGAGACATAATAACGGCCTCTCTTAGAATTATTCTTAAAATGCATAACAAACGGTCAGTAGCTACTACACATATACCTACTGTACATACGGTTTGTCACTGTGTAGAGGTTTGCACTCCCATTGTTTGTTAAATGCAAAAAATATAAGATTCCAATAAGTTAAACATGTGCATCAATAAAAAAGGAAAACAACTGTTATAAAATGACTGAGTCCATATCAATAACCTGTTACTGTTTTTGTTAGCATTAATAGATATAAATTGTCAGTAGCTACTATGTATAAATTTAGCGGTCTGTCTCTGTGCAAAAGTTTGTACCCCCATGATTTGTGAATTGCAAAAAAAAAAGGAAATTGTACTGCGTATGTACAAAACTACAACATTCTAAGAAACTAGGGAATTAAATGTGGATGTAATGTGCAACAAGACAACAATCCACAACAAACAAACAATTACTGCTTCCTTCCTTTCTGTAGCATTCATACTGTTAGAACATACTGTATATTGTCAAACCATGACCCTGATGAGCTACTGAAAATGAATAAATTAATACATTCAACAAATGAGTACACAGTTTCTACAGATATACAGTATATCTCTTGTGCAAAGGTTTGCAACACGCCCACTCCAACCCGATGTGTTTGTAAATGAAATATGGATGCATTCTTCAGGAAGACGAATAGAAATACCGAAAAAGAAATCGGTCCGTCAGAGTTAGAAATGAATAAAAATGTCCGGAAGATTACATGAGGAACAACTGACAGGATCCCGAAGCTGTTCAGAGGATATAAAAGACGTTGGGAGTCAGTTGTGAAAGCAAAGAACGCACGTACACCTTAGTATCAATTGAGTTTCTTTGTCTTCTTTCTTTTGTCCTTTATATGGGACCACATACAGCATCAGCACTCCGTAATTACCAACATCCTTCAAAGAATCGCGTCATTTTCCCTGACATAAAAATGTGTCGCAGCATTAGGCTTATTTCATTGTGTCGTGTCAGTGCTAGCTCATGGGCTTTGTTAATTGATTTGTGGCCCACATCGCACTACAGCGCTGGTTTCTACTTTCAAGATGTGGTTCTGTAGACTCATGCTGGCTGTGTGTGTACAGGGTCAGACACCTCCCACAGACGCTAACGCTGTTATGCTGTTGGTCAAAGCAAGCTAAGAATTCTAAGCAGGCTGAGAAGCTAACAGTACTCATGCTAGTGCTTGTTAGATAATTAAATGTTTCAAGAATGAGTCAAGTTCACTGATGTCAGGATAAACTGCAACAACATAACATAGAAATATTAATCATTAAAAAAATGATTCACAGTTTAAGCTACCACTATAAAAACATCAATGCAAAACTCTTTGCATTTGTTAGCTTTTTTTATCATTATTATTATTATCTGTTATCGTTTCCTGATATTAGGTCTAGAAGATTCTTTTAAAAAATGTACCGAGGGCCAAACCCCACTGGGACGATTACCCCACCAGCTCATCTGTGTTATTGAGACGTTCGTTTCAGCATGAAATGTGTTTTTTCCTCACTGAACTTTAAGCAGAAATCCAGCAGCCACGTCTCAAAAAGCCAACAGGGCCTATTAAGAGATAATGACTAATTATGCTAATTTGTAAAGTTGTGCTCTTTCCTTCCTTGGTCATTTTATCAGCCAGTCCTCCACAGGGAGCAATAACCATTCAATGTTAATAAGCGTTTATTTATTTATTTATTTATTTCACCTCCCTGGACAAACGTCCAGAGGAGGACACCGTGTCCTAAATTGAGGAGGATTTCACAGTTAATCAGAGAAGTGGCTGCGAAAGTCGACGCCGCAGCTGCAGCCGGTGCCGCTGATGACCTTCATTAACCTTTAAAATGCCGGCGGCACCTTGCACAAAACCCTCTTATCAACAAAACGCACAAACAGCCATCCTTTTCGAGTCTAAATGTAAGTGTTTCCTTTCCCTCACCTTGTGTGATAGCTTGAACTGAATATGAGCTGAGATCTTCCAGAAACGCACAGGGAGGAGTTCTGTCCATGTATGGTAAGAGATAGAAATGGTGAAAATGTTGAAAATAGAGACAATGCAAGTGTTTCTGTTTGTTCTATCTTGCGTCTTATTGAGCTTAATCGGAAACGGAGACACCGGGGAAGCAGAGGCAGCGTCTCCGAAGGGACTACCAGCCCACACACACACACACACACACACACACACACACACACACACACACACACACACACACACACAGAGAGAGACCAATCTAACCAGCATGGAAAGTCACAACAAAGACAGCAACCACGGCTTCACAATCCCTCATAATCCAGTGGGGTCTTCAGCTATCACTATGATGTCAGGGAGATGGGAGGAAAGACTGACCTCGACCTGCATCCTCATGTGTTTTTGGTCACAACACAAATAACGTCTTTGAACTAAGCTTCACTGTTTCGTTCATTTCAGATAAAAATGATTACATAATCGCCCCCAAGTTATTTGAGCTGATATGTACTGTACGCCGAAAGTCGTCCATAAACACACAGTCCAGTCTGAATGAGTCACTTCATAGAATTTAATCGCTGTTTTATCATATTATAGTCGTAATTTCGAATGAATCGATATTTGATTGAGGTGATTGAGAGCAGATGCATTGTTACACTACTATTAAGTTTATATCAGCTTATATAACGTCAACAGAAAAGACAGCTGAATCCAATTTAAATTATGTACAAGACTATTAATGGTCAGTCGATTCCTAATTTCAAAGATATATTCTAAAGAGATGTCTGACACAGACTTACCTTATTCTGACTGTATTCTTCCTATTCACCAAACTGCACGTATGATCCGTTCACTGTGCTCCAAACCAACACCCACAGGCGATGTGTCACACTAATTCCTAATTACTCAATCCTGATTTTTTTTTTTTACTCCTCCGATCTTTCTGCACTTGACCGCTCACAGTGATGATCACCGTCATGAGAACGAACATAACTCTGCCCTGAAACAACCTCCAAATTGATAACATTACATACACGATCCACATTCCTGCGCCACAAAGAAGAACAAGAGCACAACTATTCAGCATTTCTGCAGCGAGATCATGAATGAGTGAGCAGCACAAGGGTTCGGCGTGAACGTTATTTGCTCTGGAGGTCAGCTGACATCTCGTCAGATGTGGATGAGACATGAGAATGATTTCGACATTGACATACTACACAAATATGCAATGAAGTGTGATAAATATATATATATATCTGATCCGAGAGGTCTCATCGCGGTCACACGGCCATGTACCGTATGTGATCGAGGAACACTTTGAAAATTTTTAAACACTGTGATAATTTTAAAGATTTTCTGCAGGTCTTTTCTTTTTTTTTTTTGCTAGATGCTACCATTTTAATGAGTGTGGTGCAGTTATTCTTGACACATAACAGTAGTACACAATAATCACAAAAATGGCAACAATAACAATAATAATAATAACAAAAATAACAAAAAAGTAAAAACTAAATTGCGTAATTAACCAGTTAGAAATGACTAAACCATCTTTTTAGTGAAAAGGCACTGTTGGTGTAATTTTTCAGGCAACAATTAATCTAGTTTTACTCAAACATGACAACAAACTTAACTTCTACATTTATTAATGAGCACACCGAAGTAGGCTAATTCCACTAGGCTTTAGTTTATCGAGATTGTACTAACTCTAGGTTACAAATTTAGAAAAGTGTCCCCAAAAGTAAACTTTGCTTATAATAATATTGTTATCCATGAATATATTAACTATTGTTAATTGAACACTATTAGTTTATATCCAGACTGATTTCTATCAACTGCACTGGTAGCTGGTTAGCACGCTGAAGGATAAAACTCCATTCTCTGCAGGTCTTTTCATAAAACCTTGAATTGGCATGAACCAGGAATTTTTTTTTTTTTGACATATTAATAATAAGTGGTCATTTTTACAGTTTGATTTCTTTTTTTTTTCACACTTCTCCCTTCATTCTTCCAGCTAGTCTTTTTTCCTACTAGTGACACTTTTTTTTTTACAGTGACCTTGGGTGTTAGAAAGGCGCACTATATGTATTGCAGAGCAGATCAAGATCATGATGTGTAGCAATATGATCACATTGTGCTATTTTTTTGTCTATGTTGTGCAGCAGTGGCTCAAATATATATTCCAAAAAAAACCTTCTTTTTTTTTTTTTTTTTTAAATATAATTCTGATTTCTAATTTTGGACTTGTGTATGAGTGTAGGTCAGTTAGGTAAAGGTGTTTTAGTAGCAATAACTGAGTCCCACATGTAGATCTTTGATTTAAGCCTGATGATTCAAGCTCCAGTAATCTGTCCTTACAAAAGGTGCAGACAGAAGTGAAAGGTGTGGTGTCCAGTTTTTTTGTTTCTGTGTACACTTTACCCTATGGTTACACTTCTGTCCCTAAATGAACAATACCACACCACAATCTATTATAATCAGGGGGAAAAAATCTGCTTAAATCTGATTTGGGTACATAGAGATTGTAATGTTCTTCTAATCTGTAGCATTTTATTGGGGATCGAGTGCATTAAAGTGCACAGTTGTCAGGATAATCCGAAAAACGCCGGCTGTTTGCCAAGAGGACTATAAACATAATTGATTCAGCTCTGGAAAAGACTGAAGTAGAATAACACTTAGATTTATCCTTCCATCTCCATTATCGGAGATTAGAGCGGGAAAAGTTAAAACAATGCACTGACGTCATCCGGCTTTGTGGAATTAATTGTGTCGACATTCCTCTGAGTGCGGTTTCTATTATTGCGATGAAAATCTGAATCACAGTGATAACGTGATGTAACATAATGATAAAATGCTGAATAAGAGACAAGGATTTTTAAACTGAGCTGCCCAAAAAAAAAAAAGAACTAGTGTTAGGTGAGTTTTCTTTTAATGAGCAAATGAAGAAATATCAAAATGCTAAAACTTCAAATGGTCGAGGGTATTTTGGCATTTTGGGGTCTCGGAGTATGAAGGAACGGTCACCACCACAGTCCATCAACTCAGCTGGGAAATTGGCAATCTCACACACACACACACACACACACACACACACACACACACACTCACACACAATGTTCATATGCAACGCTTAATGCTCTGTGACCATTTCTGTCACTTCCATTATGTAAATACATTTGACTCAGCACTGCACTTATCTTGCTTTTCTCAATTACCCAGGTTATTAATATCACGGGTTCCAGGACAGGCCTCAGTTTTAATAATAATAATAATAATAATAATAATAATAATAATAATAATAATAATAATAATAATAGGTTCAATTTCCATCACGCTTTTCTCAACCCCATGGTCGCTTTAGAAAGGGTGTTATTTATACCCAACACCTCCGCTGGCATATGTGACAAGCAACTGAACTGAATCTTTTAACACTTCCTGCTTAAAAGTGTGTGTGAGAAAAAGAAAATACGTAGCAGGAAATAAGTGCAATGAACACATTCCTGCCAGTCAAAGTGAAGGAGATACAGAGGAAGTGTGTCTGGGAGCGGGAGGTCTGATCACCAACACGTTATCAGCCCCAGGGGTCTGTCATGATGTGTGATAAGCAACTGTCTCACACACACACACGCGCACACACACCTGTCACGGTGAACACAGAGGTGTCCCTGATACCCAGGCGCTGGCGGGCGCCCTCGTTTATTACCACTGCCACTGCAGACAGATGAAGAAGCACCACGGCTGCCGTCACTCACCTCAGCCTCTGCTTCGTTTACTCCTCAGCGCTTGTGATGAAATTTCCGAGGTGATCACGCAACTAGGTGGCAAGCAAAGTGGATGGATAATGGAGGGGTGGAAAAGGGCAATCTGCAACAACGTGCAACAAGTTTGGTTTGGTTTGGGTTGGGTTTGTTTTTTCTGTGGAATGCCTTGAGTGCTAAGAAGTTGGTCAGTAACAATAATAATAATAATAATAATAATAATAATAATAATAATATAGAAAATGACACTTTTTCCCTAAAGATTTTTTTTTTTTTTAAACAGTTAGCTAAAGTAGACTGGAACAGCTATTCATCCATACCCAATTCCACATGTGCATGATTTTATTTCTGTATAAAAGTGCATCAATAATACACCTACGAAAAGTTGCTTTCTTATATCTTACAAAAAAACAGCAGTCAGATGTCCTTACATTGAAGATGTTTGACCTTACAGTCTCAGACGTCCTAATGAGCCCTAATGTGATTTCTAATCATCTCTTACAGCAACATGTTACCAAGGACAATAGAAACAGACTACTGGCGATGAAGAACGACAAGGATAAATACCCCAGTCTTCTGTTTAAACTGGACTGGACTCAGGGTGACGTGTTGTGTTGTGTTGTGTTGTGTTGTGTTGTGTTACAGAGCCTTATAACCTCTGTATAAACGCTGGTTGTTTGGAGTGAAAGCGACTGGAAATGCGCCACGGCGGACGTTACGCACCAAAATGAAAATTACGCACAGGCTCTGTGCGTCTGGTTCTCAAAGCCTGACGACTCGCTGGATATTTAGGAAAAACAAAAAGAAAACAGAATACAGGTGCGTTTTTTCCCCTCAAGGAAGTGAGAATAAATAAATAGTTAAAAAGCAAAAGACAAAAGCTCATGCGTGAGTTGCGCGCAGGACACCATCGCGCCGGCTCAAAGCACACACACGCGCGCGCACGCACGCACGCACGCAGATACTCACGCACACACGCACAGGACACACTTGGGAACATACATAATAAATAACATTGTTCAAAAATAAATAAATAAATAAACAAACAAATAAATAAATGAGAGAACACCAGTATTAAGGTGAAGGTAAGGTGGAATGTTTTGTTGACCTCTTGCTCCGAATGAATGACACTGGCGCACGTGCCACCTACAGCTTTAGGAGAACATTTTTTTTTTATTTTTTTAAATGCGTAGATATAAAAATCGACTTTACCTTTGCGCTTGGATCTTCTCCTCCTTCTCCGTTTGAACTTGCACCTGATCTGGCTGCTTCCCGCACCGCCGCCGCTGCTGCCGCCGAGTATTGAAGCCATCGGAGCGGATCGGGACAAGTTGATGTGCTCGGGCTTTTGGCAAGGGAGAAAAAATAAAAACACAAAAAACTTGTTCAGGTTCGCTGAGCGCGGCGCATCAATGGACCTCTCTACCGCATCCGCTCAGTCTCCCTCCCCCTGTCCCTTACTGCTTCACTTCTATATAGAAACTGCGCTCTAACTGCCTCTCTTAACGCAGCGCCTCTTTCGCACCTCACGCGAGTTAAAGCCGTTTGCTCTGTGCTGAAACGCTTCCAGTTTTTCTGCATCTCAGCGATTGATTTTTTTTTTTCTTGTTGTTGAGACTCTCTGCCATCCAATCACATCGACCAGCTGCTGAATATGCAAATGATAACCAATCACAACGCGAGGAGCGATGTGACGTCAGAGTCATCCACCCTTTCAATCTGGAGCCCCGCCCCTATCCAAAAAAGTTGGAAAAGTATGTGTAAAGATTTTCGTTGCCTTTTAAATGTACTGTTTAGGAAACGTGTAGCTAAATGTCTATTAAATACTTGTGTTATTTATTATTACCTGTTTATTTTCATTTCCTACAGTACTGTGCAAAAGTTTTAGGCACATGCAACGAAATGCTGTAGAGCAAAGATGCCTTCAAAATAATGAAATTAAATGTTTCTACATTTTAAATAAATACCGTAAAGAGCAGTAAACAGTAGTAAATGAAACAAAGTCAATATTTGGTGTGACAAAAAAATAAAAATTAAAATTAAAATAGTAGCCTCTGGTACAATTAGTGCGGTTTTATAAGGAAATGAGCTGGTAAGTTTTATTGAGCGTCTTGCAGAACCAGCCCCAGTTCTTCTGGAGACTTTGACTTTCGCACTCGCTTCTTATTTTTACTCGCTTCATTGTGTTTTTTTGTCTGAAAAGTGTCTCTTATGTAATACGCTGCTTTCTTTAATGACATACAAACATTTTTCTGTAACATTTAATTTTGTGCTAGAAAACTAATGTTTGGGAATCAAAAATGTTTTTGTACTGACCTAATAATGTAGAAGTCATAAAATAAAAAATCTATAACAAAGTTATACTAAAAAAAAATAGGGTGCCTAAAACTTTTGCACAGTACTGTATGTCTTTATATGTCTATTACAAAAGGGATATATTTTTTATGTTTAGTGTACTACACATTCATCATCAGTAAGCACTTTATCCTGGTCAGGTGTTATGAGGAACACTTGGTGGTAAGTGCATGGAATGCAACAACCATCACATGGCACCATACACACATGCACATACACACCTAGGAACAATTTAGAAGAGACAATATATTGTACATAACAGCATGTTTTTTGAAGGTAGGAGGAAACCTGGAGAACCTGGAGGAAAGCCAGACAGAGAGAACATGCACCAAAACTCCACGCAGACAGTAACATGAGCTGAGGATCGAGCCAGGGATCCTGGAGAGATGAGGCACAAGTACCTTGTACATTGCTTCAGAAAGTCGTTACAGTCATGAGCAGTTTCTACTTGATAATTAGCTTAAACCTAAACACATCTATTAATAAATGCTGTTCCTAATTTTAGCATCTGCATCAACTTTTTCAATCCCACTAGTCTGCTCATGACATCACATTTCATCAAATTAATCCACTCAAATCCTGAAAAAGTTAAATGCTCTCCATCAGATGGATGAAGGTAAAGAAGTTGGTTTCTCTAACATCCAACATCCTACAATGTCATACTTCTGAACTCTTTAACATTTTATATATTTAAACTTGTGTGTGTGTCTCTCTCTCTCTCTCTCTCTCTGTGTGTGTGTGTGTGTGTGTGTGTGTGTGTGTGTGTGTGTGTGTGTGTGTGTGTGTGTGTGTGTGTGTGTGTGTGTGTGTGTGTGTGTGTGTGTGTGTGTGTGTGTGTGTGTTGTTGGACTGTGAGTGAGTCATGCTGTCTGCCTCCAAGACGGACAAGTTCAAACTCGAATCACGTTTTTCCACCAGTCTGGATCAAGTGTGCACCAGATTGACTGCGAATTGAATGAAGAGCACACATCTGGATTAGAAGTGGTGGATGCACTGAACGTCAATCAAACTGAGATGCTAATTCAGGTCATATTCTGGGTCTCACTTACCTAGTTGATGAAGAAGGTCTGGATGAATTTGGTGATCTTCAGGATCACTAACAGATTTGAGGAAATCAAGCTGTTGATTAAGGTGCTAAGAGTTATTCAGTGGACAGTTGGTTATCTATGAAGTAAAAGCAATAAGAATTTTAATAAAGTACTTTAGAATTACGAATGTTTAATGTCATTTAAATATCGTAATTAATTTACCTCAAGACAGCATCTTTTGTAGCATTAGAATGTTTATTTTACCTTAAAAAAGAGAGAGAATCTAGTGCACCTTTAAAGCTCATTTAGGGATAGTACCCTCGAGGGTACATTAACATTATTGTACCTTTGGGAACAAAAGGTTTCCTGTACAGTACCTTTTACTGACACCACTCCTTGTCCACGGTGGCACAGTGGCATAGTAGATAGCATTGCTGCTTCACAGCTCCAGGTTTGGCCCTGAGCTCAGGTTAATATTTCTGTGGAGTTTCATATGTTCTCCCAATGTCTGTGTGGGTTTCCTCTGGGTTCTCTGGTTTCCGCTCAAAAACTTGTTGTTTGGTGGATTGGCTACATTACATTACCCCCAAGTGTCAATGATTTTGTGTGTGTGGATGGACTGGTGTCCCATCCAGGGTGTATTTCCACTTCACAACCAGCAACGCATTATTACCCGATCTTACTAGAATAGGCAGTTGAGGACCTTAAAGACCTCTGCTCTCTGGCACTCATGACACACCTAAGACTTTATGGTCAACATCCCAGGAATTATAGCACTGACCTACAAAAATGTGTTTCCAAGAATTCATCTAGGGTTATATTTGTGAAAGAGTGCCCAGTTAGTTAAAATCTCAACCATTGTTCGAGTCTGAAGCAAAACTCCTAACTGACATAAGGCCAGCTGCTTGGATTGCTTTGTAATATCATCTTGAAGTCACTTTGGATAAAAGCATCTGATGAATAGAAATGTAAATGATACTAAAGTACCAAACATCCCAAAGGGAAGGTCAATCATGCACTTCAAACATACCACAAAATGACTTAACAGTAGACATCATTTAGATCTACTCTACTGCAAACCTGAAACGGCAGCAGCAAACACACATGCTGTGAATTCATTACACTTTCTCCAACTTAGTACTGAGAGTTTGATGGCACTCCTATCTGCACACCAATTTATTTGGCTTGTCTCATAGGGGAACACTTAAATGTTTTATGTAGAACAATGTACCTACTACAGAAAGTACAACCCGCTTTGGAAGTTTGATCTGTTAACCATTCTAGGAAGAAGAGTTTTCTGTTAGTGTTGAAAGACTTGATAAGGAATAAACCACTTGGGCGCTTACTGTTATAGGGAAATAATCAGCAACTACGTTTATATGCACATCAAATTCCATTTAAGGTCTATATTCGGGTTGCAGCCATATTCCCGAAAACGATGTTTATATGCGTACAGGCATGTGAATATTCCTGTATACATGGTTGTTGTAAATATGCCTGAGTTGCCATTTCTAAATACCTAGCCTACAGCTAAGCATCTGTTTGCACCCACAATTTCTTGATGACTGAGCATGCACATATCCACCTTTCAGTGGATTTTCTGAATAAGGTGTTTACAATTTTCCAATTAAAACAGGCATATTCCAGTGGTAGGAATCAGAATTTGGGGAATCAGAATATTGTCTTAATCTGAATCTGGCAATCGGATTGCCAAATTCCGATTAATATCAGGACATTGATGTGCATGTAAATGTAATCAGTGATGGGGTGGGGTGATGAAGCGGAATTGTTGTTACCACCCTAAAGTTGATTATTTTCCTATAACCGCATGAAGTGTTTTATTCCTGTTATACCACAATAATTGGTTAACGATCACAATTTTTAATTTCTTAAAGAATGACATGTACTTTTTATCGGTTTACAGTTACTTTTTATTTAGTTCCCGTATCACTTACATTATAGCAGCTGTAAATTATTATTCTCTCTTGAATAAATAATTTTAAAAAGTAGCTTATCATATTATTGAGAAACCAAAAAGTGTGAAGTCCTCTGTGCTGAAGACTTTCACTCACTGTTACAAAGCACTGATAGTGGAGACTCCTTCCTTAAATAAACCTTCCTTACAGAAATGTTCCCCATATCAGCCATTTTTTTATGTGTTTATTATAAACCTAAGATTATGTGGCATGTCTCCCCATACAAGTCCACATGTAAGTACTAGAGAAATGTTAACATATTAGGTCAAATGTATTACCTGTTAACTGCATAACCATGTTATTTAAATTAAAGCTTGAATTGCTGTTATAGAAAATTAATCAACATCTGACCAATCAGATTGAAGAATTTAACAGAGCTGTAGTATAAATAAATAAAAAAACCCTGCTGAAATAGATTCTGTGTGAAATAACAGCACCTTTGTCTATGTACTTGTGTAGTGTGAATGTTTTCGCACCACGATAGGCTCTTCATGTCTGCTGTGAAAAAGCTTTGTTCTCGCAGTAAACAGGAGAACTCCTGCGATTCAAATCGACAGAACGCTGAACTGAAATAACTGTAAACATACAATCCACTGATGCTGACATTTTCCTAACAAAACAAAAGGTTATTTTTTTCCTTGTCAAATATCATTAGGCTTCATCTGAAATATGAACACTACGACTACTCGGTGACATTTACAGGGGAAAAAAAATGGGAGAAACAACAAAACCAAATGTACATTTGAAAACATGGCATATTTGCTGATGTCAGACAGCATAAGTCACTTTGGGGTGCTATTTTATGGCAGGAACCTTTTCATGCAGGCTGTAGGGAAAGGACGTGTTTGTGCGTGTGTGTGTGTGTGTTCAAATGAGGTTGTGTGTAGGTGGGCTTGGATGCTTGGATGTTGGACGGTCCTTGGGGACGCTGCTTGCCCGAGGGCCACCCACAAATATCCATGTAAATTGAAGTTTAAGAGAAATCAATAGCGGTGACAAGTTGCCAATGCCACTATCAGGGGACAAAATGGTGCAGCGGGGTGAACCATCCGCGCCCGGATACTGCCAAAGGGTGTGTGTGTGTGTGTGTGTGTATGTGTGTGTGTGTGTGTGTTTTGTCGGTGTGTGTGAGTGGCAATTGTCCAAATGTGTACTTTGGTGTGACTTCAACTGAATAAAAGAAAACATAGAATGAGATAAATAAAATGCAAGAAGAAGAACAACAACAACAAAAAAAAGAGAAAAAGGCTGAGCTAGGCTTAAAATAAGAAACTGTAGATGGAGGAAGACTGAGAAAAAGATGCGTAAAAAGGTAGAAGCAGACAGATTTTGAGACCCTGTTTGAGGGGATTAGGAAGCATCAGTTTGCTCATTCTCTCAAAATGACAGTGATGTAAACTCAGGCTATACTGTATAATACACCTCTACCATAACCTAAACCTTTGGTTTTATTTGCTTCCAGGGGTGTAAAAATTCACCAATTCAAGCCATTGTGGTCTCAAATTTGCATAGGTCAAATTGTATGTTACAACAGTTAATGTGTAAGGGTTAGGGCCGAATTTTTTTCTTACGACTTCATTAATTCATTTACATTTACGGCATTTGGCAGACACCCTTATCCAGAGCGACTTACATTTTTATTTCATTTATACAGCTGAACAGTTGAGGGTTAAGGGCCTTGCTCAAGGGCCCAACAGTGGTGGCTTGGCAGTGCTTGAAGTCATGACCTTCCAATCAGTAGCCCAATGATTTAACCACTGAGCTATCCACTGCCATTTATCTTTAGTAATTGCTTTATCCTGGTTAGGGTGGTGGTGGACCTACCCAAAGAACACTAGGCATGTAGCTGGAATACACCTTAGATGAGATGTCGATCACAGGGCACCATGAACACATACATTCATACACATTCATACATTTTTTTGCATAGCCAATCCACCTGCTAGCATGTTTTTGGGAGGGAACTGAAGAACCCAAAGGAAACCCATGCAGACACATGGAGAACATCTGAAACAATTCTCAGACTCTTACTCACTTTGTTGAGGAAATGAGATCAGTGCACCAGTCTTAGTATTAAGATCCAGCCTCAATATTATGGACTAATATTTGCTATATCAATATAAAAGCCAGACAATATGAAAAACCAGAAATAAATCTGTGTTCATACTATAGCCACTGAAACCAAAGTCAAAAGTATTTTCAAATCTGAATATAGAAAGATGATATGGTTGGATTTTGTTTGATTTCATACTAATAACTTACCCTGGTATGTTGGACCAGAGGAAATGAGGGCAATACAGGCTGGCTTTGTCCCAGAAAACAAAGCTAATGTAATTGTGATGAATTTTTTCAATTAAATTCAGTTTTATTTGTATTGCGCTTTTAACAATGGACATTATCCCAAAGCAGCTTTACAGAAATATATAAATTCAGGATATAGATTTTAAATGTA
Organism: Cranoglanis bouderius; assembly: GCA_023630585.1. Taxonomy (NCBI): domain Eukaryota; kingdom Metazoa; phylum Chordata; class Actinopteri; order Siluriformes; family Cranoglanididae; genus Cranoglanis; species Cranoglanis bouderius. Next base: position 6,188,995 of record CM042564.1, read on the forward strand.
TGAATTTATACATTTACCCGAGACAATATAAGGAACAAACCTTGAGAGGAACCAGACTCAAAAGGGAACCCATCCTCATCTGGGTAACAACGGATAGTGCAATTATAAATAAATCTCTTCTATAAATGTGCTAATACTACATGGTCAAATAGTGCAATTGTTTAACCAGGAAAATTCATTACAGTTTTTACATGAAGTCTCTTTTGTTGAACTTCTCCACTGTTTACTGATGGAGATTTGAGAGCAAAACTGTTTGTGATGAAAGCATGAACTAATTTTTCTGCGTCGTGTAGTGACATTATATTTCTTATCTTAGCAATATTTCTGAGGTGAAAGAAGGCTATCCTAGTAATATTATCTCTTTATCTGTCTATTATCGGAAAACTTACTCCTAGCTGCATGTGGTCCTAGTATAAGTACTTCTGTTTTGTCAGAATTAAGTAAGAGGAAGTTAATAAGCATCCAGTGTCTAATGTCCTTTACACATTCCTCAGCTTTATTAAGCTGGTGTCTGTCATCTGGCTTTGCTGAAACATACAACTGTGTGTCATCAGCATAACAGTGGAAGCTAATTCCATGTTTATGAATAATTTAACCCAGAGGTAGCATATATAAAGAAAAAAGCAGTGGGCCTAAAACAGAACCTTGTGGAACACCAAACTTTACCTCAGTATGCACAGAGAATTCACCATTTACATCTACGAACTGATAGCGATCAGTCCAATAAGACCTGAGCCAGGAGAGGGCCGTTCCCTTAATGCCAACAACGTTTTCTAGTGTACCAAGGAGAATAGTATGATCGATTGTATCAAAAGCTGCACTAAGGTCAAGCAACACAAGCAAGGACACACAACCATGATCAGAGACCAGTAGTAGGTCATTTACCACTTTAACCAGCGCTGTCTCTGTGCTATGATGAGGCCTAAATCCTGATTGATACATTTCATGAATGTGTTTCCTATGTAGGTATGAGCATAGCTGCTGTGCTACAACCTTTTCTAAGAGCTTGGAGATAAAGGGGAGATTTGATATTGGCCTATAGCTGGACAATTGACAGGGGTCGAGGTCAGGTTTTTTAATCAGGGTGCTAGTTTAAATGATTTAGGTGCATAGCCAGTGCTAAGGAAAGAATTGATTATTTTTAGAAGGGGTTTGATTACTTCTGGAATAATCTGTTTGACGAAACATGTAACTAAGGGATCTGGTATACAAGTTGATGATTTTGATGAAGAAATTAACTGAATTAGTTTGGTCTCTCTAAGGGGAGTAAAACATTCTAATCGTTGATCTGATACTGCTATATTACTAACTACAGGCTTAGTTATAAAACGGTCTGGTTTTAAATTAATAGTCTGAATTTTTTCTCTAATATTTTCAATTTTGCCAATGAAAAAATTCATGAAATCATCGCTGCTATATAATGATTGTGTGTATGCTTCTTTGATGGTTATATTCCTAGTTAATTTTGTTACAGTATTAAATAAGAGTCTAAGATTATTTTTGTTATCTTCAATTAAGGTGGAGAGATAGACTGATCTAGCAGCACTAAGAGATTTCCTATAGTTCAGGAGGCTCTCCTTCCATGCTGTTTGAAATACTACCAATCTGGTATGACGGCATTTACGTTCTAATTGTTGAGTGGTCTGTTTTAAGGTGCGTGTGTGATCGTTATACCAGGATGCTAGCTTTTTCTCTCTAATTATTTTTCTTTAAGTGGAGCTACCTTATCTAGTGTGTAGCGTAATGTTAAATCTAAGCATTAAGTTGCCTGATCAAGTTCTTTGGGATCAGACGGTGATCCAATCATAGCTGATAACTTTGGGAGATTATTGATAAAACTCTGTACAGTAGCTGACATGGACGTACGTTTGACACAGTAGCGTGACAAGGTGCATATATTATGAGATAATGATCTGAGATAGCTTCAGACTGCAGAAATGTGACTATATTTTCTATATTTAATCTGTATGTTAGTATAAGGTCAAGAGTGTGACCACCATTATGACTGGGTCCTATTACATTCTGACTGACCCCTACTGAATCTAGAATAGACACAACCGCTGTTCTCAGAGGGTCTTCCGGGTTATCAAAATGAATATTAAAGTCACCAAAAATTAATTCTTTGTCTAGAGAAACAACCAGGTTCGAGATAAAATCTGTAAAATTCACCAAGGAATCAGAATATGGCCCTGGGGGCCTGTGAATAATAATTAGCGGAATCGACTCGGTAGACTTATTTTTTGTGGTTACATATGTTATACTAGTATGAAGAACTTCTAAGGAGTTGAATTTATGACTAGGTTTTTGTGTGACACCTAGATTATCATTATAAATGAGTGCAACACCTCCTCCTCTGCCAGTTAGATGGGGCTGATGTATATAACTGTATCCAGGAGGACTAGTTTCATTTAATGCTATGTACTCATTTGGTTTAATGCATGTTTCTGTTAAACACATTATATTAAACTCCTGATCAGTAATGATTTCATTAACAATAAGTGCTTTAGAAGTAAGAGATCTAATATTTAACAGTCCTAGCTTCAGATCAAAGGCGCTGGCTGTGCGTTCAGTATGGTCTAATTTATGTTAATTAGGTTACTGAAACAAACTTTCTGAAAATTTCTACATTTTTGTTTAGCTCGGGGAACAGACACAGTCTCGATATTGTGGAACCTAGGTGACGACTCAGTGCAGCTAGCAGACGGTTGGTTTAGCCTGCTTGTCTGCTCCCTGGCTTTGACTCTGGATTGTCAACAGTTAACTAGGCCTGTTCTGAGACTATGTGCTATGCTGCAAGAAATGAGAGCAGCACCTTCCCGAGTGGGATGGATACCGTCCCGCCCTAACAGGCCAGCCTTGCCCTCAAAACTACTCCAATTATCTATAAAGCCCACATTGTTTTTGGAGCACCACCTGGACATCCAGCAGTTCAGTGACCATAACCTGCTGTAAGCTACATCGCCACGCCGCATTGGGATGGGGCCAGAGCATACTGCTGCATCAGCCATCGCCTTCGCTAATTTACACACCTCTACAACTTTACTCTTAGTAACCTCTGACTGACAAAGGCATATATCATTAGATCCTACATGAAAACTATCTTACATAAAACCTGTGCTTAAGATTACCTGTTATGTCTGGTGCCCTGGCTCCAGGTATACACCTGACTAAAGCTGCTGGTACCCCTAAAGGCCTAGCTAATTTCACGTACCTTAAGATTGAGTCTCCTATAACCTATGCTCCAATGGGCGAGCCTTAGCATTAGCTTTGGCATTGTGATAATGCTGCCGAGTTGTCACCCATTCACCCTGCTGTGAGGGCTCTAATGCCAGAGTTGGGGGATTGCTATCTCCACCTGAGGCATCCAGACTTTCCCCAACAGAAACTACACTGCTCTCACTCTCACTAACCCTCTCTAGAGTCTGGATGTGCACCTCTAATGCTGCAGTCATTTCCGTCAGAGAGCTAACTAGCATACACATAAATAAAGCTATTACTAATGACGGAGGAAGAACGACTAAACATCCTGCACATCCTTGCCATATTGAGTGTTTAACATACCTTAGTCGAAGATTAGTTGATATTATTATTATTTTTTTTTTTAGACAGATCTGACATGGATGGACTCTGCTTGCTGTCTTTAGTCAAAGAAACAAAAGCGTTCTTCGAAAAAATTAAAATACGGCAGAAGGGAAAGTGAAACAAATGGGAACGATAGCGCAAAATTATTAATGAAAAAGAAAGGAACAGTCAATTAAATGAATTATAACAGATATCAAGCTAGATTTTTTTAGCTCCACAATAGCTATGTTTCCACCCAAGTTGCAAATTTAACTTCTGGGAAAAATTGGAATACTGGATAAAACATTTGCAAATAAAGCATCATTTCCATCACGTGTTCAAGAAAACAATATTGACACTACCGGGGAAACCGGCGCAAAATCGCCTACCAAACATACCTCTTGCTTTCTGCCATTTTTACTTTCCTGAGCCAATTATCTAGTCACATGATTTGTTGAGTCACATAACATTTTGATGTGCATTGTCGAATTTATTCGGTAAATATGTATTTCAGTTGTAGTTTATCCACATGTCTTCTTATCAAATAGAAAAATTTTATCCACCTCAATTGATCGCATACGTTTTTATGTGCATTTGGAATATTTTATTCACTTCTGATGTTTCCATCCAGTTTTTTTTATATTGCAATATCCCAAAATTCAAATATGTTGATGGAAACATTGCTAATGTGTCTTTCTCTCTCAGGCTAATTCTCACTGCAACTCTCACTGCACCACACAGAGGATAAATAAGCTTTTATTAACCACACACAGGTGTAGACACTCACTCATTACCCGCTCATTCTCCATGACTCCTCCCCTGTCTCACAACCGGTGCTTAGCCACACCCCCACTGCTATACTAATAAGGTCTGACAGATACCTCAAACTTAACTTTAGCCTTGATATAATTCTATATGACTTGTCATGAATTTGCAAATGTTATGAGAGACCATGTTGGGAAAATGCCTTATAAACAAGAAAATAATGGTTTTATGCATTAGAAGATGAATAGATATCAGAAAATGTTTTTTTTTTTTTTATGTGTAATTTTAGAAGCAGAGGTTTGGGAAAATGGGATAATCAAGTAAATTAGATAGTGTGCCTAAAAATATGCTCTGATTTTGTTGAAAGGGTGGTATAATTTGGTAAGTGTAGCGAGTTATACATAAAATTGGTGTGCAAATATAATTGTGATTAATCTGCCTTATCCTCATACCATGATGACTATGTTGATTTTTTTTGTTGTAGTTTTAATCAGCAAGAAGTGTAACATTTGTGCATGCATAAAACAGACAGTCCAATTGAAGGAGATGTGGCCTCTGTTATTGCCCGTTTCAATGAAGTGGGTGTGGTCTGTGCATCTGTCCATCCAATGAAAGTGTTGTGGCCTGTATGTTTGTCAGCATCTCTAAAGGTGGTGTGGCCTCTGTGCATGTCATTCTCTGTGAAAGAGGCATGGCCTATGTGTCTGTGAGTTCCAATGAAGCAGGTGTGGCTTCTGGGTGTGTCATTACCCCTGAAGGAGGTGTGGCCTGTGTGTGTCTGTCAGTTTCAAGTAAAGGAGGTGTAGCCACTGTGTCTGTCACTTCCAATGAAAGAGGTGTGGCCTATGTGTGTCTGTCAGTTCCAATGAAAGAGGTGTGGCCTGTGTGTGTCTGTCAGTTTCAAGTAAAGGAGGTGTGGCCCCTGTATCTGTCAGTTCCAATGAAGGAGGTGTGGCCTGTGTGTGTCTGTCAGTTCTAATACAGGAGGTGTGGCCATTGTGTCTGTCAGTTCCAATGAAGGAGGTGCGGCTTACATGTGTCTGTCAGTTCCAGTGCAGGAAGTATGGTCTGTGAGTGTCTGTCAGGCATTGTGAAGAAGGTGTGGCCTCCCACTCCTCTGAGTTAACACTGTATTGCACATGTACATGTACATTTACATTAAAGCAATGCTAGATTATATTTGAATTATGTGCTGAATACTGAATTATCTGCTGTATACACATTTCAAGATCTGCATTATGCCATCTTTGGAAAGAGAGTTCTGAAAATAGGCTGATAACACAAAGTCAATTTTTATTGTCATCCTCTCCATACAGACATATCCAGTGCAGTCAAATATTGAGTTATAGTCATGGGGCAGGTGTGTGGTATGTAACGTCTGAATGTATCAAACTGATTTCTGAATCAGCCTGGATCTAGTAAAGAAGTTTCTCTGTGTCTTTGAGCCATGAATCCTTATCTAACCTCTTGTCCAGATACCATCGGAATGCGACACGACCCCCCCTCTTCAGACACACACACACACACACACACACACACACACACACACACACACACACACACACACACACACACACACACACACACAATGGGAGAATCTCTTTTGAATGTAACATGTAATTATATGTAATTATTCGATGTCCAAATAGTGTGATGTTATCTTATTTGCATATATTGTGTGTTTATGTAACGTAACTATAATGATTTTAGATAGCTTAACTTAGGATATGATTTTAAATGTCTGTAACCATGTTTTACTTGTAATATTCTTTATAAGTCCATCGACTTTGGTATGTGGTTAATCGTCTTGCGATACCCTGATTGATTATGCATATCATATTGCAATGGGATACATTATTTCATGCTTTTTCTTAATTTCACATGTAATACGGTTTAAACCGGCTCCTCCCTGGACATGCAAATCCAGGTCTGAGACCAGACAAAGAGAGTTCATCCCACCAACAAATCCAACTTCCTGATTGGCCCATAGCCCAAAGAGGCGTGTGTGTTGGTGTTGTCTTTAAAACAACACCACGCTTTGAAACTCTCTCTCCACTTCACTCTCTTCTTCAACTCTTCACTTCAACTTGACACTCTTCCGGTTTCTCTCCCCCGGGGCCATGTGCCCTGGGAAGAGGAAGCCAGGATCTCTCTCTCCCAGACAAAAGATGCAACCGCCTCACGGCCCACGCCTTTTCAAACGGCACGACGAACCAGCGAACTCTACACGACCTCAATGAACGAACCTTCAAACCGAAGCCATGCAAGTATAGTTAATGGATCTATATCTGCGTTTAAGATTGTACCCCGTTTAGAGGAGATTTAAGTTCTTTGCTGGCTTTGAAAAAGGCAAATTAGTTGTGTTTTTGTCTGCCATTCCCTTTTATTTCATTACTTTCTCTCTATACCTTTTCTTTCCTTGTATATAGATGTACATATGTATTGTTTGCTTAGAGTTAGTCATGTGTATCCATAGTTACATCTAGTTATTAAAATCTATTATCCATGCTTGATTTGTCTCTGTTTTGGTCATATGATATAATCAATTCTACGCTGCATAAGATCTCGTTACCTGCTTTAATTTTAATAACAAAATTCTTTGGTTAATCCTTCCTGGCCAGAAGGATAAACTCCCTCTTTAGAGTTCATAATTCCAAACTAGACTACAGCTAATCCTAAAAGCTGATCTAGACCACATACATAGTCATAATTAGTTATAATCCATTGTAGTTAATTATCTATATGTATATGTGCACATACATGAATTTCCTTTCATGGCTGATGTATATTTATAACTGGTCACAACACGTGTTGATTAGATATATAGATATATTTCACGCCATTTGAGCTAATTCCTTATATAAATTGGAGAATACATTTAAACGTGTTAAACATCTTTTAATTCATTAATAAATTGTAACTGGTGGAGAATATTTTTAAACATTGCAGATTCATCCGAGTTACTACACATTCTGGTAGATAATGCGGGCACGCTTTAAAACTCGTCCCCTTTAAAAAGGTGCTTCGAATCCAAGCGTGTGCTTCTGTTTCGTTTTTCATGTTTAAGGTTGATCCATTACATTATTCTGGTGGAAAAGAATAATGCTAGTAATGATGATTCGTTACAGGTACAACCTTCCAAGGTCATTATTTTGGGTTAAAAGATGACGAGTATCAAACAATTTTAATTAAAATACGCTGATCAAACAATACCCTAGATATTACAAAGGTAATGATATAATAAAATTCCTTAAAGCCATAAATAAAGATACCAAATTGTACATTTGCTTCTTGCTGACAGGGTTCCATCAAGGTACACATTTAGTACCTTTAGGATGTGTCATTATACATTTAAAATGTATTAAAAGGTTCATAACCAGACCAGAGAGGATGGTGGCTTAGTGGGTAGCACGGTTGCTGGTTTCCTCTGGGTACTCCGGTTTCCTCCCCCAGTCTAGACATGAGTTGTAGGCTGATTGGCATATCCAAATGGTCTGTATTGTGTGAATGAGTGTGTGAGTGTGTGTGCAATTGTGTCCTGCAACAAGTTGGCACCCCATCCAGGGTGTCCCCCACCTTGAGCCCCAAGTCCCCTGGAATAGGCTCCAGGCTCTCCCTGACCCTGTATAGGATACAGTGTATATAGTGGTACAGAAAATGGATGGCTCTACATGACCGGACCTTAAAGTACCTTTAAAGCTTTAAGCCAATTCCCAGGTGAAAGATACCTTCTAAAGGTACAAAAGTTGGTACCACTCTTGGCTCAGGTGGTAAAGTGGGTTGTTCACTAATCGCAGGGTTGGCAGTTTGGTTCCTGGCCTACATGCCGAAGTGTCCTGGGCAAGACATTGAACCCCAAGTTACTCCCAGTGGCAGGCTAGCGCGTTGTGTGAATGGATGAATGAGAAACAGTGTAAAGTGCTTTGTAGAACCACTAAGGTTAAAAAAAGCACTATCTAAGTGCACACCATTTGCCATGGTACCACTCCAGCAACAAGGAAAAGTATATTTTGGTACCTTTATTTCTTAGAGTGTATGACTTATAATTTATATGGATAGTGGCAAAGAGAAACATATACAATTTTTACTGTAATAATAGCATGTATATTTTCAGTGTGAGCTGGGAATCAATACAGTAAAAATGCTTTTTTAGGGGTCCAAGCACCAAAGGAATTTTTGATAATTCCAGACTTGTGGTCCCAATGGCATTAAATTGGCCACCGGTGAGTATGTCAGAATTTGTGTTCTAAGACCGCCAACTACGATAAGATTAGCATGCCAACTATAGTTGTATGGAAATGACAAGACAATAAAGAAAATTTTCCTCTCTTGTTCCAGCAAGAAGGAGATTAAAACACGACTACACAGCATCTTTTTCCAACCTGCTACTGTGTCACTAATTACACCTATAGCAAACTTGTGTAAATCTCGCCTGCTGGCTTTTTTTGTTGTAGTTTTGTTGTTGTTATTTTTTTAGACAACATCTTGGTGAGGAGCCTGATGGCAGAATGTTTGCAATATATTTCCTTCTCTGTTGCCAGAGAATGCATTAAGAGGTCTCTTGTTTTTTATTTCCTCGGTTGTAGAACAGGTTGATGATTGATATTGTGTGCCCCTGATGTAACTGCCACTGACTGTAATGCACTGAGGAAGCCACAGATGTTGTCCATGATGTCGAAGTGCGCCATTACAGACGATGCATTGCTTTTGAGATCATTGCTAAGTTATGAGTTATGTCACAACATCTGGAAGTCAAGCTTTCAGTGAGTGCACTCACCCTGTAAGATGATGATGGCTGATCTTTAGAGAATGAAACAGAACTGGGCTTTACAGTTAGAAATCATTCCAGCACACATTTTAGGTTTCATTCTTTATCATCCAACAGTTGTTTTTTGCTGCTTTAGGCAGCTACTCAGAACACATTTACTTCAACGCTGTGGGGTAGCCCTTCATCATTTCCTTATTCTGGAGCACTCAGAGCTCTGTTCTGTCTCTCCTCATGCTTTGTGTTGGCCGTCTCGCCTGTCATTACAACTCCCTGTTGCATGCTTCCTGACTTGTTCAGAAAATCATTGCAGTGTATTTAACTCTGCGCTTGGATGACTCCTGAATTTCAAAATGTCATTGCACATGGATTTGAATAGTTTTATATCTATTTATTATGATTTTATTACCAAAGACATACACATCTCAAGGAAATAAAGTCCAATTGAAACATGATACCTTATGAATTATAAAAGATATCATAACCTTTGAGCTACACACTTTTACTACCCTGTTAATGTGATGCATCATTTTGTCTCGGCTGCTACTTGAATGTAGTGCCGTGAATATGATCTTGTTTTTCATGACAGATCTATTATGTTTAATGATATGATCATTTCGCTTTCTTCCGAGTGGGCCTCGAGGACCATTTATTTAACACAGCACCCCGGAGGAATGAAACTCATTCCGCTTGCGTGTGTGTGTGTGTGTGTGTGTGCCTGAGTGTGTGGCTGGAGGAACAAAGAAGCTCGCTCTTTCTGCACACCACATTGTAAATATAATGCAAAAACTGTAATACAATTTCAGACACTCCTCACCATCCCACAGGTAAAATGTATCTATTTGCTTTGAGAGTCACTTGGCTGGAACCCATTAGCAAAATGACACATAATTAGTATGGAAAGAAGAGCAATGAGTATGGTTAGGTAACACTTTCTTTCTATGTTCCAGATAGTAACTGGGTAGTAGTGTGGTGCAACAGTCAAAGTACTGGGTCATTATTTTGGGTAAATAGATGGTAAGTACTAAACAATTTTAACTAAATTAGCTTAGCTGAAATACCGGAGAAGATCTAGGTATTATGATGAAAATAATAAAATACCTTATGACTGGAAATTTACGGAAAGGTGGTAAATAGAAATACACTTCACATACAATTTTACTGAAAGTGTAAATGTGTAAAATGTTACTGTAAGTGTATATTTGGGCTATTTATAAAGAGCAAATCAGTGAGAACTATTAAGACAGTGAGGCTTATTCTATTCTTATTCAACTTCTTTTTCTTTTTCCTCCTCCTCCTCCTCCTCCTCTTCTTCTTGTTCTTCTTCTTCTTCTTCTTCTTCTTCTTCTTCTTCTTCTTCTTCTTCTTGTTCTTCTTCTTCTTCTTCTTCTTCTTCTTCTTCAGCGTTCCACACTAATGTCTTTAGTGTTTGGACCGCTAAAAAAGAAAATGAAGAAGAAGAAGAAGAACCAATCCTAACAAAAACAGTACAGATCCTCTATTGTTTTTGTTTACATTTTAGGGGTCCAAGCACCTTAGATACTGGAATTGTATTGTTCTTGGATTTTGTCTTCGTCTTCTTCTTCTTCTTCTTCTTCTAAAATGAATCATGCAGACCAAGCAATAAGTCATAGAGACATGTAACTTGGTCAGTATTTAGTACTCCATCCTGCTACTCAGGAAAGTGAGATGAGCTGGATCAGCCAAATGGTAGCGAAGTGTTTTACATTTTGTTAAGGCCCGTATGTCGTAGCATGAAAATTCTTTTTTATCCCTGATTCCTTTACTCTCTAACAAAGAAGACTCGTGAACCATTTTGCGCTGTCATTTAGATTCTGAGCTATTTTGCATAACCTACTCTAGCAAACTAAATCAACAACAACAACAACAACAACAACAACAACAACAATAATAATAATAATAATAATAATAATAATAATAATAATAATAATAATACAACTTATGACTTGAGTAAGCCTACGATTTTTTGGCATATCTTCATAAAATATGTGCCAAAATACTCAACAGAGTCTAATCCTAAATAATGATAAAAAAAACATTTTGAGATTGTAAATAATATGGCAACCACATGCTAATAAATTCTAGTGGGGCGGAACTTATTTTTTATTCAAACAGCTGTAACCCTTAATAGTTTCCATAGATTTGCACTATTGCACTATAGATTTGAAAAGACCCTGAGCAAAGATTGGCGCATGGCTAGTGTAAGTTGACTAGTAATTTGTTAGGAACTGTTAGTCTAATCAAGCTGATGTTTGGTGTGTGTGCTAATTTGTAATTGGATTTTTTATGATGATTGGGTTATTTAAAAAAACATGACCATCAGCTTTCAATAGGCAACTGAAAGGGGTTTGAAGGGTCACAGAAATTTAACCAATGTGTTTATCTACAGTCTCTTTACTATTCCATGCAACCTACCAAAAACTATCCACGGGTAGCACTACTTGTGATGAGTGCTTGGACCCCACAGATTGCAACTTACATTATATTGTAAACTTACTCACCATACATGGACATTTAAAAGGTCCTTAAAAATGGTCACATACTTTATGGGGCATACATACATTTTCTGTGTAGCCCCCTACATCAGAGTGTTTCCCCATTAGAAAGGGTTCTAAGTAGAATAGAAACTAAGAACCCCTTAACTATTTAAAGAACTACTTTCTAAGAGGTTGTTCTTTCTAAGTAGTTGATATGTTGGTTACTTCTGCCAGGTGTAGGGTCCCTTAACTATGAACACTGGAAAATTGTAAATTGTGTCTGTGTGTGTGTGTGTGTGTGTCTCTCTCTGTGTGTGTGTGTGTGTGTGTGTGTGTGTGTGGATATTGACTTTTAAGCTTTCTGAGAAGGATTAAGCTGATGCACCTTATCTCCTGCTCAGCCTCCTCTCATGGGGCTTGCAAGAGACCTTCAGATCTGCCTTCATCTCCCCTCCACAGACATTTCACTCCACACACACACACACACACACACAAACACACACACACACACACACACACACACACACACACACACACACACACACACACCAATCCTAATCTAGCTGTCTATAACCCAACTCACATTCATATAGAAAGCACAAACACACACACACTCTCTACAAACACATTTACTCCCACCTTCACTCAGTCAGGAGCAAAAGCCCAATCTCTAAGCCACGTCTGTCTGCCCCTGTGAGGCTTTATCACTTTCGGTTCTGGGATTGATGTGAGGACAGACGAGGCTCAGGCCCAGGTGAGTACAGAGATGTGTGAGATGTGGCAGTTCCTGCTTTTGGAACAGATCACTTATATTTCCTCCCGTTCTGCTGTTGCTAGCAGGAAGCCGACTCAAAGCTATGCATTAAACCCCTGAATTAAAAAAAAGTGCCGAGAAAGAGGCTGAAATTAGCCCAAAAGAATTGGGACGTAACCCTCCTGAGCTCACCCTGCTCTGTGGGAGAATAATGAAGTCGCCACTGCACAGGCACTTTTGAGAAATGTATGAGAAATTTACAGGAGTAGATACATTCCCCAGGGCACACCTTAATGATGATGAAGGGCTGGTATGCAGACCTGCAGCCGTTATTTAAATGTCTGTATAAAACACTGCTCACAGATCAGTCTAGTTTTATTTGTATTACAAACAAGGTGAGATTTTTGTAAGCATTAAATTGTGTTAAATAATAATAATAATAATAATAATAATAATAATAATAATAATAATAATAATAATAATAATAATAATAATTGCATACGGAAGATAAAAGCACTAAATAAAATGTCATATTAAATTAACAAAATTAAAATTATTTTTTTTTATAAAAATAGTTTTAAAAAACTGTATAAGATTTATGAATGGGCAAATAATTATTCTGCAGAAAAAGTGACTAATTAAATAAATAAAAAAAATAAAATGTATAAGTGATTACAAAGACAAAAATAAAAAAAATAAATCATAAATGATAATAATAATAATAATAATAATAATAATAATAATAATAATAATAATAATAATAATAATAACTGTATAAAACAAATACAAATTTTCTTGTATGTCCAGGAAAAAGAAGAAGAAGAAGAAATATCATTGCAGTTGTTGTTGTTGTTGTCGTTGTTGTTGTTGTTTTTAATTAACTGATTAAAATGGTATTCCAGGACATTGCAGAAACCAACAAAATAAACACTATTAAAACAACAAAAACACCAACCTTCAAAACTGCACTTTTTTTCCTGCACGAACAGAATGTTGTCTTTTTTTCAAAAGCTTTTTTTCCCTCTTTTGTCTGCTATTTAAATACCTGCTCTTCTGTCTGAGCTGAAAACGCTGCTACGCAGTGACCCTGGCATTTAGAAGAGGAAGATAAAGAAGTTAGTGACAGCAGGAACGGCACATTCAGATTTAGCCTTTTGCGCAAGGCATGTGAAGGGCCCTGTCATAAATCTAAAGCGATTGACTGTGTGTGTCAGCGAGGTGTGGGGCGCAGCTGAATCACTCCAGCGATGGGAGATGTAGAAAGGACTGAGGTTAATTTGAAATGACAGTCATTATGGCGTCCGCCGCAGCGTGGGGCACCAGACACGAAACTCAATATGTGTTTAACATTTCAGACAGGATGTTCCCCCGGGAGAAAGGGAGTGTGTTAGTGCGGTGCAAAAGCACGGCAGAGCAGAGAGGATGCTGGGATACACAGTAGGACTGAAATGATATTGTGGGTTTAATAAACCTGAACAGTCCCAAACATAACGCTAGAAATATAGTGAGTCTCTGTAGAGCTGCTCTCTTAAAAAAAAAAAAAAAAAAAAAGCGTTCTTCAAAAGTTCTGTAAGGGTTCACTGAATAAATAAGGGGCTTCTACCTAACCTTTTTTTGATAGGAAAGCAATTTGTTGTAGGGTTCTATAGCAGAAGAACTCATACATGCTGTTAGGTTGTGAATTAAACAATAAAATTACAGAATACTTAAAGTTTTTTTTGTTGTTATTTTGGCCAGGAGCATTGTTGGATGGATGGATCCCTGAATAAAAGATTGGATGGATGGATGGACAGATGGATGGATGGATGGATGCATGGATGGATGGATGATGAATCCCTGAATAAAGACATGGATGAAGGGGTGGAAGGATGGATGGATGGTTGGATGGATTTGTTGGATGGATGGATGGATGGATGAATGGATGGATGGATCTCTGAATAAATTCATGGAATTCATGGAAGGATGGATGGATGGATCTCTGAAAAATGCATGGAGGGGTGGATGGATGGATGGATGGATGGATGAATGAATCCCTGAATAAATGCATGGATGTTTGGATGGATGGATGGAAATTGCACCTAGGTGAGAATGAGTGTGTGTGTGTGTGTGTGTGTGTGTGTGTGTGTGTGTGTGTGTGTGTGTGTGTGTGTGTGTTCCTGGCATAAGTTCTGAATCCACAACAGCCCCGACCAGGATAAAGAGCTCACTGAAGGTGAGTGAATGAATTTTGTTATTTATGAAATGTATAGGCTTCTCTTTAGTGTATAATCATGAACTGAAAAACAAAATTACCAGTTACAGTATATCCACTTATAACATATTCATTATTTAAATTTCACCCATTTCCAGCAAGTCTTTGTCAAACTCTCTGCTCTTTATTTAACTCTGAACTGTGTCTGAATAAGCATGGACATTAGTGTCCTTAATGTCATATAGCATTATCAGCTCGCTGGCCTGCAACAATGGCTCTATTGTGTGTCTTCACCGTCTGTGCAGCTTATCGTGCAGAGGCAGGAAAGGTGAAAGGGAAGGAGAAATTGCTGCAAAAAAATGAGAGGAGAGTAAATTAGACTAGTATTTACAAGAGAGGTGGCCCAGCAACGTGATGATATGAAGCAAGTTTACGAGACGTTAAGGCTTGTGGACAGGGGCTTCTTCCCTCCTGCTGGTGTTACAGGCCTGTGAGGAACATATATCGTTCGAGGCAGGTGGAGGAGGAGAGTCCTGGAGGTGTAGATCCTGAGCTCACACATCTGACTGTGCCAGCTTTAATCAGAGAGGCCAGTGGGGTTTCAGGTAGAACATTAGAGTGTGTTTGTGCCTGCAAATTTGTGAACTCTGTCAGGGTCAATCTAAAAACTTTTGACTGAATGTTAGGCCAAGCTGTTGAACTGGGCTTTGTAACACAGTGGGAGTGGGACGAGGTGGATATATCATCATATCCTTTTTTTTAGGGTTTTTAAAAAATGTCAGCATCCATTACACAAGGTGAAGCACAAACAGCAAGCAGACAGAGGGAGCACACTAATAATAATAATAATAATAATAATAATAATAATAATAATAATAATAACAATAATAATAATAACAATTATATTTTTATGTGATTTTAAATTCTTTTTTTAATATATATTTTTTCAACCTCAGTGTAAGCAAAAACAAAAATCAAAACAAACAACACCAATGTCTGTGCCTACTCAGATGCCGTTCAGATGGTATTCTCTCAGGTGAAAAAAATGGATAGATGGACGGATGGAACAGATGCAATCATGGATGAATGCATGGATAAACTGATTAAATATTGGATGGATGAATGGATGAAAGAAAGACTGAATTTCTATGACTAAGATGCTGGGGTCAGTGCACAGGGTCAGCCATGATACGGCCCTGTGGAGCAGAAAGGGTTATTGGACTTGCTCAAGGGACTAACAATAGCAGCTTGGCCTTGCCAGAACCACTGAGATACCACTGGGGCGGATGGATGACTAAATGGACGGATGGATAAATGGTTGTTTGAATGAATGAATGGATGGCTGGATAGATGCATGGATAGACAAATAAATAGGTGGATGCATAAATTGATGGATGGATGGATGGATGGCTGAATGGTTAGAATCATGGATGGATGGATGGATTGATGAATGCAAGGATGCTTGGATGGATACATTCATGAATAGACTGATAGATAAGTAAAGAGGCTAGATAGAGGGATGGGTGGATGGATGAATGAATGGAGGGATAGTTGGATTGATGGATGAATGGATGAAATACTCCTTCATTATGATGGTTTACCATTGGCCTAGCGTTAACAATTTCTTCACTTGTTGCACATTCCTTCTCTCTTTATTGAGGAGTCATGAGGCATAATAATTTACTTTCATTTATTATTGCTTCTTAACTAGTTCTTTTATGTTTTTTTTTTATTATAATGGTCAGAATGACCAGCTACAAACTGGCTCTCGGAAGTCTGTTAACTTTTGTTCAACTTAATTAAATTCAATTCTAGAGTGATAGTGTGTATAAAGAGCATTTTATTGATCAGGTAGTGATTTAATCATTACATAGCATTATATATAATACTTAAAATCATATTAGCACATTATAAACTGAACAGTCTGTGCACCGAGTGAATGCAGTTGGACGATATACGACACTGATCCTATTTCATGAAGTGTGCTGGTCTTTTACAAGCACGCCATGTGTGCCTTTACCAAAAGCGAAGACAATTTCCACTTTACTGAGGAGCCATCTGTTAGACACGGTGTGTGTGCATGAGTGTGTGTGTGTGTGTGTGTGTGTGTGTGTGTGTGTGTGCTCATAGACTCTCCCAGCACAAGCAGCCTCGACTTCCACGGTTAAACATTATTAACTGCAGTGGTTATAACCTGATGACAAACGGGTGACAAGGACAAGGTGAAGGAGAAAAGCTAAAAGCACTACTGGAGAAGATGATGGTACATTGAATGTGAAGACAGCACAAGAAATCTCACAGTTTCTTTCCAAGCTAAATGAAAGGCTGATTGTCCACTTTATGTCCCTAGCTATCTTATACGTTGATTGTAAGAGCTCCGAGACAAACATTAAACATTCTTTCTTAAAAGCTTATTTATTTTCTGAGATATTTTCATGTGAATGCAATCACTGCGACCATCTATTAATGCACCGTTACTGGTCAGTCTCACAGCCGTTCCAGCATGAACTCTCATTTCTCTGCATCACTGCCAGCAGGCACTGAGTATAATGTGACTAATTGTGCTACATGAAATGAAATCAGTCCCTTAAGCCCATACAGACTGAACAACTCCTTACCACAGTGTAATGTAGTAAAATATTATAAACGTGATCACTTGTGCCACTGGGATTCCAGCTTGAGTCCTAACAATGCTAATTTGTAAGGAGATCAATACAGTCTTTAAACAAAGCCATCGGCTGGGTATTTATCTGACTGAACTGAGGCATGCAGTAATGTGTGGGTGAATGAGGCAGAATGCAAGTACGTAATCTCAATTTATGATTTATTATGGAAAATTCAAGAATTATAGTCATAGTCCATAGATAAAAATATCATATCATGATAGATAAAGACATTTCAGTGATCCGTGACATGTATCACAATATATTAGGCAACCAGCAAGGGTGTTGCATTAAAAAAAAGTTTAAAAAAAAAAAGACTTGTTTTACTATTTAATATTTTACTTAATTTCCTACAATAATTATTTACACTGAAAATATTATAACATCTATACAACATTTCACAAATAAAACAATACAAATTCAACTGCTAGTCATCAGTTGCTTCTATTTTCTCGTTTCTAATTGCTATTAAGAATACTGAAAATATCCTCAATATCTCAGAAAAGTGTATTGTGACATAATTGACCACAATATTGGTATTATATATCATATCATATCAAATTATATCAAAGTACATATAGGCATCACAGGAATATCTACAATAATCAACGATAACACAGACAAGGGAATGGAACATGGAATATAAACTTGGAAATCATAACAGAGGGAAGGATTATCAGAAAATGCATGATACAATCAACAAGACTTAGACAAGACATAAGCTGCTTCTGAAATCGCATACTACCCTACTACACAGTTGGTGAAAAGCAGTACGCCAGAGGGGTATGTCCAAATTTTCAGTAGGCAAGAAATAGTAGGTGAGAAATACCCGGATAGCGTACTGCTTCAGGAGAGATTTTGCAGTGTGCAACCCATATAGACGCCGCATTGGCCCGTTACTGCAATTATTTCAACGCGTCTGCCATATTGTTCCGGGCAAGACTGCCCTATAAACAAATAGAAGTAAACGGGGGAGCTACGGTTTTTCTCTATTATGTTTATGATCTATGTGGAGTACAGAAAAAGTTCTGTCTCAAGTTACTTACAATCTCGATAGTTAGACTTGGAACATAAGGAACTGTGAAAACTCACGCTTGTCAAGGACAGATTTGGCTTATTTTTCTTGGTTAATAAATGCTGAGACGTCCCTAATGTAATATAATTTAATGTAAATGAAATGTGCATAAAGTTTTTTTCATTGTAGAAATGTTTTTTTCTGTCTTCAACCCAATCTTTTAGCTTTTCTTATGCTCTTTAAGTACTAAGGGAAGTACTTAAACAAACAGTAGGCGAGAATGTTGTATGTAGTAGGATGTAGTATGTCCGGGATTGTAGTCATAATACACACACATACTGATTAGTACGTACTGTTTAAACGGCCGTGCAGAAGCATCGAATTCAGTACGTACTGTCACAGTACGCGATTTCGGACGCAGCCATAGACACATGAGGGTATAGGAGGCAAAGTAATCAGGGGCGAACACAAAACAGGTGAACACAATCAAGGAGGGAGCCAATGATACTATAAGGGGTGGAGACAGGATCAAAGCCAAAACAAAGGTACCTGGCAAAACATAAACAAAAGCACATGGAGGACTAATAAGTGGAAGCAGTACTCACAGCTTTGTCATCTTTTATAATGTGTAATTGTTAAAGCTACAAATGTGAATAATGTATCAAACCTCAATACAAAAGTCCTGTCATGAGGGTTGTGTAAAGTAAAATAAATAAATTAATGAAATAACCCAACAACAACAACAACAACAACAAAAAACTGGAACTGAAATTTAGTATTTTTAATTTAGCAATGAATAAAAAGTTAATTAAATTAAATTAAAAGTTATTAATGAATAAAAGTTAAGTAAAAAATAAAGTAACATGCAGCATAAGTTAAGTAAGGAATAAAATACTTGGGGCATGCTGTTATAGGAAAATAATCAACAATGGGGTGATGTGAAGTTACTGTTGCTGCCATTTGAAGTTGACTATTATATTATTATAACAGCGCAACCGCAAGTGTTTTACTCAAATTGTGTTTTATTCAATTGCAATTTTTAATTGATTAATTAATCACATGTCATCCTTTTAACCGTTTATTTTAACTGTTACATTTAATGTTGTAGAACACCCATAAAACAAGTTGGCTCCTGTTATCATTTATGTTACAGCAGCTATAAACAGGCATTCCCTTGTCAGCATTTCCCCCTCTCTTTCATGAAGTTAATTTGACAAAAAAAAAAAAAAAAAGTAGTTTGTCATGTTTCCGAGAACCCGGAAAGCAATACAAACTCCTCTGTTCTGAAGACTTGCCTGTGGTGATTGTTAGAAAGTGCTGACACTGGAGACTCCTTTCATAAATGTTAAATAAATTTTCCTTACAGATAGCTTCACAGTTTGGGTACAAATCTGAACGATGTTACTACAGAAACAATAACATAATTTTTACTCTGGCATTATGATAATAAAAATAGAGCTCTGTAAGAGCTAAGTCAGTATTTAGGATTGGACTGATTGGAGTGGAATTGTTAAACTTCACTGCTAACCTGATGATTCACAGTTTAAGTCTCAAATCACAGGAGACAATGAAATTCCCCTCATTTAGGATAATAGTCTTGCAAATTCAAGGTGAGAAGAGCTGACCTTTTAGATCCCTAGAGGGCATAAAGAATAAGCCGACTGTTAATTTATAGAAATAAGAAACTTCCAAAATGTTCAGAAATGGACAATGAGTACAGTATATACAATCCGGTCCATAAGTATTTGGACAGTGACACAATTTTCACAGGTTTTGCCCTTGTACAACACCACAGTGGATTTGAAATGAAGCAATCAAGATGTGATTATAGTGTAGACTTTCAACCTTAATTCAAGGGGTTTAACAAAAATATTGCATTAAACATGTAACAATTACAGTGATTTTAGAGAGTCCTTCCATTTTCACAGGCTCAAAAGTAATTGGACAACTGACTGATAAGCGTGGCCATGTGTGACCTGTTTCCTCATTATTTCATGACAAATTAAGGGGATAAAAGGTCTGGAGTTGATTCCAAGTGATGAATTTGCATTTGGTAGCTGTTCATGGGAACTCTGAATACGCGGTCCAAAGAGGTGTCAGTGCAAGTGAAATAGGTCATCATTAGGCTGAAAAAAACAAAACAGACCTATCAGAGAGATAGCAGGAACTTTAGGAGTGGCCAAATCAACAGTTTGGTACACTCTTAAAAATTGTGTCACTGCAAAATACTTATGGACCTGACTGTAGAAGTGACATCAAGCAGAACATGAACCTTTATTTCTTTCAAGCTGCAACAATGCTAAAGATTTGATGAAGGTTTAACAGCCATATCCTTCCTGTTCCTGCTCTGGGGAAATTAGTAAACATAAACATCTTCCTCACCAGACTTCACAGTCCTCAAAATGGCACTATACAGCAGAAACCATTTCAGAATGAGATTAATTGCCTTTTTTTACGCCCCAACAGTAATCCTTGAGTTTGCTGGTGTGAGTACAGCAGCAGCGCATGCAGATTTAGAGCAGACTGGAAGGCATGAGGAGATGCTAAGCTACATCAGCGATATGCTACATGACGCTCTGCAAATCTCAGGTGGAAAATGTTGTGCTGTACATCCAGGATTTTAGCGCATGCAAGAATCTGACATAAAGCCAGCTTGAGATTTTTCACTCTTACACGGAGTCTGTACATTTAGAAAAAAAATTATAAGCTGGTTTTCAAATCATGTGCTTGTGTACTCTGATTTTTGGTGATACTTAATTGTGTGTTCACAATGAGAAGTATAACTAAGTGTAGTACAGTAAACAGACCCTGAACTAATAAAGCGTGGAGCAATAGATTCCTTTTCCACTAATTCGCACAATCATGCACCACGGACTGCAAGGGGAGGAGCTTGTAGACAATAACAGAGATTTCTGATATAGCTACCAATGATGGCAGTAGAGTGGTCGTCTGTGACTCTGCTTCTGTTTGTTAATGAATTATAATGAAACACACATGTAACACACAAAATTCTGTATACTGCAGATCTATATCTAAGAACTTCTGCTGCAATCATAAAAACTATAATATTGAACATACTGAACATCTTTTAACACACACTTAGTACTGTTTGACTTCATACAACTGTAGAAGAGTAAAGATTTAAAATTCCAGAAGAGGACAGGTTTACTTTTGAGTTTTTTCCTCATGTCATTTCAGGATGGTTTTCCTCGCCAATGTTGCCTCTGGCTTGTTTATTAGAGATCTACAATGAATCTGCATTTAAATTTCTGCAATTGCATTTGTAACTTCACTTCCTGTTAACAAAACGCCTCTTGTATGAACCCTATGTGGTAATTCTTGAGATTAGTACACAGTAAAAAAGTCAATGATTTTAAACTTTAGGTTACTTTAGGACAATGAAAGGAATTTGAGACACAGTTATGCTTAGGCTACGACCACATTAATCCAGACAAATTTGAAAATGCATCTTTTTCTCGTTTTTCCCTTTCATCTACATTGAGACGGCATTTCTGTCCAGTGAAAACTGAGCTTTTCGAAAACGCTCTCCCAAGTAGGTGCATTTGAAAATGTTAGATATTCATAAACAATAATGTATTTGTAGTCATGTGACACAGTCATGTGACCCATTCAACTTAAAATAAAACAAGATGGAAGGAAGATGTTGTATTGTAGTTGTTGTGCCTGCTATCCAGTTTGATAGCGTTAAAGAGCAATGTCACTTTGTACAACCTTCAGATTGCATTTTTCAAAGGGGACAGAAAGTACCTGCAGCAACAAATCCACTTCTTCATCTCTCCATTCAAAAAACATGGTGCGTTTCCTCAACATTGCCTCATCAATTCAAAGAGACAAAGGAAAGTAAATAAACGCCTGATGGAAATGTTTTTACACATGCGCAGTATAGGGATGTAAGCGTTTTCGGACATTTCAGTGTTAGACTAGCAATTTTTTGAAAACGTTTGAAAATGCCAGTGTAGACGGAGAGCATTTTAAAATTAACATGTAGTTTTCATTTCTATCTGGATTAATTTGGATGTAGCCTAATGAAGAATTTGACATTGTGGCTGATACAATCAAACTAAACTTGTTTTTTAGGTACATTAAAACAATGTACTGTATAAACAGAAAGATACAATGGTAGAAAACCCACAAGTTTAGGACAGTTTAAAATGAAAATTTAAAATTGCCTCAATGTCACACCCCATAAAATGGTGATGCTTTGCCTTAATTTGCACCTTTTGTACTGACTAGGGGTGTGCTGATACAGTTGCAGTCAAAATTATTCAACCCCCATTGCAAATCAGGTTTATTGTAAAAAATTACAGACTTTCAGCTGTTTGCAATTTATAATGACTTCTCCAGTTTCAAAATTGTTCAACCCCCTGAATAGAATCCCTCACAACCCACATATGCAAAACAGGTGTTGTCTCAAGCACGCTCGATGCAAATAATCAAGGGTTTCATTAGTTGCACCAGGTGTGCTTGAGCTGGAACACATGAAATACCTGAACTGGCTAGGGGCAGAAAATACATGAAATACCTGGACGGGGCAGAAAAAGGAAGCTATCAACGGCTGCAACCAGATTTCTGAGAAGGCAGGCTGTGACTGCAAAAGACCTGCAGCAAGACTTGGTGACAACAGGCACTGAGGTTTCAGTGAGCACCGTATGGCGCATACTAAACGCAAAACGTTTCCATGCCAGAACTCCAAGACATACACCACTACTGACCCAAAAGCACAAGAAAAATTGGCTCAAAATCATATAAATAAGCCACAGAAGTTTGGGGATTCTGTTCTGTGGAGCGATGACACAAAACTGGAACTTTTCGGCACAATGGATCAGCGGTATGTCTGGAGAAAGAAGAATGAAGAAACAACACTCTGTCCACAGTCAAGCATGGTGGTGGCTCAGTGATGCTCTGGGGCTGCTATGCATTCTCTGGCACTGGAAACCTGCAGTGTGTGGAAGGCAAGATGGATTCATTGAAGTATCAGGAAATCCTAGGAGAAAACATCATGCCATCTGTGAGAAAGCTGAAGCTTGGGCGTCATTGGACCTTCCACCAAGTCTTGGTAGCAGAAGAAGTCCTGGAAGATTCTACAGTTGTTAGGTTCTCCCGCTCTCGCTACGCTGCAAATGGAGCGTAGCCTACTTCCGCATTCCACGGAGCGCATTCCAGCGCCATTCACAAAGACTCACGTTTTGTTTACCTTTGCCATGTGCTTTGTGTTTCCATATTCACGTCATGTCTCCGCCTCCTGTGTTTCCCCATGTGCTTTTGTTTTTGTGTCATGTCATGTCTCCACCTCCTGTGTTTCCCCATGTGCTTTTGTTTTTGTGTTGCGTCATGTCTCTGCCCCGTTTCCTCATTGGTTCGCCTTTTAATTTGTGATCATGAGTTTCAGGTGTCGCATATCTAATCTTGTTTGCCTCAATATGAACTGCATTATAAAAACCCAAGTCTGTGTCTGCTTCAGCGCGGAGTATTAGTTTAGTGTAATTGAAGTTAGAATTCTGGTTTCGATGTCCGTAGTTCCCTGTTTGTGGTTCCCAGACCACTTCCGTGTCTTGCGTATTTTTCCTGTCTTTTGGATCATCACTGACTTTGTGGATTATTATTTTTTTGGATTACTGCTCTTTTGTTTACTGCCTTTTTTGTTAATAAACTCTGTTGCATTATCTGACGTCTCCCCAGTGCATGCATCCTGACTCCCTATTCCATCCTACACACCTGGTGTCGTAACAACAGGGCCATCACAGTCACCTGACTTGAACTCCATAGAAAATCTCTGGTGGGATTTGAAGAAGGCGGTTGCAGCACGCAAACGCAAGAATATTACTGAACTGGAGGCCATTGCTCATGAGGAATGGGCTAAGATTCCTCAGGAATGCTGCCAGAAGCTGGTGTCTGGCTATGCATCTCGTTTGCAGCAGGTCATAACAGCAAAAGGGTGCTCTAGTAAGAACTAAAGATGCTTACCATGAAGGGGTTGAATAATTTTGAAACTGGAGAAGTCATTATAAATTGCATTTTCAGTTGAATTTGGGGAAACCACTTGAAGCATTCGTTGTGTTGAACTATTTTAATTGCTTTGGTTTGATTTGTTCATGCAAACAGATGAAAGTCTGTAAATTTTGACAATAAACCTGATTTGCAATGGGGGTTGAATAATTTTGATTTTGATACCTGTATACAGGTATTATCTGAAATAATTACTCCACTAATGAAATGTATACCAGTATAGGTAGTGAATCATTAAAAAAATGTTTCTAGGTGTTGGCCAACTCTTAAAATGCTGCAATATTTTTATTACAGGGTCACCTACCTTTCTAAAGGTTGAACATACAAGAGGAGAATCAGAGAAAACCTTACTTTACACTGTACTGCACAGAAGATCTTGTTGAAACAGGTCAGTGTTGTGCTGAAAAAAAAAAAAAGGCCAAGACTGGACTTATTAATTTATCACTGAAATATCAGACCTGTCCAAATGTAGGCTAATGTGTTTCAGATACAAAATCTCACAAATGAGGATATATAAACACTTCTCTGTATAGATCACATGACTTTTTTTGATGTGCATCGAGAAATTTATTCAGTAAATGTGTTTCCATCATAGTTCATGTGCATGTCTTCTTATCGAATAAAAATAATTATCTGCCTCAATTGAGTGCATACGTTTTTTATGCGCATTTTGGAGATTTTATTCTCATCTGGTGTTTCCATCCAGTGATTTTTATGCGATATGCCAAAATTCACATGGAAATATGTGAATGGAATCATAGCTAGAGCTGCTGTTATTGAAAATTAATCAACACCTTCTGACCAATCAGAATTCAGAAATCAATTCTGATTGAGTATTGCTGTAGAAGATGCAACTCATAAGATTTCGCCTCCTTACTGTTTCTTAAATAAATAAAAACAGACAGCACACCTTAATAAGGGTGACTTTAAGGTCTTGATGACTACACAGAGTAATTATATAAGGTCAAACAGTGACTTGTATTCATGTATTATTAATTATGACATGACTGGTTCTGGGACAGTTGAGAAAATATACCTGAAACCAGGAGTCATGAGCTAAATAAAAATCCACCCCACCCCTTCCCCCATTTCTGAATACAAGAAATTTCACTGCAGCAGACCAAATCACAATCAAATGCTGAATGGTCATAATGACTGCATTTGAACCCCCCCCGCCGCCCCAGATGAGGCTAATGATTGCTGTTCTACTGCACCAACCGGGACGCCAAGCACTGGGTGTGTGGGAGTCTATTTAGATCTATACTGCTTTGCTTGAGAAAAGAAGCAAGAAGGGGGGACGGGGGGGTGGGGGGAGCAAGTAAACGCCACACCATAAGCCTCGTTTCCCTGTCACTGATTACAAGACCCCATTGATTGCAGCCGCGTTGACTGTAATCCAATCGGAAGGCAGGTTTCAGAAAAAAAAGAGTGAGAACGAGAGAGAAATGCTCTGCAGGGTATTGATGAGGTCTCGGCCTATGCATTCCTGTAAAACCAAAGGAAAGCTGTTCCTGACTGCCTGACAGACTGACCCATGAGGATTTGCTCTGCTACAGGTATCTGATACATTGCAGCCAGATTGATTAAGCGATAATAAATGCCATGCTAGACATTTAATGAAGCGAGAACCATGTCAGTTGTCAATAAGTGCATAACGTTATAACCTCTAATACCACAGCGCTATTGAATTCTTGAATCTGTTTAGTCAGAAGGTGTTAACGTTTCTGTAACAGCAGCACTGATAGTAGGGTTGGTTGTAATGCAAATCACAGGTTTATATTAAAGCGCTCTTTCGTCTCTATAGTAACAGTTCATTCGCAGGGGCTTGTATGGCAGAAGCTCCACTTAATCTAAGTCTAACGATAAAGTGATTAAAAGGTTATTTTGTTGTTATTAAAAAAAAATTAACATTCATATGGTGAGGTTTTCTGTGAGAGGAGTGATTTGGAGTCTCCAGTGCCAGAGCTTTGTAATGATCAATAAGTTTCCCACCACAGGAAAGTCTTTTGTACTTCAGTTCACTTTATGGTTTCTTGATAACATGACCAGCTGTATTTATTTATTTATTTATTTATTTATTTTTTGCCTGAATAATTTCCAGGAAATTTAAAAAATAGAGGCTGGTGAGGGTCTATCTGCTAAAAGGTAGGAATTTTTAAAAGTTAGTCAAGTGATGACTAACTTGAAACAAGAAGCTAACTAGGTTTCACGGATGTCCCAAAACATTAATCATAAATATAAATGGTTATAAAATATGATGTCATTGATGTCTTAAATAAATCAATAATTGTTAGCATTGGCAAATTGCTATGGTATGAGAGGAATAAAACTCTTTGTGGCATGCTGTTATAAGAAAATAATAACTTTGGGCTGGTAACCGTAACTCCACTTCAAGTCAGGCCACATCACACCACCCTGATTATTTTCCTCTAACAGCACACCCCCAAGTGCTTTATTCCTTATTTATTAATGGGCAATTCATAGTTAAATGTTACATTACATTGTGCATTATCCAACAGTAAGAAAGAAATAATATTCTTATTGATATAAATATATAATAATGGATTGTAACATTTAAATGTCAGAACATTGATCTGTTTGAAAGCAAAAAAAAAAAAAAACATTATTGGGAAAGCGATGTATCATCGTTCACTCACTTCACTCACTCACAAAGATATATTACAAGGAAGTCACACATAAACAAATGCCAGTACAATGCATTCTTCTGTTTTTTTCCCCTTCCCGTGTCTAATTACTGAAATTAGTATTAGATGTGATTTAACCTTCATGGTGGCACGGTATCCTTGGCTACAAATTGAACATATGGATATGAAGAAAGTTTCTGAGTAAATATAATTAGATATTAACCCTTGAAACGCCTGTCAGTAGGGGTTCTTACAGTATATTCGCACTTTTATAAGTAGAGTACTGAATAATTCATAACATTTACATAATAATATGCTTTATGATGAATCACTGAGAAAGGTTAAAATAAAGCCAGGCAGACATTTTGTTATAATATATCCTTGTTTTATAGATGTCCAAAATTCTTTCTTGACACATATTACTAAAAATAGGACAAAATCTCACTTTATAATGTCACTACAATAGCATAGCTGTACAAATACAATGCATTTTCGATGCATAATCTACACCTAGGGCAGATGAAGCTTTTTGTTAGGGCTCTTAAAGTTTATGGTAGTGCATATAATGTGGTTTGAATTTACCACTGCCAGTTATGTGTTTGCAGGGCCATAAGAGTTACATCACTCCTGGGTTTCAGAGAGGAGAGGATGAGAGGGAAATCATATTTCTTCACATGAACAGCAGATGGTGGTAGTAAACATTTAGAGATGTTTTTGAGGAGTGTGTTTCCATGCCCTGCAAAAGGCCATCTCTCTGATGGACCTCTACGGCATCAGAGAGCTTTTTTTTTATTCAGACATGTCAATGCTCAAGCATTAAATTAATCATATGCTCAATTTTTATGGCGATATATCTACTATATAAAGTTATACCATCATGCAGGAAGCTGAAATGATATTCATGTTAGATAATGATGCCATGAAAATGAATTATTTCTATGTTCGATGCATCTTTTAAAATATAAAGTACTACAGTATTTTTTTTAAAATAAGGTCATCTACTTTTTAAAGGTACTTACCGGCAAAAATCTGTAATCATACTAATAAACTAAATGTAAATGTTTTCTTCAGACGAGTTAGTTTTATACTAAAAACTAGGCCAAATCTCAGCTCACTCCATCACTGAGATGTCAGGTCTGTACAGTTATCATGCAGTTCAGATAAACATCTCACAAATGTACACGTACCTGTAGATAAACGACTCCTGTGAACAGATGAAGCTTTCTATACTGTGGTTTGTTTTGTAAGAGAATTGTGTGGGGGTGCCATTTATTTTGTGTATCAGTTTTAGGGAATATGAAGCCTTTGTTTTTATTATTTTTGTGTTTAGTTCATTAGTTTCTTGCCTTAGTTAGATTCCTATAGTTTGATATTTTTGTGCTAGTAAACAATGCAGATATTATTTCTTAATTTTTGAAATATAAAATAGATAAAATCCATTAAAAAAATTGTCTTCACACCTCACTGTTGTTTCTTTTTTTCACTGTCCTACAAGTCAATCTCTCTCTCTCTCTCTCTCTCTCTCTCTCTCTCTCTCTCTCTCTCTCTCTCTCTCTCTCACACACACACACACACACACACACACACACACACACACACACACAGTCTGCCTTTCTCTGTCTTTCTCTTACACTCTCTCTCTCCATCTCTCTCTCTCTGTCTGCCTCTCTTTATCTGTGTCACTCTCTCTCTCTCTCTCTCTCTCTCTCTCTCTCTCTCTCTGTCAGACAATTCAGACAAGAGGCATTTTGGGATTGGTCAGTGTAAGCTGTGCTGCACGCTATGATTGTTTAAATAAAATCTGAGCTGCAAAATGAAGAGGAGACGTTTGACCCAATAGAAAGCTCTTGCTCTCGTCTCTATAGCTTCAGTGTTCACAGTCAGAGTGTACAGTTATTTCATGACCTTTGTGCACATTTGTATGTATGACTGTATGTAGCCTGGGTATATAGTGTTGTTTATTTTTGTTTATTAAAAAACAAACAAACAAAACAACACTAATTACATGGGGGTTTATCTACATTGAGGTTATTAGGCTGATCACTGGTTGTTAAACGAATGACTGACTGACTGACTGACTGACTGACTGAATGAATGAATGAATGAATGAATGAATGAATGAATGAATGAATTAGTAAACTCTTCATGCTGAAAATACAAAGAAATAAATTTTGGAAAAAAAGAAAAGAAAATAACATATCTACAGCTACTCATGCTGTGCCAGAGTTTTGGCTGTGTAATTTCAAGCCCTGATTTACTATATTATACACATCATTCCTGACGTTTGATGAGTTTGCATGCTTTTGATTGAGTAGATAATGATTTTAAAACGTTCAAATGTCTGCATAATTCCAGTTTCAAACAAAGGCTATGGGAATGTGCCACAACGTCTATTATCTCCAACTTTCCTCTGGGGATTTAATTTTAGGGGAGGAAAAACACCATGCCTTTTAACAAAAAGACAAAACTGAGTGAGATAAAGGAACAAAAAGGACTAAAAAGGAAGTATTTAAATCCTTCAGGTTAAGCCAGCTGGGTTGTCCCGATTCAGGACCTGCAGCTTTGATCTTCCAGGAAAAGAGCATGGGAGCCTGTCGCTGTTTGAAGCTGGATCTGCTAACAGGGCTCACCCTGGCCAATTTAAATGCATAAGGTCCAAAGAAGAGGTCCTGCTTCTGTTCCTCTGTTATAAAACATAGACTTTCTCCGAGTGGAAATGATGTCAGATAAAAATAATATCAAGGATCTCAGCGTGGCCCAAAAGGTCTGTCATGTTGATGTAACGATAGTGTCAGGTTTAAACTGACGCTTCTGTGAAACAGCAGACTAATAGAAGGGCAGATATCCTGCAGGGGAAAACCACAACCTGATCTATGGAGCTTGTAGCTGAAAATCTGTTTGTCTGTGATGGTGCATGCAGTCTGGATCTGAAAGGATATTTATAACCAACTCATTTGTTTATTTGTTTCTTTTTTTACTGGCAGCAAAAAGAGTCACACTAATATCAGTTTGAATTTAGGACAAAGTGTAGTTGGTGGAAATAACTAAAGCTGCAAACTTTCTCTATCTGCGTTTAAAGAAATGCCCCCAGCTGGTTTCTGAATGGTGGTCTACTTTTTTTTATGAATTATTTACAAAAAGGAATTATAGGTTGTTGCATTGTCTATATGCAACAACATATAATTGTTAAAAGAATGCATTAGAAATAGTGCTTATAACACATTGTGTCACTATTACAGTATGTCTTCTCATAAGGCACTACTAGTGATATAACGTGTTATGAAAACTACACATAACACACCATGTTAACAGTTCCTAATGCATAATAAATATAGCTATATTTAATAAATGTAATGTAAAGTGTAAAGTGTAATGCATTTTCATAAATAATTATAAGAAAGTGTTTTGTATTGCATATAGAAAGAATTATACACATCATTATAATTATTCATTAAAAGACATTACAGCTTATAGCCATGTTTATAATGCATTTAGAAATTGTTAACATAATGCATTATAAATAGGGTTTATAACACATTATATCAGCAACACCAGGCCCAGGTTTCTTAGTGTATTATGCTCAGTTGTTGGCACACTGAGAACTGCCCTGATCTTTCAAGTAAGTGATTTTTTAAAGGGTTTTTAAAATATTTTGTTTTGCATGTTTCTAAGTGTAGATTAATGGCAGACTTATCAGATTATGACCAAAATACCCTATAATACGTCATAAGTTATATTCGTGAGCTCTAAATAACATCAAGCATTTTGAACATTTATTAATGTTTATTAAATCAAAAGCACTTGATTTTTCATTTCTCACAATTGTATCAAGCCCAAAATCTACACTGCAGTTAAATATAGAGCACTAACGAGTTGTAAAGTTGATAATATCTCTGCTATATTCTAGCATAATATAAAGGAAAAAAAAAATATATGTGGTATTTATACATCAGAGTATACAAAGGTGGGCTTGGACAAAATAAAATGCATCTTGTCATGTTTATGTATTTATTTATTTTTTTAAAACTATATATGTTTATGTGGATTAACTTCCCTGTGTAAGTTGTTACTATAGAAACAATGACATATTCGAACAAGTGCATTAATATAAACCTGTGATTTGTAGCTCGGACTACTGTCAGAGCTGCTGTTATAGAAGACGAATGCATACCTTTTGACCAATCAGAATCGAGAACTCAACAGTGCTGTGGTATAAACGTGGCAATATTAATCATCTGTTTACACTTTACGTATCTACAATAATCCAGATGTTCTGATCGGGATGTCATGAGATATTGTGAGTGGTTCACACAAATCATGCCGCACTCCACAGGATCCTGGAGGTGGCTGTATATCCCCTGCCCATTTCCCTGCTGCTATCTTGCAGGAAGTCCGTAAATATTGTGTATGAGATAGGCTGCTCACTCAGACTTCAAGTTTTTACTCTCTCTAAGCCTTTTTTACTCTCACACACAAGCATACACTAAGTGCAGTCTTTTCTTGGGATTTTGTTGAACTGTGTTTGTCATTATTTACCCAGCCAGTCTCTTCCTTTTCTGAATATAAAAAATACGCAGGGAAGCAACTAAATAGATAAATAAATAAATAAACCCTGGCATATAAAAATGTTCAGCGTGTTATGCAGTTGAGTACATTTCCGAGTGACATTCCTTGCTGTAATCCAGTGACTCATCTGAATAAATCTTTATAAGCTTTGCAAACCTGTCTGAGTAGAAGACTTTACTCATGGCAAATCTCACCACAGAACTTCAAAGTGATTTGAACTGTGTATGTCAGCAACCGCATTATACATACGGGACATCATAAGTTAAACCGAAGATTTACAACACTTCTCATTTCTGAAATGTGTGTGTGTGTGTGTATATATATATATATATATATATATATATATATATATATATATATATATATATATATATATATATATATATATATACACACACACACATACAGTATCTCACAAAAGTGAGTACACCCCTCACGTTTTTGTAAATATTTTATTATATCTTTTCATGGGACAACATTGAAGAAATGACACTTTGCTACAATGTAAAGTAGTGAGTGTACAGCTTGTATAACAGTGTAAATTTGCTGTCCCCTCAAAATAACTCAACACACAGCCATTAATGTCTAAACCGCTGGCAACAAAAGTGAGTACACCCCTAAGTAAAAATGTCCAAATTGGGCCCAATTAGCCATTTTCCCTCCCCGGTGTCATGTGACTCGTTAGTGTTACATGGTCTCAGGTGTGAATGGGGAGCAGGTGTGTTAAGTTTGGTGTTATCGCTCTCACACTCTCTCATACTGGTCACTGGAAGTTCAACATAGCACCTCATGGCAAAGAACTCTCTGAGGATCTGAAAAAAAGAATTGTTGCTCTACATAAAGATGGCCTAGGCTATAAGAAGATTGTCAACACCCTGAAACTGAGCTGCAGCACGGTGACCAAGACCATACAGTGGTTTAACAGGACAGGTTCCACTCAGAACAGGCCTCGCCATGGTCGACCAAAGAAGTTGAGTGCACGTGCTGAGCATCATATCCAGAGGTTGGCTTTGCAGAATAGACATATGAGTGCTGCCAGCATTGCTGCAGAGGTTGAAGGGGTGGGGGGTCAGCCTGTCAGTGCTCAGACCATACGCTGCACACTGCATCAAATTGGTCTGCATGGCTGTTGTCCCAGAAGGAAGCCTCTTCTAAAGATGATGCACAAGAAAGCCCACAAACAGTTTGCTGAATACAAGCAGACTAAGGACATGGATTACTGGAACCATGTCCTGTGGTCTGATGAGACCAAGATAAACTTATTTGGTTCAGATGGTGTCAAGCGTGTGTGGCGGCAACCAGGTGAGGAGTACAAAGACAAGTGTGTCTTGCCTACAGTCAAGCATGGTGGTGGTAGTGTCATGGTCTGGGGCTGCATGAGTGCTGCCAGCACTGGGGAGTGTACTGTGACATGTACTGTGACATAGTGAAGCAGAGCATGATCCCCTCCCTTCGGAAACTGAGCCTCAGGGCAGTATTCCAACATGATAACGACCCCAAACACACCTCCAAGACAACCACTGCCTTGCTAAAGAAGCTGAGGGTAAAGGTGATGGACTGGCCAAGCATGTCTCCAGACCTAAACCCTATTGAGCATCTGTGGGGCATCCTCAAACGGAAGGTGGAGGAGCAGAAGGTCTCTAACATCCACCAGCTCTGTGATGTCATCATGGAGAAGTGCAAGAGGACTCCAGTGGCAACCTGTGAAGCTCTGGTGAACTCCATGCCCAACAGGGTTAAGGCAGTGCTGGAAAATAATGGTGGCCACACAAAATATTGACACTTTGGGCCCAATTTGGACATTTTCACTTAGGGGTGTACTCACTTTTACTGCCAGCAGTTTAGATATTAATGGCTGTGTGTTGTTATTTTGAGGGGACAGCAAATTTACACTGTTATACAAGCTGTACACTCACTACTTTACATTGTAGCAAAGTGTCATTTCTTCAATGTTGTCCCATGAAAAGATATAATAAAATATTTACAAAAATGTGAGGGGTGTACTCACTTTTGTGAGATACTGTATATACATTTTATATATATATATATATATATATATATATATATATATATATATATATATATATATATATATATATTTGGCATTTTATTTAGTTTTAGGCACATGCAAAGAAATGCTGTAAAGCAAAGATGCCTTCAAAATAATGAAATTATGTTTCTATGTTAAAAAAAATACAGAAAACTGTAGTAAATGAAACAAAGTCAATATTTGGTGTGACGAAAAAATAAAAATAAAAATAGTAGACTCTGGTACAATGTGTGCAGTTTTATAAGGAAATGAGCTGGTAAGTTTTATTGAGCATCTTGCAGAACCAGCCACAGTTCTTCTGGAGACTTTGACTTTCGCACTCGCTTCTTATTTTTGCAGCGAAACCCAGCAGCCTTCATTGTGTTTTTTGTCTGAAAAGTGTCTCTTACATAATATGCTGCTTTCTTTAACGACACACAAACATTTTTCTGTAACATTTAAATGTGTGCTAGAAAACTAATGTTTGGGAATCTAAAATGTTTTTTGTACTAACCTGATAATGTAGAAGTCATTATATATATATATATATATATATATATATATATATATATATATATATATATATATATATATATATATATATATATATATATAGTGAGATAGAGAGAGAGAGAGAGCAGCTACAATTGTGCTTAGATATACACTTTCTTACTTGATGCAGTGGTCGTATTACTATCCTGCCAAAATGATTTATACAATCCTCACGGAAGAATTATTATCAAAATTATGAAGCTAAAATCACATTCGTCTTTCCTGAGAGGTAAAGTTACCTTAAAAAATGCGGGAGATCTGAACACGGGGACATTCTGCTGCTGGATTAATTTTGTGGATCATTTTAAATGTATGCATTTATTCCACCTCATATCAAGAAGTGTGGATACACTGCAAAAAATATCATATCTTAGCAAGTCTTGAATAAGGGAAATGTTATGTAATATTTTTCATTATTAAATTATTGTGTAACAAATATAAGACTGTGAAGCCTATTTCTAGACATGTTTACTAATTTCAAGCTTAAAATTGTCTTATTCTGTTGAAGTTGAATTCTATTGAAATGAGTAGAAATATTTAGAAATGGGCTTAATAATCTAATAAATAGACCTATTGGTTGAATTTGTCTATATCTGAGATATTTTTACTTGGTAAGATTATTTATTTATTTATTTATTTTTACAGTGTAGTGCCTGGATTGAATTTTGGGTTCAAGGATTAATTTTTAATTACACTCAACACATTTTAATCCAAAGCTGCAGACTTCACATTTTAACATTTAAAATTTACAGTTACTCAGCAGTAAATTTACTGTATCTACAGCATCATTGTAGTCTAAAAATTAATAAATATGAATGATCATATAACAGTAGTAAAGGTGAATTGTTGATTTGTGTTATAATTCAACTTATCTAATTAATAAAGTATAATTAAGCAACATGTAAGATTTAATAAAGAATATAAGACTTTACAAGTATATGTTCACAGGTACTGGATATCTGAATAACTGAACTGAAATCACTATTTGGATATTTGTTTTGCATTAGGTCCATATCTGAAACAAGGCAATTTGAGAAAATATGAAAAATAAAAACATTTCTGGAGATATTTTGATGCAAAGAGCAGAACTGTAGTGATGTGTAAGTTGGAGGTGTGTATCAGGGCTAAAAAAGTCTCATGAGTGAGTGGTTTTTACTCTTATGCGCAAGGGAGGGGCGGTCAGATATAAAACTTGAGGCACATAGAGTAAATAGAGATAATACTATACATTTCTAAAACCTTTTAGTACTTAAACTGCAGTGGACACAAATCAGGCACCTCAGATTTTCAGTTTAAAGCCATTTTCCATTTTGCGTGTCGCCCGGGTTACTTTTCATTTTATGTAATTTCTGTGTTTTCCTTCAGTGACTTAGTAATATAACATACGAATAGCTGCAGCGGCCTTAGAACTTTCATGATATTTTAATTTTAACCACCGTCCGAGGGATGCGCTTCTATAGCAGGACTACAAATAGTATTGAGCTGGTATTCAATAAAGTTTTTGATATAAGTTTAGTATTTCTGTTCATTATTTTTCTATATTTTGTCTGTCAAACACAAACATATGCACCACCACCGGAGGGAACATTTAATTACAGTGGTAACATCTAACTTAATTACACCACATTTTCTCCCTCTTCTAGCTCCGAATTTCTGTTTATATTAACCTGATATTGGAATATTAAAATTTGGTAGCGGGCATGTCCCTAATTATGAGTCAATTATTTATCTACAGTTTCTACATTGGTGATTTATTTATTCAGACATCTTATTTAGATATTTAAACAAGTCAAAGAATATATCACATACAATGTGATAAATGTGCTTTTTAAATGATTATGAGCTTAACTAAGTTTATTATAGCACAAGATTAATGATATACTGTAACTACATACATTATGAGTAATGGACATGATTCATTTTTGGACTAAATCCAGATTTGAGTGCATTTCTCCAACCTCCCAAAAACATGATGGTAGGTGGATTGGCTATGTTAAATAAGTGTGTAAATGTATGTGCACATGGACTGATGCCTTATCCAAGGTGTATTCTGTCCTCACACTCAGGTTTCCGCGGATAGACCCTGGATCCATCGCAACCTTAGTGAAGTGCTTAGTGCAGATTGAATGACCTCATGTTAATTTTTAATGCATTTAGACAGGGTCAAATATTTAAACATTTTTAATGTTAGTCCTGGAGGCATGATTTTGTTCCCCCAAAAGATTACAATAACCTTGATTTGAGCTTTTCTTACAAATTTGCACTGATTATATGAAATTGTGATTTCACATCGTTTAAGATGACCATCTCCTTGAACGTTGTCTTTAATTTGGTTTGATTTGACACAAATATCCCTTTATAGTGGAGAGATGAAGAAACATGATGTGACAGTAACAGCTTCACACTGCTAAATTCTGAAAATTAATCCCCTGACGATGAGTGCTGCACGTTTTAATTAATCGCGCCTGCCCAAGTGTTTGCTTAAGCTGTCAAGACTTAAGAATAATGTCACAATGTCGAGCTTATTTATTCCTCGGACCACTTTAAGACTTCAATCAAGTGTCCCCTCCATGGCTCTCCGTGGGGGAGTGAGACGAGGTTTAAGTGCCCACAGCATGCCACAACCTGACATAACATACAGCTGAGATGAGGAACGGCTCCATCCCGAACCCTTTGAGACTCGATCACCAGGGAGTAATTAAACACAGAGATTAACTTACACACATGTCTGAACAGCGCCCTAACAAATAAGACGACATTAAAGAGTGTTTAACTGCAATGGTTACAAAAGTCAACAACTTCAAATTTTATGTTTCCCCCCCCAAAGTCTCTTTCAGGTTGCGTCGTATTTGCACTTTATTTGTTAAATTGGTTTTAATTCTCAAGAATAGCAAAGCGGATTAGAGGACCGTGTCTATCATGTCACCCCAGGTACTGTGGATTATTGTAAAATTGAGTTTTGCAGTATTGCTACTTAAAGCATAGGGAGTGTGCAGGGTTTTTTTTTAATTTTTATTTTCTTAACCTCAAACATTTTTTCCCTGTAGATTTCTCAACAGTCGACAGAAACAAAGTGAAACATTTGCAGAAACTCTTGGTCTCTTGATCTTGTTTCATTTCTGTAGCTTCATTGTATAGATTATTACTTGTTATCCTGAAACTTTATTTCAATCTGATAGTAAAGTTGACAGAGGCTTTAACTGTCAATTATTATTATTTTTTTATTGGTGGTGTCGAATATGCCATCGAACGACACCGTGGATGCATACAAAAACAGGTGGTTTTATTAACACAACTCATATCGGGGCATGACACATTTCGAAAGCTCTGGTGCATGCCACTGAAACAATCATACACAGACGGAGGGTGAGAGGCGGAGCATAAGCCCCTAAAGACGTTGACACACAAGTATGGTATCTGAGAAGGTCCAAACATGTTATGTCCCTTAACAGCTCATTTGTATGAATGATCTACAGGTGGTTTAGTAACACATTACTTAAGGAAGCCTGGATGGTTTTCACAGGGCTACATTTACATTTACATTTATTCATTTAGCAGATGCTTTTATACAAAGTGACTTACAAATGAGGAAATACAGGCAAAGCGATATATCAAGCGGAGAACAATACAAGTAGTGCTACCATACAAGACTTTTAATTGCATTCTAGAGAAGCAAAGTGTGCAGAGTAGTGGTGTAATAGCTAGTGTAAGTGCAGTTTTTTTTTAATAATGGGGGGTGGGTGGGGGGGGGGGGGATTAGTTAAGTGTTCATGGAAGAGGTGGGTCTTTAGCCGTTTTTTGAAAATAGTGGCAGATTCTGCTGTCCGGACTGAGGATGGAAGTTCATTCCACTACCATGGGACATTCAGTTTGAAGGTTCTGGAGAGGGACCTCATGCCTCGATGAGTAGGCACTACCAGGCGATCGTGACACCTATGCAAGCCCTTCCTGATAACTGTCATAAACCTACATAAACCTGTATACAAACTTATTTGTGTAGTGGCCTAGGAAGACCCAATGATATTCACATTGGTCAAGAATGTGAATATCAACACTATTGAGCCTCTGTCTCATCACCTGAGTCAGGTGTCTCATCATCATCTCATCACTCCAGTGATCTGTTCATGCTAACATCAATGGGAAAATATTTGCTCATTCATTCACTTACTTCTGTTCTATTGGATCAATGTCTTGTCTTTGTATTAGTCCATTTAAACATTTTAAAACTATGTTTCTACAGAGTGTATACGCAGGTGAATTACAGGCAATATCGGATTACAAACTGAACTGGTCCATATCACTATGGCATAACGAAAAAAAAAAAAACCTGGGCTGCCAGAAAAGTATTGTGAAATTTACAGTAACGTACTGTAATATCTTCCACGGTATAAAATAATCCAGAACATTTGCTCCTTTGGGTGGTGCAGGACACAATTGAGCTGAAGTTTAAGGGTCTTGCTCAAGGACCCAACCATTGCATTTTTGGTGGTGCTGGGATTTAAACACACAAACTTTTGATTTGCAGCTCAATGCCTTCACCACTGAGCCACCACAATTAGCTCAACTAACACCCATTGATTCAACCACATCTACCACTGAACTAAGTCCAATAAAATATAGCATTGAATCAATACAAGCTAGTTGTGGTGGCTGAGGTTACTGCACCCTACGGGGTCGCGGCATCTATCTAAAACACTGCTGTTGTCCTGTTTCCCTTTCTACATGTATTCCGAATAAAGTGACGGACCTTTTTTACTGCAATTGCATCCTGCTCATCTCCCTCACCCTACGGGTCGTAACACAGAGTATATGCATGTGTATATATGAGACTCTCACTCACTATGTTCTTTGTACCTTGTTCTTGTAGCCATCATCACACTTTTTTCTTGTAGTCATCACACATTTTTCCTGCTTCCAACACATCAACTTCGAGAACTGACTGTTCACTTGCTGCCTAATATAGCCCACCCCTTGACAGGTGCCACTGCAATGAGATAATGAATGTTATTCACCTCACCTGTCAGTGGTTTTATTGTTATGGCTGATCAGTTTACGTTAGCAGTATTATTACTACATTAGCAGTATTTTACTCAAGTCAGTGTGTTTTTGTATTCTTTCCACCACTGCATCTTTTGAAAGTGTTCACTTTGTCAGGTTATAATCATCACTAATATGTCACTCATCCAAAATCAGATGTCATGATATTCTAACGTAAAGCAACCCAGAAAGTGCCATAATACCACCTTATGTCAAAATAAACCAGTGTCACTCAAGGTTTTGATGTGAACTCCACACCAAAATGAAAGCAGTCTTTATGACAGCCGAAATTTTAGATCTTATTACATGTGTCAGTTATCCTAAAGGGTTTATGTACATGTCATGTACTTGTGATTTAAATCAAATCATGCAAATGTTCATTGGTTCTATAGTATGCATGTATAATCCATCCTTTTAATACTGCTGACATCAATATACCAAATTAAATATGCTTTAAAGGCTAGAAAACAAAACTGAAAGGTAAATGTGTGAGAAAGGGAGAGAAAAAGAGATCAGGAGGCAGACAGCGACAGCACCAGGGTGCAGCCTATTAACGAACACGTTCTCTTTTTCACATCATTAGACAAGCTTTAATCTTTTCAAGGTGCAGTAACAGTGTTATGCAGGAGACCGTACCTCCATGACACCTCTCTGCAAAGGTGTTACTAGTTTCCTTTTCACAGAAGGGAAATCTCTAGAGAGCTAATCATCACTTGAAATAAATACATAATACATACATAATACATACAAACTATTTGCCCAGCTTCATTTCGTCAGGTTGCTTTAGAAACTGGCATAAAAACTTATATATTAGGAGCTGAAACAAATGTCCTCAGTCTCATTTGCTAGCAGGTCTAGTGCAGCCCCAGTATGTCTGTGGCTCAGGGATTAAGCTTTCTCCTTCCCACCGCTCCTCTGGGAGTGCCGCTAGGCTAATCAGACCCTTGTTGAGCCTTTGTTAATGAATCCTCTGTCTGACCAGCATTTCCCTGATTAAGAGGTGCGTGTTTGTCTACTCTTTGACTACCCATAGCACGAAGGAGTGTAAACTTGAGATTAACAGACAGAACAAAGTCGGAACAACAGAAAGAAAAGTCTTGATGAGTTTCCTCATGAGATCCTTGATTAAAAAAAAGGAGAAAGGGAAAAAATGGATAAGAAATTAGCTAATATTGTAGGTTACGTAGATGCATCAGAATGAGGTATCTCTATATAAACATATTATAATAAAAATGATTCTTTCTTTCTTTCTTTCTTTCTTTCTTTCTTTCTTTCTTTCTTTCTTTCTTTCTTTCTTTCTTTTTTCCAGTATATTTAGAAGCATGTACATAACAGTAAATAGAAATTATTAATTATTATTATTATTATTTTTTAATATAGACATAACTTGGTAATTGATATATTAAATTACACTACTATGCTTTCAAACATCTGCAAGTATTTCCCTTAATTACACATATCAGACATTACATTAAAACCAATTGCCTAGTATTGTGTAGGTCCTCCTTGTACAAACAGAACAGCTCTTATCCGTCAAGGCATGGACTCCACAAGACCTGTGAAGGTCTGCTGTGGTATCTGGCACCAAGACGTTAGCAGCAGGTCCTTTATGTCCTGTAAGTTGTGAGGTGGGGCCTCCATGGATCGGATTTGTTTCTCCATCACATCTCACAGATGCCCGATCGGATTGAGATCTGGGGAATTTGTAGGCCGAGTCAACACCTTGAACTGTTTCTCATGTTCCACAAACCATTCCTGAACAATTTTTGCAGTGTGGCATGGCGCATTATCCCGCTGAAAGAGGCTACTGACATTAGGGAATACCGTTACCATGAAGGGGTGTACTTGGTCTGCAACAATGTTTAAGCAAAGTCAAAGTAACCTCTACATGAATGCCAGGACCCAAGGAAACTTACTGCAGTAGATAAAAGACACATCAGGCTTACTTCCCTTTGCAATCGGAAGATGTCCAGCAGTGCCATCAGCTCAGACCTGGCAGAAACCAGTGGATACACCCATCTACTGTCCAGGGAAGTTTGGTCAGAAGTGGCCTTCATGGAATATATATATATATATATATATATATATATATATATATATATATATATATATATATATATATATATATATATATATATATATCTTAATGTAAACTCATTGTTCATTGCTGTAATGTTTTTGTTTATATATATATATATATATATATATATATATATATATATATATATATATATATATATATATATATATATATATATATATACAGTATATGTAAACAAAAACATTACAGCAATGAACAATGAGTTTTCCAAATAAATGCTATTTTCATAGGAGAAAATGTGCATCACTTTGATCACATCCTGCTACATAACTGATATTTTAGTACCATTTAGTAAAAAGAAATTTGCTTAAATTCTGTAGGATGTTTGTTCCATAAATAATGAGATTGCATTATTTCAATTATCTCATCATGTCATTGTATTAGACATTTATTTTGTGAAATATTAAAACATAAATGACAAAGATGTCATGTCTCAAATATATTTATAAGCATTTCTCAGACTTTTCTCAGCTAAGATTCTGTAAGACAGAAAGCATGGCATCAGCAGGCCTGAGATTTTTCAGCTCCTCTCTCCGGGCAGTACTGCTTACACAGGAGAATCGTCTGACTGGCCTTCCTGCCTCCTCAAAACATTTTGTGTTCAAGAGGATTGCTCTCGAAGGTCTCAGACACTGCAGACCTTCTGACTAACTCACAGAAGGATTTTTCGCTTATATATTTATTTTTAGTCACCGACATTAATCTTCACTACATCCAAGCTGTCTGCCAGATACCGCAGTAATGGAAAAATCCACCATGGCATTATCCGCTGTCTTGTGTTTTCTGGGATGACAGAGAGACTTCAGAAGAACATTTTTCACCAAGACTTTTTTTCTCCTTGTGTAAACAGTGCTCTTCAGAGGCTGCTCTTCTCACTCGGCAATGTCCGGGTGTTCTCAACGCCAACATGTAGCCACTGTTTGACTGATAATGCTTCATATGACAACCAATATTTGAAGTAGGCATGTATGCATATGAAATAAGCCTTCAGCTAATCAACATCACGACAGACATGAAATGTCTGTTAAACCACCACAGAGCTGATGCATATCACTGGTTGACAAAAACATTAGCTCTTTTTTTTGGACAGTTTTCAATCAACAACCCATATTTCACACTGTACAACTTGTTCATGAATCAAGACGCTCAGGGCCGTATTCAGAGTTGAGTTAAGATCACAGGGAAGATCTAATAGTGAAATTGTGCACATCTGCACTCAGATCTAAGACATATCTTTTCAGATGTTGTGCGAGAGTTACGCACACAGAGTGGAGATTGAGTAAAACATTGGTGTGTTATGTGCGATTCTGACCTTGAACTTAGGCTTGTTTGTTGCACTATATCAACTCAAACTAGGAGTAGTATTAAGTTCAATGCTTAAATTCATTAGGGTTGTAAATACACTGAAAAAGGAATTCTGTCATATTTATGCAATATTAAATGTACAAATATGACATTATTAATTAATTAATACCATCATCCCTTTAAATTCACGCCTTTTTTGTACAGAGGACATTGGAGGAGACAGCATCTTAATTATTGATCTAATTTTATTCTGAATTAAAGGGAGCTGTAAGAATAATGATAAAGTGATCTAACGCTAACAATAAATAAGTCCTTTTAGAAAACGACCCATAATGTCCATCTGTGCACCGCCATCACTTTTCCTGAAAATGCACTGTGTATGATAGGTCTACTCATCACAGCACCTCAAAAGCACCTCATATCCCTGGGTAAAATCATTACACACTACAGAATATCTGTCCAGAGGGTCAGGTAAACCATCAGCGCCACACAAGCTGGAGGAAAAAAACGTCCAATTCACTAACAAATCAGCGCATTTCAAAAAGCCCTGATTTATGTGCATGAAGGATTAACACCAAAGGTTATTTTTGCATAAAATATGCAAGATTAATATGTCCATTTAGAGGAGAAAAAGAAACAAGAACTAAAAAGGAAAAAAAATGTATGAAGACGCTTGTAATATCAAATCAGTCCAAAGCCTCCAGAAGAAAGGACATGGAAAAAAGGGAAGCAAAAAAAAAGCGGGGATATTGGAGACAAAGTTATTCAAGGGTATGCTTTAAGTTTGATATCACTCTCTAATGAGCTTTGAAGGACTACAAAAACAGAGTTTTATGAAGCCTATAATGTGGTCATTATGCCTTTTATAGCTCTGGGTGTTCTTCAGTGGAACATCAGAGGAATGTGATCCACTTTGTGTTTCATTTCGCCTGATTCCGGACTATTTTCCACCTCTTTCATGACACACAGCTTTGATGAGGAGTCAAAAGTCTTTGCCTTAAGAGATCCTGTAGATGATGATGATGATGATGGCGAGATGGATAAACATTGTTCCGAGTGTGCTTTTCTTCTCTTTGAGATTCGCAACATCAAACGACAATGACGATTACTTTTCTTATTAAGCTTCTTTGCAATTTTAATAAACAACAAAATGGCAAAGGACAAAAAACAAAACTTGGCACTATAGCTGTGACAATCATGATAATGATCAATTGTTATCTTTGATTGAATTAATCCTGGCACTTAAAGGCAGCTCACAGAAGCAGGCATTTTGTTTTATTAGCAGGGGAGATAGTGATCTAAATGTAATCATGCCCGCTGCCAGCACGTCCTTCATTATTCCTGCCACAATCATCATTACCTCATCAACACCCAGCGAACGCCTCGTCATCTGTCACACTGGGGACAACAACCTTTTCCAGCCAAAGAAAACAAAACCCGCTGTTCTTCAGACACCTTTCAAACACACTCCATGCTGTCTCATCCTCAGTCTCACTACCCAAAGGACCAATGAGCTCGGCATAATGGCTTACCTCAGGACATAAAAGTGAGCCACAGGTCAAATTAACATTAAAGAGTTTGAACACTTTCCTGATCCTTGTTTGCAGCAGTTTAATATTGGTGGAAAGCCAACTGAGTATGGTGTTGCTTATAAAAATGGTGTCATTTTTTAAAAATGGTGTCAGTATTTTAGCAAAATAGTGTGTAGGCCATACGGAACTAAAAATTCCCTCCATCTCTACAAAACATAATGCAGATTTTCCTCATACTCTCATGTGTATGTCGAAAATGCCAACCAGCTGTAAATGACCAAGTGCATTCACAGCACAGCTAATTTACCTTTAGTGAACACAGAACACCCACAAAACTCCAAGGTAAAGCTCACAGAGACCTGAAAATGACAAAATGACAT
The DNA here is from genome assembly GCA_023630585.1 of Cranoglanis bouderius. NCBI lineage: Eukaryota > Metazoa > Chordata > Actinopteri > Siluriformes > Cranoglanididae > Cranoglanis > Cranoglanis bouderius. The sequence continues at coordinate 6,233,381 of CM042564.1, forward strand.
AAACAGTGAAAGAGTGCCTCCTAAAAGATAAGATTTGTGTTGGATTGCTTTCTTTCATATCGTTAATATGAAATGACCAGTTTTCACAAAATGCACATTAAATTTCGTTGTGATTTAAACTTGACAGCGTAATCTGTATATAAAATTGCAGTAACGCATCACCAACTATACAATTTGAAGCCAATCAGTTAAGGTGTGTCTCATTATATGTACATTTACACAAATTCAGGAGCACTCCTAGGATGTGTGTTTTTTTTTTTTTTCTGTGCAGCTACCTGGATGTTCACGAATACCACAATTTACGAATAAATTTGTTTCTATTGAGTTTGATATATGAGGCCCATTGTCAGCATGTTTTTGTCTACATGCTTAAACTTTTTTCACACCTAACGTTTGCGGCAGAGTTAAAAAAAAAAAAAATTGTGACATTGCATATTCTTCAGTTGGTGTGACTAAGTGTGCATTGATTAATCAGGAATTTGGTGGTTGCCTTTGAGAGTCGTTTTTCTTCTGCAGTTTATGTAGGTTACATTTATAGTACAGAAAATATATAATACTATGGTTGTTAACCAGCAATGAATGATGTTACCAACCACTTGTCCTACTTATAGAGTTATTTTAAAACCCACGTATAAAATGCCAGTAGCCGTAATTTAAGGTCAATACCAATTTTGTACATTTCTACATTAACCTAAGGAGTTATTTTAAATCCATTGCTATTGTGTACTGAGATGATAAAACATTCCTTAAAAAATGTATTTAAGCCATTTAAAGAAAAACAAATGCGTGTGCATTTATCTACAGTTCAGGGGAGAGAAGTGGACTTTCGTCAACAGCTTAACATAAAATCTCATGCTGTCATATAAATCATTCTCTGTGCAAATTGTACTAATCAGGCAGGCGGTGTGGATTGGTTAGTGACAGCTTCATGTTCAAACGTTATTAGAGCCACAAAAAAATTCTGATTATCAGAATGAAATGTTATCATGGTGGTAAGCACTTGTTTCCTTTCACAATATGTATGCACAAATATACAAATGTTCATTTTGCAGATGCTTTTATCCAAAGTGGCTTACAATTCAGTTGCGCAGTCGAAGGTTAAAGGGTTGCTGAAGGGCCCAACAGGACAGGTACCAATATTCTTACTAACAACCTTCCAATCAGTAGTCCTAATCGCCGAGCCAACAATGCATCATTTTCACATTATTTTGGTGTGGACCTTCATAAAACTGTTTTCTCAGCAGTAACAAACTGAACGAGGCTGCCCTATGAAAAGAACACATACCCTCAATTTTTAGTGGACCAGTTATTTGGTTAACATCTGAGTATGGTGGAGTGTTCACATATATCAGTCCAAATTTTCTATAGATCCACACCAAACAAGTGCTTGTAAAAGTATTTTCTTATTTAAATAAGTCTAAGTTTTCTAATTTTGAAATAAATTCTAAAATTATTCTTAACATAATTCAAACAGACTACTTCAACTTCAATTAGCAGAATTAGCAGAATTAATCAGAATTAGTGAATTAGTAGAGTATGCAATAATTAGAGTTGTGGCTTGGCATAGGGCTCGTCAACAATAGCTATGAGGCTGAAGGGTTTGGGAATCAAGAAATCAGGAAAGTGAAAGCTATTGAAAGAATGACTTTAGACCATAATATTCTTGATTGATTTGTCAAACTCATGAGTAGATGAATGTAGACAGTGCCAAGAGAGAACCCAGTTACTGTTAGAGCTCCTGCGCACTCATGAAAGATGAAAGAATTTACACAACAAATGGTGGTATCTCAAGACACGCATCATTTTGTAACATCTAAACAGGTTCTTCCCATCATCAGTAATAACCGTGTCATTCCTGTCACTTGTTGGTACACATTATTCCTGCAGCTATTACTAAGCATTCATTATTTATGTGAAGAGCTATCAGTGAAAAGGCAAGCAATTTGTTTGTCAAAATGCATTACAATGGAGTCAGCTGAAATATGAGTAAGGAGCTCCGAGGCTAGCACATGAGTCGGAGCTGAGAGGCCAGCAGCTGAGTAATGGATGGAGAGACCAATCCTTTAGATAGCAAGCATTATACTGTAGAAACACTGCAGCTTTCTCACTAGAGTTGGTGCTCAAAAGGTTGTGAAATGAAAATAAAAATTAATCGACTATGTTAAGGCGACAATGCTGATAAGCAAGCTGTCTGCCAAAACAGAAAATATAACCTTCACGAGAGCAATGGTATGAAAAAGAATCCCCGAGACTGAAAAGGAAAAACACTCTTTACACTTAGGTATATGATATAATGAATAATAATAATGAAATCCACTCAGGGCCTTATTCAGAGTTGGGGACTTAAGTACAAAAGTTACGAAGGTAAATTTACACATATTCAGACTTCGGCTCCCCATTCAGATTGCACAAATGACCATCGTGTAGTTCACACCACTGAGGTTGCCAGATATTTCTTGAGTGGAAATTAAACACAAGCACTTGGCTTTACACACACACACACACACACACACACACACACACACACACACACACACACACACACACACACACACACACACACACACACACACACACACACAAATAAAATAAAATCAGGGATGATAAAATGTGGACTGAAGAAAGAAATAGGTTTCTTTGGTGTCACATTTATATTTATGATGTCAAATGTTATATTATGTAACAAAATCAAAAGACAATTTACCAAATTAAAAACAAAACAAAACTAATATGATGATATACAAATTAGATGCCAAGCATTGAAATAAATCTCTTTGGAGTCTAATATAAATGTATTAGCAATATATTGCTGCATAAATATTCCTAGTTGTAATTATCACATTAATGACTGCCAATGTGGTTTAATTTAACAATTTTGCTTCCACCCTTATTATTCACCATGCATAACAAATAGCACTTGATCCAGCACATCCTATCATTTTGAGTTTATTTTGTATCATGCTCTGACAGTTACTCATGCACAGAACTTAATGAATCCATGAGCTACTAAATCAAAGTAATGAAATGTGTAGTGAGGAATTTGTAATTGTAATGAGAAATATCTAATTGTAATTGTAATGAGAAATTTTATTGCCATTTCGCTATTAAATCCTCCCTGTGCTCACATGGCTCAACTCTGAATATGGCCCTCAGTCACTGTACCGGTCTGTGCTTACATCTTACAACTCATTATTAGAGCTTTATGAGGCATTATTACAGTTTAGAAAAATACTTTGACAATGACAAGCTTTCAGTGAACCAACTTACAAAGAATGATGATTCATGATTATGATAGTTATGATGATTTATGAACATGGGCTTCATAGAAAGTGTTACTTGATGGCAACACAGATAGTTATTGTTTTCTCTGTGAGTCTTTCCTCTTTCCTTTCCGTGATCTTCCCTGAAGAAGCTTACACTGAAGGATGTGTCTGCCTGATCTAATGCACACCTCAGTAGATTAGCACCTAGTCGGGATTAGCAAGGATTCAGGAGATTTTACCCATCAGCCCCTGAGAGTGGTCACATGCCTGCTGTGTATAATAGATAGGTAGAAGCCTCTTCACCCTGCCTGAACTGACACTCTCTTGACATGAAGCTAATCCCTGTCTGTCTTTCTGTCTGTGTGTCCTTTCCTGTACCTTGATCTTACAGCTTCTCCAGCCATCTTCATGGAAATGCTTTTTTCCTCACTTGTGTGTGTGTGTGTGTGTGTGTGTGTGTGTGTGTGTGTGTGTGTGTGTGTGTGTGTGTGTACTGTTCACCAGGTGTGCACTGCACTGAGTAAACTGATGAACGAGAAAATTTAAAACGTATTGTAGAGTGTGATTTATGAGCGTACATAAATCACACGTTTGCTCAATTTATTTTGTAACTGTTGTGGCTGACACTGCCAAAACCAGCAGTGTCGCGGAGTCCCCAGTGGCAATCTCATGTCTTTAGCCACACATTTCACCCAAGCGATGTGTGCTGGGGCCGCTTGGGAAAAGAGCTAGATGATCTGCTGCCATGTAGCTCGCAGCAAATTTAGCACATACCAAAGAACCTTTCAAAGTTAAACAAATCACCCGCAGGCTGTGTGTCTCCTCTCATGAAGCTCCCGTCTCTCTTTCTCTCAATCTCTCTCTCTCTCTGTCTCTCTGTATGCTCCTTAGAGAATTACAGATTTGTCTTTCTTTTTTTTTTTTTTTACCTCTAGTTGCTTGGCAGTGATAGCTACACTACACACTGATACAACAAAACATGATCTTATTCCTTCATGCCCCACAGACAAACAGTAAGGCAGGAAATCACAAGAAATCATTACCGGATATTGCACGATGCAGACAATTATCAGACAGGATGTGCCAGACGTCCCTCACTGCCAAGGCATAATCCTGCTAGGTCTCTCCTTGATAATTAAGATGTAAAGAAGTGCAGATGATGCATCATCCTGAGATCATGTTCATCCATGCTACCCATCTGTCCCCTAATTAGCTCTGAGAAATAAAAAAAAAGAGAAAGAAAGAAGGGGACAAAGAGCAACTAAAAATTTAAAATGAATCTCACATTAATGGTCCAGACAATAATTTAGCTCACGGAATAATGATTATTATTAATCTCAGTAAACTCAATGGTCCTCAGTTCAGCAGTGATGCAGTTTCACTTCAGAAATGGATGCAGTCACTTGAATACATGGATGAAATGTTTACTTGTAAAACAAAATCAGCAACAATCTGCCTAGACATACAGTACTGTGCAAAAATTTTAGGCACCCTATTTTTTTTTTTTAGTAGAAACTTTGTTATAGATTTTTTATTTTATGATGTCTACATTATCAAGTCAGTACAAAACATATTTTTGATTCCCAAACATTAGTTTTCTAGCACAAAATTAAATGTTACAGAAAAATTTTTGTGTGTCATTAAAGAAAGCAGCATATTACATAAGAGACACTTTTCAGACAAAAAAACACAATGAAGAATGCTGGGTTTCGCTGCAAAAATAAGAAGCGAGTGCGAAAGTCAAAGTGTCCAGAAGAACTGTGTCTGGTTCTGCAAGATGCTCAATAAAACTTACCAGCTCATTTCCTTATAAAACTGCACTAATTGTACCGGAGACTACTATTTTTATTTTTATTTAATTTTCTTTTTGTCACACCAAATATTGACTTTGTTTCATTTACTACTGTTTACTGCTCTTTACGGTATTTTTTGTAATGTAGAATCATTTAATTTAATTATTTTGAAGGCATCTTTGCTCTACAACATTTCTTTGCATGTGCCTAAAACTTTTGCACAGTACTGTGTTTTATATATATATATATATATATATATATATATATATATATATATATATATATATATATATATATATATATATATATATATATATATATATATATATATATATATATATACACACACACACACACACACACACACACACACACACACATAAATAAATTAGAATATTGTGGAAAAGTTAATTTTTTTCAGTAATTTAATTCAGAAAGTGGAACTTTCATATATTCTAGATGCATTAAAAATAAAGTGACATTTGTTTTTGTTTTAATCTTGATGATTACAGCATAAATAAAATCCAGTATCTCAAAAATATTACAATAAAGAATTTATAATACAGCAATGTGGACCTGAGAAGACTCTAATCAATTAACTCAAAACACCTTTTTTACTCAAAACACCGTTGCTCAGTGGTCCAAAATCCTCTTTTCAGATGAAAGTAAATCTTGCATTTCATTTGGAAATCAAGGTCCCAGAGTCTGGAGGAAGAGTGGAGAGGCACAGAATGCATGTTGCTTGAAGTCCAGTGTGAAGTTTCCACAGTCAGTGATGATTTGGTGTGCCACGTCATCTGCTGGTGTTGGTCCACTGTGTTTTCTCAAGTCGAGAGTCGATGCAGCGTCTACCAGGAGATTTTAGAGCACTTCATGCTTCCTTCTGCTGACAAGCTTTATGGAGATGCTGATTTCCTTTTCCAGCAGGACTTGGTACCGGCCCACAGTGCCAAAACTTCTAGTAACTGGTTTGCTGACCATGGTATTACTGTGCTTGATTGGCCAGCCAACTTGCCTGACCTGAATTTTGTCAAGAGGAAGATGAGAGACACCAGACCCAACAATACAGACGAGCTGAAGGTCGCTATCAAAGCAACCTGGGCTTCCATAACACCTCAGCAGTGCCACAGGCTGATTGCCTCCATGCCATACCGCAGTGATGCAGTAATTCATGCAAAAGGAGCCCCGACCAAGCACTGAGTGCATAAATTAACATACTTTTTAGAAGGTCGACATTTCTGTATTATAAATTGTTTATTCTAATATTTTGAGATACTGGATTTTTTATTTCCATGAGCTGTAAGCCGCAATCATCAAGATTAAAACAAAAAAGGCTTGAAATATTTCACTTTATGTGTAATGAATCTGGAATATATACAAGTTCCACTTTTGGAATTAAATTATGGAAAAAAATGAACTTTTCCATGATATTAAGTTTTTTGAGATGCACCTGTACATACTGTATAAGTTTTCATGTCAATACATTAATGATGCATGCCATACCTAATCTTATTTACTATTAATGTTAGAAATTATGTTTTACAAGATGATCATATTTCCCTCAATTTGTTCATCTGCTCCTTACAGCTTTAAACTTTAAACTTAATCTTCTTTTTCAACCTCGACCTACAGAACTCTGCCCCTCTGTAAAACTACTCCAGGAAATGTGAAACCAGTGGGATGAAAGAGCCACTGACAGGATTATTGATCCTGGAGAACAGTGGCCAAAATCTATAGTCAGTGGCATTATACAGTCAATAGTAATTTTTTTTAGAACTTCTATTGTATCCCTATTGTATGGTACAATGGAAATGGAACAGTTGCGTTCTCCATTTATGCACTATTACATAGATCTGGCTTATTAACTGGAAAGGAAATGTTATACAGAGAAAACATGTTGCAGTATTGTCCAAAAGTCTAAGTCCAACACCAAGAGGACCATTTTCAGTTCACCAGTTATCCAAAATAAATGCAAAATGTGTTTGATTCTTATTACTAAAGAATGAATTACATGCTTGCTTGCTTGTATGCTTGGAATGGCTTGCTTACTTTGTTGCTTGCTTACTTACTTGCTTGAATACTTTCTAGCATGAATGCTTTCTTAATTACTTACTTACTTACTGTCTTACTTACTTATTTAATTAATTAAAAACTTCACTAAAAACTTTAGTATATAAAAAGCAACTCTGTGGTAACAATGGCCGCTACATCACAGCATCCCGTTGTTGTTTGTATTCCTTTAACAGCGCACTCTGCCATGATTTATTCCTTACTTAAGACATTTTTTGTAACTGATAAATTGAGAGCAGTTCTTGGCACTTAGACTTTTACCCACTGCCCCTGAAGACTGCTTCATCTTTATGTTTGTCAAATCTAATATTATTTAATGACATGGCTGTGGAGATATTGTTGCTTTAATGCACGCTGTGGCCAGAAATATATAAGCCTGTATTTAGTTAAAACATTGGTTAGGTGTAACTCAGTCAAACAGCCTGGTTGTAAAACCCATTTAGTGTAAAACGATTTCTTGTTCCTATCACTGGTTACAGTCAATAAAGCATGCACGTGGCAGTAAACCACTTACAGTATATTTATTTGATAAATATTTACATATTGAGGGCATAAAACACCTTGACATCACCTGGCTGTAAATATTCATAGTGTTTGGCTCATAGCTCATTTTAAGTAGGGCAGATCCATCCAGGTCAAACAGGAGGAGCTCATCTTACCTTCTATTGGTCATACAGAAAATAGATCATGTAGAGGAAGGAGGATTAAGTCTTCAGATCAGTGCTGTCAATCACACTAACATAATCGAAACCAATATTATAAAACTACAGTCAACATATGCCTATATAGGTCAATATGAATGATGAATACTGAAGGAAAAAAAAGGAAAAAACAATAGTCAAATGAGAGTTGAATGACTGATCTCAAAATTTAGCACAGCTGAGATCATCTAGAATTGCTCTGAACTATATAGTATATATAGTATTATAGACACTATGTCCTTGCCGAGGATTTTTATAAGATCACAGTCTTATAAAGAATGTGAAACCTGTTCTCATGAAGGGAACAGGGTCTAAATTTGCATTAAAGTTCTGATAACTAAAACGATCTTCAGCATTATTGACCTTAACAGACCTTCAATTTCAGTATCAACACCAGTATTTAGGTGTTGATTCATTTTTGATAACAGCATCTCTGACAGCAGGTTTGTAGTAATGCACTTGTACTAATACAGCATTGTTTCTATAGTAACAGCTAATTCACAGGGACTTGTATTGCAGACACTCCACAATAATAATAATAATAATAATAATAATAATAATAATAATAATAATAATAATAATAATAATAATAATTCTGTTATTTAACAAAGAAAAATATGTGATTGTTAAAGTTTTCCAAAAGGAAATGTTTTTTTTTTTTTAACATTCTTGAAAAGAGTTTCCAGGTAAAACTTTCCTGACACGGGAAAAATAAAAAAAAGCATTTTTATTCTTATTAACCCGAGAGAGAAAAGAAAGAGAGGCTGGTGAGGGAATGACTGTTTACAGCTGTTATAGTGTAAATGATAACAGGAACAGTATTATAAACGGGAACTAACTTCTTTTGCACACATTCCATTAAAATGTAACTATAAACAGACAAAAAGTATCTTAAATCATTTAAAAAAGTATTGTATCTTTAATAAATAAAAGAAAAGATCTTAGCTTTGGCAAGTTGCTGTGGTATAAGAGGAATAAAACATGGACTTCTGGGTGTAACAGTAACTCAACTTCAGGCCGCATCATACCACTCCATCACTATTTTTTAAAATTTTTTTACTGCTTTATTCCTGATACAAATAAAGTTAGCAAATGTTAACGAACAAATTCTTTCCACTAGTAAAAAGTGCACAAACTGCTGATATGAACTGACATTTCACCTGGTGAAATGTTGACATTTTCCACGATATAAACTTTGCAAAGCTGAATATCTCAATCACAAAGCTCTAACATTTTAAAATCTGGTTACATCTAAAACTGAAAAGGGAGAAAAACACATTCAAAGATTTTATTCCAGTTCCACTAAAAGACACTGACACACTCACTGCCTATAAACAAATGCTACATATGTATTAATTCATGTTTCATGAAATGTACATGTTATAAATAATATATACAAATTATAAATAAGACTATTGGTTCCTCATACTCACATCCAATCATTTCTGCTTAACCTGGACTTTGCACACTAGCTCTTCCTCCCTCTCCTCATCCACTTGAACACGGTCACACAGCCCAAAGCGAGCCTCGCTCCCTGTGTCGCTGCATACCACTGGAAGCTGCTCGGTGTAATTTTTCTTGCTGACGACTATCCGGTGAATAATCCCAGGCGCAGTGAGAGCAATAGAGCTCGTGCTTGGAGATAAGGCCCTCAGCTCTATCATTCGCCCTCCCCTGCCCCGCTTCCTGTCTGCTGGAGCGCGTATGGCAGGCCTGGGTGAGTAGGGGGCAGATAACCCGAGACCTGACACACTTGCCTGAATCAATCTCTCCCTGTGGCTGCTGGTGGGCAGAAGGGAAAACGAAGAGAGGAGAGAGATGGTGGCCCTAATATTTTATCTGAGCCACTATTTCTTAACACCACCAGAGAAGGCTAGTTGATGACAGTTTAAAGTATTTTTTAGAAGTTTTTGCACCAACTTCTTTATACTGCTATCAATTTCAAGATTGTTTTAATGTGTTGAGAATGTTGAAACACTAAGTGCCCTGAGAATGTGTCAGTAATAGTGACCTTCATAGTGGAAAGACAGAAATGAAGGAGCTCTGTCTATCAGCTTTCCCTCAGGCATGCACCTGCCTCTCTCTCTCTCTCTCTCTCTCTCTCTCTCTCTCTCTCTCTCTCTCTCTCTCTTCCTCTGTCTTTGTAGATAACAGTTCTACCACAGCAAGCGGCATCTTTGCTCTTTATCAGATAATGTATCAGCGTAAGCTGCCATGCCTTCAGCTATTTTTGGATGACTTCTTTTCCATCTTCTTCCATCCTAGTATCTTTCCATTCGATACATAGGATTCACATGCTACAATGTTATTCAGATTAAAAACACAATTTAAGTTTAGGAGAAATACTTAAGGACATCCACTGATTAGCGTTGTAATATGTGAAACATGCTGTAGATGGTAGTCAGTTTTCCATCCAGCTTTCCACTAGATTTTGGAGCATGGTTGTGGAGATTTGTGTTCATTCAGCTGAGGTCAGGCACTGATGTTGGGTGAGGAGGTCTGGGGTGCAGTCGGTGTTCCAGTTCATCCCAAAGGTGTTCAGTGGGGTTGAGGTCACGGCTCTGTGCAGGAACTTTAATGGAGCTCGCTTTGTGCACAGGGAAATTGTCATGTTGGAACAGTTGGGCCTTTTAGTTCCAGTGTGCTTATAATTGTGTGCTTTCAATTTTGAGGCAACAGTTTAGAGAAGAACCACATATGGGTGTGATGGTCAGGTGTCCACATACTTTTGACCATGTAGTGTGTTTTATCTTAACTCTACTGATACCTGCAGCCACTGTTTCCTGCTGCATAATTTTATGAGAAAAGTGGACTCTGCTGCTCAATCATAGGGCTTCAGACATCACTTTTTCACGATATAAAATTCTACATTTCTTTTTATAAGCCAAAACTTTATCCAGCTTAACTGAATGTAAGAAGTGCAAGCCCAGACTTGAGGCCTTGTTGTAATTAAAAGAAATGCATTTTTTTCTTCTTCATATTGATTAATATTGATTCACAAGTTTGTAACCTGGGGGCAGAGTGGCTTAGTGGATAGCACGTTTGCCTCGCGTCTCCGGGGTTGGGGGTTCAAATCTCCCTCTGTGTGTGTGGAGTTTACATGGTCTCTCCATGCCTCAGGGATTCATCCAGGTACTCTGGTTTCCTCCCCCAGTCCAAAGACATGCATTGAAGGCTGATTGGCATTTACATAGTATGTGTGATTGTGACCTGTGAAGGGTTGGCACCCCAACCAGGGGATCCCCTGACTTGTGCCCAGAATTCTCTGGGATAGGCTCCAGTCTCCCCTGTGTAGGATAAGGGATATGGAAAATGGATGGATGGAAGTTTGCAACCTTTGGTGCTTGATAGTGAAATGTATCATAATACATATCATGATGTAGTTCTAATGGCAAACGGTAGACAAATAATCTTAGAATAATGTTATCACTATAATCATTATCATTATAATTTCAATCAGAAAAGGAAATTCACATGTTATTGAAAGTAATACTTAATTGAAATAATGATTGAACATTTGTAACACTTGAACAACAAAATGAGGTTATGCAAACTTTTTCGCTATTAGTAAAACAACTGGCTTCATCAGTCAGTGAAAAATTCCACATCCGCGAGTGACGGCTATTTTTGTAAAAGGATGAACCCTCCTGTCAGGGCACTATTAAGTATTAACAAAATGTGTCTCTATATTTATTGAGTATAAATTACTGTGATATATTCAATCGGATGTGAGCCAGGGACAAACTCCAGGTGTGGCATCCTGGGGAGCTGCAGAGGAATGAAGGGAAAAAGTGAAGCAGCTATGACATTAATAGGGTGTTGCATGGGGTGTATGAGGGTATGTGGGCTTTCAGCAGTGCGTGCAATTTAGGACGATTGCAGTCAGAGTAAGACAAGGGGGTGTTTGGTAATTAGAGCCTGTCTTAGTGGTTGATTACAGCCTTGTTTCTCATAATGACAGCACAAGAGCTCCCTAAGAATTTAAATTACCGCCTTCAAAGTAGAACATGTGCATGTGCGTGTATAAGAAAAACAAATCAAGATATTTCTTGTCAGCGGTGCTAATTAATCTATGTTATAGTTTAAACAGATATTTAAGTGTTTTCCCATGATTAAGCGGACTTAATGTTTAAGCCATGGAAGCTAATTCTTTTCTGATACAGCGTATTGGAGAAAAATCAAAACCACTGAGTTTTCTGACTTCAAAAGACTGTCAATCAAGTGGCTCCTAACATTATCACAGAGATTCAGCTCTATGACTCTATGATACTCAGATGACTCAAAAAGCATTGGTTTATTTAATGCTTTGACTTGTGATTGCCTTGATGAGTTTACTAACTCCATTTCTATAAAAGTTGGGATTTTTTCTATAAAAACAAAAATCTGTGATTTGTCAAGTCTCTTGAAACATTAATTAACTGACAAAAGTACAAAGAAAAGATATTCAATGTTTTCACTGACCAACTTAATTGTATTTTGTAAATATAAACAAATTTAGACTTTGATGCCTTCAACACACTCAAAAGAAGTTGGGACAGAGGCATGTTTACCGCTGTGTTAAATCACCCTTCCTTTTAATTACACTTTTTAATCATTTGGGAACTGAGGATACCAACTGTTGCAGTTTTGCAAGTTGAATTTTTGCCCATTCTTGCTTGATACAAGACTTCAGCTGCTCAACGGTCCTTGGCCACCATTGTCTGATTCTCCTCTTTATGATGCGCCATAGGAGACAGATCTGGACTCCTGGCAGGCCAGTCAAGCACACGCACTCTGTGTCTACGAAGCCACGCTGTTGTAGCACGTGCAGAATGAGGCCTGGCATTGTCCTGCTGAAATAACCATGGACTTCCTGGGAAAAGACGTTGCCTTGATGGCAGCATATGTCTCTCTAAAATCCCAATATACGCCTCCACGTCAATGGTACCTTCACACATATGCAAGTCACCCGTGCTGTGGGCACTGATGCACCCCATACCATCACAGATCTTAGCTTTTGCACCTTTCGCTTATAACAGTTGGTCTTTTTCATCTTTGGCATGGAGAACTCGATGCCTGTTTTACCTGAAAGCAAGCTGAAACATGGACTCATCTGACCACAGCACACGTTTCCACTAGCTTTCAGTCCATCTGAGATGAGCTTGGGCCCAGAGAACTCAGTGGCATTTCTGCATAGAGTTGATGTTTGGCTTCCTCCTTGCTTAATAGAGTTCAGCTTGCATTTCTGGATGCGGCGGCGGCCTGTGTTAAGTGACAATGGTTTTCTGAATTACTCTCGAGCCTATGTGGTTATATTTATCATAGTGGCCTGACGATTTCTCAGGCAGTGCCGCCTGAGGGCTCGAAGGTCACGCACATTCAATAGTGGTTTCTGGCCTTGCCCTTTACGCATTGAGTTTTCTCTGGATACCCTGACTCTTTTCACACTATTATGCACAGTAGATAGTGAAAGACCTAAATTCTTTGCAATTCTTTGAGCAGTGTTCTTTTTGAACTGATTGACAATTCTCTAATGACGTTTGGCACAAAGTGGTGAGCCAAGACCCATCCTTGCTTGTAAAGACTGAGCTTTTGGTGGATGCTCCTTTTATGCACAATTCTGATACCCTCCCCTGTTACCAATGAACCTGATCCTCCAAAACAGTGTTACTTGAATATTCTATAAACTTTTCAGTCTTATTTTGCCTCTGTCCCAACTTTTTTTTTGAGTGTGATGAAGGCATCACATTCTAAATTTGTGTATATATTTTTATATTTACAAAATACAATTAAGTTGGTCAGTGAAAACATTGAATATCTTTCTATTATTGTCAGTTAATTAACGTTTCAAGAGACTTGACAAATCACAGATTTTTGTTTTTATTGCAATTTAGAAAAAATCTCAACTTTTATGGAAATGGGGTTAATAGATGACTTGAAGTATTGGGCCAGTTTCCCATTGTGCTCATAAACTAAGGATGTTTTCATACTTTCCCCAAATCCAGTCCATATCCAGAACTGATTCTTGGGCTTGTTAATCTCAGATTTGTTTTCACATAGAAGAATTCCTGAACCACTTATCAATTGTGCAATTCCATATGTCAATTTTCTGCATGCAGTTTTTCATGCTAGGGTAGAAATGGTAGGCAGTGTGTTCATATGTTTGCTGTTTTTGGTTTATTTAAAAAAAAATCTTTTGGTTTCAAAACTCAAGAAATGAAGAACAGCACTGACCAAGAGAACCCTTTCCCACTATCATGAAACTTAAAACAGGAAGTAATGTCAGCACCATAACAATCATAACATAAGCAATCATTTTACTCAGCACTCAAAAGCTGAGCTAATCATGTTACTCAGCATGCATGTTACTCACTGAGGGTGGACAGCTTCCACACCTGATGTGTACCACACCAGTAAGCAAGCCCCAGACCATAATTTTCAAGAGGACCAGGGAGGACCAATCCTGAGCTCAAAAACAGCTTTCACACTTCACCAAAGTGAAAACTGGCCCAGGGTCCAGAAAAAAAATCAAGTGTGAAAATTATCCAAATTTTATTATCAATGGATATTTCCTGTGATTTTTTTTAATTCTAGGACTAGTCTTGAATTAGGTTCACCAGTTAGTTCCCTATCCACTAATTTGTTGGAGGAATGGCGTTCCACTGGGACATTTCATTGTGTATCACTCCACTCATCTTTGTTCACTACAAAAATTCTACTACCCGCAACAGTCCCACTTAATGGGTACTACAGTAGATTTAGTGATATCATCAATGGACATGGAAAATGATATAATTCATTAATATTATTTCTGACTTAAAATATAAAAGCTTATCAGATGAAGATGAAAAGGGAATGTACAAATCATTGTGGGCCCAGTGGGCAGCAAGTGAGCCAGTGTGTGGTTTCTTTGGGATCTATTTTAGGAACAAAAATAAACAAAACATTTGGCCATACAGTGGGGGGAAAAAAGTATTTGATCCCCTGCTGATTTTGTACGTTTGCCCACTGACAAAGAAATGATCAGTCTATAATTTTAATGGTAGGTTTATTTTAACAGTGAGAGACAGAATAACAACAAAAAAATCCAGAAAAACGCATTTCAAAAAAGTTATAAATTGATTTGCATTTTAATGAGTGAAAAAAGTATTTGATCCCCTATCAATCAGCAAGATTTCTGGCTCCCAGGTGTCTTTTACACAGGTAACGAGCTGAGATTAGGAGCACTCTCTTAAAGGGAGTGCTCCTAATTTCAGCTTGTTACCTGTATAAAAGACACCTGTCCATAGAAGCAATCAATCAATCAGATTCCAAACTCTCCACCATGGCCAAGACCAAAGAGCTGTCCAAGGATGTTAGGGACAAAATTGTAGACCTACACAAGGCTGGAATGGGCTACAAGATCATCGCCAAGCAGCTTGGTGAGAAGGTGACAACAGTTGGTGCAATTATTCGCAAATGGAAGAAACACAAAATAACTGTCAGTCTCCCTCGGTCTGGGGCTCCATGCAAGATCTCACCTCGTGGAGTTTCAATGATCATGAGAACAGTGAGGAATCAGCCCAGAACTACACTAGAAGATCTTGTTAATGATCTCAAGGCAGCTGGGACCATAGTCACCAAGAAAACAATTGGTAACACATTACGCTGTGAAGGACTGAAATCCTGCAGCGCCCGCAAGGTCCCCCTGCTCAAGAAAGCACATGTACAACCGTCTGAAGTTTGCCTGAATGATTCAGAGGAGAACTGGGTGAAAGTGTTGTGGTCAGATGAGACCAAAATAGAGCTCTTTGGCATCAACTCAACTCGCTGTGTTTGGAGGAGGAGGAATGCTGCCTATGACCCCAAGTCATAACACCATCCCCACCGTCAAACATGGAGGTGGGAACATTATGCTTTGGGGGTGTTTTTCTGCTAAGGGGACAGGACAACTGCACCGCATCAAAGGGACGATGGACGGGGCCATGTACCGTCAAATCTTGGGTGAGAACCTCCTTCCCTCAGCCAGGGCATTGAAAATGGGTCATGGATGGGTATTCCAGCATGACAATGACCCAAAACACACAGCCAAGGCAACAAAGGAGTGGCCCAAGAAGAAGCACATTAAGGTCCTGGAGTGGCCTAGCCAGTCTCCATACCTTAATCCCATAGAAAATCTGTGGAGGGAGCTGAAGGTTCGAGTTGCCAAACGTCAGCCTCGAGACCTTAATGACTTGGTGAAGATCTGCAAAGAGGAGTGGGACAAAATCCCTCCTGAGATGTGTGCAACTACAAGAAACGTCTGACCTCTGTGATTGCCAACAAGGGTTTTGCCACCAAGTACTAAGTCGAAGGGGTCAAATACTTATTTCCCTCATTAAAATGCAAATCAATTTATAACTTTTTTGAAATGCGTTTTTCTGGATTTTTTTGTTGTTATTCTGTCTCTCACTGTTAAAATACACCTACTATTAAAATTATAGACTGATCATTTCTTTGTCAGTGGGCAAACATACAAAATCAGCAGGGGACTTTTTTCCCCCACTGTATACTGTGTCTGAAAAGTCAGTTACCTGATATTAAGTTCTTGTTTATAGAATTGTTGTATAAAAGCAATATAGAATGAGCAAGAGTGCAGTTATAGTGAAGATAGGGATGGCTGTGATTAGCTATGGCACTCAGTCTCACAGGTGTGCAGATATTCAGTATAACCGTACTCTTGCTTGTGCGATACTGCTTCATTATAGCACATGTACAATATGTTGTTATATTTATTCTTTTACACTTTTTTAAAAATGAATTGATCAAACCAGTTTGCAAATTGAACGTCATGTGGCATTTATGTAATGTTAAAACTGTTGGTTTGGAAATTTTAGCACAGTTCTAATAAGCTACCAAACAAGCTATTTAACAAAAAAAAAAAAAAAAAGAAAAAAGAAAAACTGCAACAGAAAATAGTATCAATTTATTCTGAATTTGCTGATATTTTGTACATAAATAAAGATGGATGGTCTTCAAGCATTTTGTGCTACGTGCATGCCAGGTGGCTCTGTGCACTGAGTCCTGACTAGCGAAATCGAAATGAACCGAACCGTCGAACCGAGCCAATAATGCACACAGGTGGAACCCATCAATGACATGATCCACTCACCCTGGGAACCCAACGAAGTGAAGAACTGGAAACCCGAAACGCTACCAGTGAACATGCTGCATCCAAGATCCATTGCCATGGGTGTGTTGGTCACATTTTATGAAGGTTTTTAATCACAAGGGTTTACAAATTAAATGCATGAATATGGATCATTCTGCACTTGGTAAAGTTAATAAACAGTAAAAATGGTAAGGGTGTACTGTAATAACTAGACTGTTCATAGATTGTTAATAAAGAATATTTAAACTAATTGTGCAAACTTTCCGTTACTGTTATGGGTTTCCCCTCGCGCCATGCTGCGCAAGCATTCAGCACGCGTGAACTGTCCAAAGCGCGAGCATTCAGCGCGCATGAACGGTCCTAAGCGCGAGCAGCACGCGCTTCATTGACATTGACTTTGTTTACGCTGGCACGTGTGTTTTTGTTTTGATTTCTGTCCTGTCTCCGCCCCTGTATTGTCATTGGTTGTTTCCTAATGTCTCAGCTGTTTTGTGTTATCCCCGTTGATTACTTTGTGTATTTAAACCCCTTGTGTTTCCGAGTTCAGATGCGAAGTATACGTGCAGTTACGTTGTGTTCTGTCTATACCAAGCCTTTGAGCCTCGTTTTGTTTGTATGGTTTTGATCCCGTTTCCGTCCTCGATTCTCAATTCTTGTCTAGTCCTGTTCATGTTGTTTGTAGATTGCCTGTCCCTCGCCTGTTTATTGACTATGCTTTTTGTTTCACGATTTGGATTTGTCTGCCTGCCTCTCTATAATAAAAGCTCTTTACTGCACTTGCATCCGTCTCAACTCGCATTACATGACAGAATACTTTGCCTATACTATGGATGCAGCAGGAGAGCGAGGAGAGTGTCATGCCAGAATCTTTATACCAGAGTTTGATTCCATGCGTTTTCCCCAGTGGGATCATCTGGATGTTCCGGCTTCCTTTGATGGCTTTCAGGTATATCCAGAATGTTATCTCTTGCCATGCCAATTTTATTTTTCAAGCCTGGTGGACCCCAAGCCAGTGAAAAGCAGTGGCTGGGATTCATGCTGTCCCGGCTCACTGGCCCAGCCCGCAGGTGGGCAGAGCTCCTGATTATTAAGAGGTCCAGCGGCCTTAGCAACGTGGCCCTGTTTGTAGAACTTTTGGTTAAACTGTTTGGAAGTCCAGAGTTTAAACCAGACCTAGAAAAGATGCTAGAGAAGGCCAGCATGAGGGACAAACTTCTTCGGACGTACACCATGTATTACGAGAGGGAGCAGCCCGACATGGCAGCCTCCACAGCCCAGCTCCAATCCCAGGCGTGTGCGACCGAGGGCTGTAGTAAAGAAGAAACGCTACAATGTCCCACGTGTGTTGAACTTGGCATCCAAGGATCGTATTTCTGCTCTCAAAAGTGTTTCAAGGACAGCTGGTGTACCCAAAAATGGCTCCATAAGAGAGAAAAGCAGAGCGCCAGCCAGAGGTCAACTTGGCGATCTCATCTCTGGAGACCCACGAGGTGGTCTCTCCTGCGGAGCTCCAGCCAGAGGTCAATGTGGTGACCTCCTCTCCAGAGCTCCAGCCTGAGACCAATGAGATGGTCTCCCCTGCAGAGCTCCAGCCAGAGGACAACATGGTAACCTCCTCCCAAGTCATGTTCCAGATGGAGGTCAATGTGGCGACCTCCTCTCAAGTCATGTTCCAGACGGAGGATGATGAGGCGGTCTCCTCTCAAGCCATGTTCCTGCTGGAGGCCAACAAGGTGGCTTCCCAAGCCAGGTTCCTGACAGAGACCCACGAGGTGGTCTCTTCTCCAGAGCTCCAGCCTGAGACCCATGAGATAGTCTCCCCTGCAGAGTTCCAGCCAGAGGTCAATGTGGCGACCTCCTGTACTGAGTTCCAGCCTGAGACCCATGAATGGGTTGCCACTACAGAGCTCCAGCCTGAGGTCAACATGGCGACCTCTTCCCCAGACCTCCAGCCGGAGGTCAACGAGGCAACCTCCTCTACTGAGCTCCAGCCGGAGGTCAATGAGGCGACCTCACCTCCAGAGCCCAAGCCAAGTTCCTGTCTGAGGCTGACGAGATGGTCCACCACACTCTGCTCACGCCTGAGGCCGACAAGACGGCCCACCATGTTCTGCGCATGCCTTCAAGCATTCAGTGTGCATGAACTGTCCTAAGTGCGTGCTTCATTGACATTGACTTTGTTTACGCTGGCATGTGTGTTTTTGTTTTTATTTCAGTCCTGTCTCCACCCCTGTGTTGTCATTGGTTGTTTCCTAATGTCTCAACTGTTGTGTGTTAATTACTTTGTGTATTTAAACCCCTTGTTTTTCCGTGTTCAGATGCGAAGTATATGCTCAGTTACCTTGTGTTCTGTCTATACCAAGCCTTTGGTCCTCATTTTGTTTGCATGGTTTTGATCCCGCTTCCGTCCTTGATTCTCGATTCTTGTCTAGCCCTGTTCATGTTGTTTGTAGATCGCCTGACCCTCACCTGTTTTTTGACTACGCTTTTTGTTTCATTATTTAGATTTATCTGCCTGTCTCTCTATAATAAAAGCTCTTTACTGCACTTCATCTCAATCGCATTACATGACAGTTACTATGAAAAAATGGGCCAAATTTACCCCAATGCTGGGACAAAAGGTTGCCCTTTTGGTGGTAAAGTGCCCTAAGAGTGTCACAATTATGTACAACACCATTTCCATAAAAGTTGAGATTTTTTCTAAAATGCAATAAAAACAAAAATCTGTGATTTGTCAAGTCTCTTGAAAATTTAACTGACAAAAGTACAAAGAAAAGATATTCAATGTTTTCACTGACCAACTTAATTGTATTTTGTAAATATAAACAAACTTAGAATTTGATGCCTTCAACACACACACACACACACAAAAAAGTTGGGACAGAGGCATGTTTACCATTGTTAAATCACCCTGCTGGCAGGCCAGTCAAGCACACGCACTGTGGCAGTCTGTTAAGTGACAACAGATTTCTGAAGTACTCCTGACCCCATGTGGTTATATTTATCACAGTAGCATGATTTCTCAGGCAATGCCGCCTGAGGGCTCAAAGGTCACCCTCATTCAACAGTGGTTTCCGGCCTTGCCCTTTACACAATGTGATTTCTCTGGATTCCCTAATCTATTCACAATATTATGCACTTTAGATGGTGAACATTCTCTCACGAAGTTTGGCACAAAGTGGTGAGCCACGACCCATCCTTGCTTGCAAAGACTGAGCTGTTGGTGGATGCTCCTTTTATAACCAATCCTGATACCCTCCCCTGTTACCAATTAACCTGATCCTCCAAAATGGTGTTACTTGAATATTCTATAAACTTTTCAGTCTTATTTTGCCTCTGTCCAACTTTTTTTGAGTGTTTTGAAGGCATCAAATTCTAAATTTGTTTATATTCGCAAAATACTATTAAGTTGGTCAGTGAAAACATTGAATATCTTTTCTTTGTACTTTTGTCAGTCAATTAAAGTTTCAAGAAACATACACGGACTAGAAGGTACACTCGACAGCACCAACAGCTACGACAAAAATGACAAAAGACAAATGCTAGATAATGTGTGTTGTGCAAACGTGACTTAAATACAGTGCTCATTAAACCGAAACATGAATCAGGTGCAAACAGTCATGTGACGTGATTTTGTGAAATGCAGTGGTTGATGGGAATCGTAGCCCCACGCAGAAGTAACCCTGACAAAGAGTAATAAGAGTAATAAGTATTTCTTTCACATTTAAATATATAAATTAGTCAAAGTAAATTTCACATTCACATTATTATTATTTTTTAAATTAGCCTTCAGTAAAAATATAACAAGACGAAGTAACACAATTTATATGAACCTGTATTAGATTGTGAGTAGGTTAGCTGTCGTTAGTTAAGCAGAGTCTATCCTGAATTCATTTTTATTTAACAATCTAGTGGCTAGATCTTGGTGGCTATTGCAATAGAGCAAATCGCACAACTCAGGTTTTATGAAAAGATATGAAGGTTGATTTTAAGGTTAGGGGCAAGATTAAGGTTTGCATATTTTCTTACAACTTCATTCATATTAGTTCAAATGAAATCCAACCTCGCTTATTTAAATCTAACCAGACTGATGGAACAATACAGATATTGAAGAATCCTAGTCTCTGAACTTTAAACATCTCTACTGTAATTCTATACTGAACTTAAAGAACAAAAAATCAACAAATCACTACTTCAAGATTGAGGAGAATGATCCAGTGAGCCCTTCAGGAAGAAAATGTGTTCCCAGCACTTTTCAATGTCATTTTGATGCCATGGCACTTAAATGGGAGGGGGAAAAAATCAATATTTGATTATAAAATGTATATTCCTTATCTCTCTTCTAGATATCCAGACAAAATCTTGTTATCTGTAAATGTCTAACCTTGGAAAGGTTGTAGTGGATTATCATCTGGTCAGCAGTGCTGTTATTTTCCTTATGATTCATCACTTGTGTCACATGCTGTGAGCATGCAATGGTACATTTTTATTCAATTTCAAAGATGCAGCAGCAATACAGATAACTGGCAAATGATCCTAAAGAGCTGACAACCCCTAATACTACTAACACTATGTATTACATATTACAATAATGCTTGAGAGTTTGTGACCTAGAATTTTCTACATTTCTGCATAAATATGGCCTAAAACATCATCAGATTTTCACACAAGTGCCAAAAGTAGATAAAAAGAACCCAACTAAACAAATGAGACAAATATATTATACTTGGTCATTAATTTATTGAGGAAAATGATCCAATATTACATATATGTGAGCCGCAAAAATATGTAAATCTTTGCTTTCAGTATGTGGTGTGACCCCCTTGTGCAGAAATAATTGCAACTAAACATTTCCAGTAACTGTTGATCAGTCCTGCACATTGGCTTGGAGGAATTTTAGCCCATTCCTCAGTACAGAACAGCTTCAACTCTGGGATGTTGGTGGGTTTCCTCACATGAACTGCTTGTTTTTTAATTAAGGTCAGGACATTGACTTGGCCACTCCAAAACATTATATGGATACTTCTTTAACCATTTTTGGTAGAATGACTTGTGTGCTTAGTGTTGTTGTCTTGCTGCATGACCCACTTTCTCTTGAGATTCAGTTCATGGACAGATGTCCTGACATTTTCCTTTAGAATTCACTGGTATAATTCAGAATTCATTGTTCCATCAATGATGGCAAGCCGTCCTGGCCCAGATGCAGCAAAACAGGCCCAAACCATGATACTACCACCACCATATTTCACAAATAGGATAAGGTTCTTATGCTGGAATGCAGTGTTTTCCTTTCTCCAAATACAACTCTTCTCATTTAAACCAAAAAGTTCTATTTTGGTCTCAAAATAGAAAACATTTTTCCAATAGCCTTCTGGCTTGTCCACATGAACTTTGAACTGCATAGGGGCAGCAATGTTCTTTTTGGAGAGCAGTGACTTTCTCCTTGCAACCCTGCCATGCACACCAGAGTTGTACAATGCTCTCCTCATGGTGGACTCATGAACATTAACAATAGAGAGAGTCAGTTAGAGAGTTAGTGAGAGAGGCCTTTAGTTGCTTAGAAGTTACCCTGGCTCCTTTGTGACCTCATGGACTATTACATGTCTTGCTCTTGGAATGATCTTTGTTGGTTGACCACTCCTGGGGAATGTAACAATGGTCTCGAATTTCCTCCATTTGTACACAATCTATGTTACTGTGGATTGGCAAAAATCCAAAATCTTTAGAGATGGATTTGTAACGTTTTCCAGCATGATGAGCATCAGCAACTCTTTCTGAGGTCCTCAAACATCTCCTTTGTCCATACCATGATGCACTTCCACAAACATGTGTTGTGAAGATCAGACTTTGATAGATCCCTGTTCTTTAAATAAAACAGGGTGCTCACTCACACCTGATATGTAATATTTGGTCATTTTCCTCAATAAATAAAAGACCAAGTATAATATTTTTGTCTCACTTGTTTAATCGGGTTCTCCTTATCTATTTTTAGGACTTGTGTGAAAATGTGATGATGTTTTAGGTCATATTTATGTAGATATATAGAAAATTATAAAGGGTCCACAAACTTTCAAGCACCATTGTATGTCCTAGATATCATGTATTTATGTATTCCATTAAAGACGTGTTACAACTTAGGAGCTATGTGGATAACAAACCTGTTAGACAAAGAAATAAATCTGACTTATATGAAATCATCGGTCTAATTTGCAACCATGAGCCTCATTATTATCCCCCCGAGCTTAACTCAGCTGACTGGCTGAAACTGTGTTTCAAGGTTTGTGTAAGTAATTTTCTTCAGGCCTCTCCACGTCAGTCCACCAAGGCCTTTCTCCTTGCACGCTATCAGTATGTTTAACCTCTGAAATTAAGAACGCAATTACAATTACACAAAAGAGAAGACGGTGCCTCATTCTCCTCAGGCTGCCATTATGGACATTATGGTAATTAGCTGACAGAAGGTCAAAGGCAATGTGTGTAAAAGTAATCAGTGCCACACACTTCCTGCATTCCAAATGCCGGGATGAAAGGGCGAGGTTTGGTGAGTTTATTAGCCACAGTGAAGGGGAGAAAAAATGTCAGTTTTTCTCACATTACAGAGGAAATCTGGTGGAGGGAGTTCAGACATTTGCTATTTTAAGGAGCGCCTGTGAGGCCGAGATAGGGAAAGGTTCACAACTGGGTTGTTTATTTATTTATTTATTTAGCTTCTCCACACGCCAGCCGTATTCATGTTTGCTCTCTCTGTCCTTCCGTGACAATTGTTTAGGAAGTTTTGATGTGTTTTTCTGTCATGGGAATTTATGCAGCAGGCTTTGTCTCAAGAATGTGTCAAATGCAATTTCATTTAGTGCCCTGGGAAAAAATAAAACAAACAAACAAACAAACAAACAAACAAACAAATACACAAATAAATAAATAAACAAATCCAAAAAGTAATTATTAGAATGTAATCCATCATTGGTTTGCCACGAATATTTAATTGAAGTCATTTACATTTTGTTTTCAGACCATTCTGAAAAAGTTCACAAATGAAAACTGAGTTCAAACAACAGCAACTCCAGCATTGTTTCCAAACTTGCTGCTAAACAACAGCATAAAAATTACACAGCTTATTACAGAACAGAACAGCTCTATAATTTATGTCTAATTTAATCTGTGAGTTCTGTTAACACTGGTGATTTGACTTTATATTGTTTGCATTGTTGTGGCTGATTCCATGATTGGCATGTCATTTAGCACTTGTAACAAAAAAAAAAAAATTTATTTTTAACATTTAAAAAAAATAAAATAATTATTTTTATTTCCCCCCATATTTTTTCTTATTTGTGTCACTAATTCTCTCCCACCAGCTAGCACTACCCTGTCATACTGTATGTCTTCTACTAACCAGGGAGAGTGAAGGCTAACATGTCCAGAGAGCACAGCCAATTTGCTTCCTCGGCTCCCGGCCACGGATGGACTTGCAGTCTCCGGACAATAAGGTGAACACGTTTCTGTTGCGCCACTTCGGAGCCATTAAATTAAATTAAAAAAAAAACATGCATTTAACCATTTAAAAATATCTTTAAATGTCTGCATTCCCTCTTAAATGAGTAACAGAATTGATTAATTAATAATTAATTAATTATTTAATATTAATTAATTAATTTAATTATTTAATGTACTACTTATTGATCTGCAACATGCACATAGGTTAACACTTTACCTGTTTGTTTCATTTATTTATTTATTTATTTATTTATTTTTTACTTTAGATCCATATTTGTAAATCTAATATCAGTGGGACACAAATGGCACCGCAGTATCAAACATCAATAATGATGATATTGTTCTTCCCTAATTTCTCTTAAAACCTCACTATAATTTCCCTGTGCTTTATGCCCACTGTATCTCTCTGCATAATCTGCTTTGATTATATGGTTCTCCTTTCTAATGTAATTTGTAACATGTTTTGTTATTTAAGTCCTGGCACCCACATTTATTATTTGGGCTATATGAATTCTCTCCTCCTTGAATGAATAGTTAGATTGCATTGTGTAACACTGACAAAGGTAAATCAGGTAAATGAAATGGAGTAATTATTCATGATAGTTCTATGTTTGATTACCAGAAGCTCATCTCTCACATGGTTTCTGATTACTTCATCTTTATCCCAGTTAATCGCAGTTAGGATCATAGTGGATCTGGAATCTATCTGTAACACTGGACACAAGGCAGGAGTACACCATGTGTCAGACCCTAGTCCATCACATGACCTCTCTCTCTCTCTGTCTCTCTCTCTCTCACACACACACACACACACACACACACACACACACACACACACACACACACACACACACACACACACACACACACACTCTTTGCATGCTTACTGACACCAGGGGGAAATTCAGAGTAGCAAATCCTCCTTAGCAGCATGCGTTGGGAGGACAGAGGAAACTGAAGTACCTGGAGGAAACCTGCAGGAAACACACTCTAGGGATACTTGTGTCATATTTATGTCATAAACCTCAGTTTGTCCTTAATGGTGGCTCTAAATGAATGGCAGCTCCATCCTGAGACAACTTTAGACCATTCACTCAGTTTTTCTCCACAGAGTAGCTGAAGGCTGGTTCATATTAGAGACACCAGCTAACATTTAAAGCATCTGTCCAGTGAACAATGTTTTCCTTTGAGACTATGGAGCCCAAATCCACATCTGTCTTGTCTGAAATGAAAAGCACTGAGCGGTCAATGCATTCGCATAATGTTATCATCATGATGGGAAAGGGGTGTTTGGAGATTAAAGTACACTAGAATAATACCATACCATTCTATTCTAATTACCTTTATTTATCTGGTAATATTTATAAGATGTAATAATAATAATAATAATAATAATAATAATAATAATAATAATAATATTAATAATAATCATCATCATCATCATCCTCATCTTCTTTTTCAACTTCATTTCTTCTTCTTCTTTGAACATGACAATAAACAACCCTTGTGATTAGATGTGACTATTTTAGTACTTATTTCTGTGCAGTTCATAGCTGATCTTGGATAAATGCACCTGCACAATGAACAACTAAATAATTGTAAGGTTAAAATATCAAACAAAGGAGAACCCAAGAGAGCACACCAACATGCAATAGCAATCTGTCCAATGTGTTCAGTGATCTGTATGAATGAATTATGTTTTGCTAATAACATTTCTAAAGTACTGTAACTACAGTCTGATGCATGCTTTCTGAATGCAAAACTAAAGCCTGGTTGTCCTTAATAATGCTCTAAACAGATATGACTGACTGTAACTGGAGGATTTGTAGTGAACTGCAAAAATAAATAAATAAATAAATCTAGAACAAAAATAAATGCATTTTCTGATATTTCTTAATGTATTGAGACATTAGGGTTTACAACAGAACTGCGTGCCCACTGAGTTGCCAGATATACAGCTATATATACAGCAATAAACTTCCTCTCAGTGCATAATTACTGACTACGAGCTTCACATGCAACATACTGTAAATGAAGGAGCTCATGAAGAAGTTAAGTACTATAAGCCTCCCACAGTGATAAACACACATACATTCTTGTTTAATGAATTCCCGTGAGCCTCAGTCATAATCCTTAGGTATGAGTTCATAATTATAGTCATAAAAAAATCTACAATGTGCTAATGTTATCACAGATTTTGGATTATGACTGCAATCCCCAGTGTTCAATGTGCAGTTAGGGTACTCTCGGACATCAGTGCTATTTTGACACTCTGTGTGTAAAAATAAATAAATAAATAAATAAATAAATAAATAAATAAGCAAGCCAAAAGTACTGAACCTTAACCTGGAACTGTCCAGATTTGAGGCATGAGGCTCTGCATATTCTCCATATGTCCCATTAGCATTACAGATCCTCTGAGGCTGAATAATGCATCATCGTTGCTATATAGTGAATATGAATACGTGCTATCACCAGCATGCTGTAATATAACTTAATCAGCCAGATTAAAAGTGCAGTAAAGTAGGGCATTGTTTGTGAATATCATTTCTGGGCATTGCCTTAGAGACTATGCGGCACATATTCATCTTTATTAAGAGATTTTAAAAAAAGTTCATACACCATGAATGTGTTGTGATGCAAACCCCATTTGCATATAGTGTAACGCTGATATTAGTTACAGTCCAAGGTTTTCAAGCTGCGCAGGTGAGTGAATTCAGCAGGATGACAAGAGGAACTGTTTGACCTGCGCTGTCATCACTAACATCTCTCTCTTAATTGTGGTTATTTGGCATTGTGGAATATTGATGGAACTGGAGGGTGAGATTGGCAGCTGCATGAATCGTTATTAGCCTGCCTGTTGGTGTAGGGGCAGGAGGGTTCAATAGGCAGAGCTCAGGCAACAGCAGGCCCCTGGGGAGCCTGGGTTCTCTCAGACAAGAGATAATTACCAATCTGAGGGGCAGCAGCAGACACACAATGCAGCTCAACACACACACACAGCTTTCACATGGTGAAAAGGACCATTCAATGGTGTAAGATTTACAGTATGCAGGATAGAGTGTGAATGTAATCATGCTGAAGTGCACTAGCATGTTAAATAATCTATGATATCTAGGATGTAAATAATTTAAATAACAAATGCATTTGATGATCTGTGTTCTTTCCATTTAGCAAGGTCTCATTTCTCAGTGGTAATTTCTCACCACAGAATGTTAGGCATGTTCATTTAAAAGGTATATATGAACAGAAAGCCTCATATATACTGCATTCGCTCTAATATTCAACTTTTTTTCCCCTGTCTGCATGCCTGTCTAGTCCCTTGCACAAATCTTCCAAAAGCCTCGACTCTGAATAATAGCTCTTAATAATCACATTTGTCAGGCATGCATGCCCTCTGCTTAGACTCCCTAAATCAGACACATTTGAGGGAGATTTTCATCCCAGTCTGTCAAAAAAAAAAAGCTTATGCAATTCCAACGTCCACCAATTTAAGCATCAGGAAAGCAGTTAAAGCTCTCATACATGCATGCATGCATGACTTGTCTTCCTTCAAAAATAGAAAATAAAGTGCTTTTGTTCCTCTTTTATATGCTAATGGAAAGTAATAAAAAAATGTTACATTAGCAGCAGTCAAAGTACTGTTGTGTATAATTACAAAACTTTTACCATAAATAACCACCTCAAATTAGTTTAGCTCAAAGAAAAAGCTTCTTTCAGGTTGATAGCTTGAGATTTGTTCTTAGTGTCTGTTGTAATTGAACCTGCTGTCTTTAATTGCTGACATTTAATCAATAGATGCAAATGACAGTGGAGACCTATTATTTGTGAATTCATCAATCTTGTGTGACAGAGTGCAAGCTTGTAAGATAATTGTGTAGCAAATGGTCCTGTGTAAAGGTCAAAAAGTAGTTTGTTCATAGGATCAGTAGCAGGATTTGTGGCTTCACCTGGCAGACAGCCAAAGTGCACACATATCACTAAAACAACTTTCTTCTGTTTCCTTAATCCTTTATCATAGTTCAAATAAAATATAATAGAATTTTTATAGTGTTTTACAATATAGATTGCCTTAGAGTAGGCTTACAGACATCATAGTCAGTGCTAGTGAGTAAGTTAAAGGTGACAGTGTCAGCTTTGAAAGGAGGAAATGTTCTGGCCAAAACTCATATCAAAAAAACTCAATCATATCATCTTGTCTAGGAACTCTTTATAGGAATACGGATGTCAGCATGTGGTTATTGATAAGAATAACAATATAATAGTAATTAATTGAATACGTATACTGTAGTACATGGTTGGTGAAAGTCTGCAGTTAATCAAGAAAGAAAACGCAGGAGCATGTTGGACTCATGATGGGAGCAGGAGCCTGTGGCTATCAAGATGGTAGGAATAGGATGTTGTAGGCATCAGAAAAAAAGCAGGAGCCTGTGGTCTGTAGGATGGCAGGAATAGGAGATTGTAGGCATCAAGAAGGAAGAAGGAGCCTGTGGCCACCGAGACGGCAGGAATAGGAGATTGTAGGCATCAGGAAGGGAGAAGGAGCCTGTGGCCACCAAGATGGAAGGAATAGGAGATTTCAGGCATCAGGAAGGGAGAAATAGCCTGTGGCCACCAAGATGGCAGTAATAGGAGATTGTAGGCATCAAGAAAGGAGACGGAGCCTGTGGCCACCAGGACAGCAGGAATAGGAGGTTAGAGGCATCAGGAAGGGAGAAGGAGCCTGTGGCCACCAAGATGGAAGGAATAGGAGATTTCAGGCATCAGGAAGGGAGAAATAGCCTGTGGCCACCAGGACAGCAGGAATAGGAGGTTAGAGGCATCAGGAAGGGAGAAGGAGCCTGTGGCCACCAAGATGGCAGGAATAGGAGATTGTAGGCATCAGGAAGGGAGAAGGAGCCTGTGGCCACCAAGATGGCAGGAATAGGAGATTGTAGGCATCAAGAAGGGAGACAGAGCCTGTGGCCGCCAGGACAGCAGGAATAGGAGGTCATAGGCATCAGGAAGGGAGAAGGCGCTTGTGTCTGCCAGGACAGCAGGAATAGGAGTTGGTTGGTCTCAGGATGGGAAATGAGCTTGTGGTTGGTAGGATGGAAAGAATAGGAGCTTGTTGGTCTCAGGATGTGAGCAGGAGTCTGTAGCCATAAGAACAGCAGTAACAGGAGCATGTAGGCATCAGAAAAATAAGGGATTGTAGGCAACAAGCAAAACAATGTGCTGGGAACTGTGATGTGCACCAAGAGAGGGAATTTGCAACATGACTCTAAGACATCAGCAAATGTGTATTCCATATTGAACAAACTCAGCTGATTGCATATGAATGGAGTGGAGTCTGCACCAACATTTTTCACCAAAAATGACCCATGATGCATAACTTCTGAAAGGTCAATTGCATGATTAGCTAAGCAAGTAGGCCTTAGAACCTTAGAGAGTGGATCTGAATCATGAACAGTGACAGAAAAACAATTTCTTTCAGAGGCAAAAAAGGAAAAAGGATATAGTGTCTTTTACGGTTTAGTCTGTTCTTGCTGTAATAATAAAACATCTGCATTCAGGAACCATATAGGGCTTTGTGGATTATAAAATGCTAAGAGATACTGAGAGATGCTTAGATACTGGCAGAAAAGCTGTTTTGCTTTATCTCATATCAAGATTTTGTTAGCCAATCTAGATTACAGAAGAGGATACTAATGGCCTTGAGCTTGTTCTTGTAAGAATCCTGTTTGCTGAATTTTGGACTAATGGAGTATGTTGATGGGTATGGCTCAATATCCAGCTAAGAGTACATTACAAAATGATTCAAACATGATAGAGTGTGTTGTTATAGGAAAATCAGTGATGCCATCAGTGATGCCGTGATGGGGCCTGCCACAAAACAGAGTTACTGACATTATATACAATTGTGTGCCTCCAACTTTGTGGAAAATTTTGTGGAAGAACCACAAATGGTTGTGATGCTTATGTGTCCATATCGTGTATAGTGTAAACTAATCTAGAGGTTATAAGTACATGAATTCTGTATCATGTATTTAGCAAATATTCCTTATATTACAAATATTAAAATGATGGAAGAAGGGTGCTTTAGTAACACTGGTAATATGGGTTAACAGCATTAATTGGGTAAATCATGACAGCAAGAATAGTGCATGAGACATTTGTAAAACCCTTGAGGCTGATACTGTCTTTAGGCAACTTATTTCTGACAACCTATGATTTATTTGGTTTAGTCTTTGAGTTAGTCTTTGATATTCCTAATATGACTTGCTACCCAAGATCTAAGAGGATTCATGTGTTCTGGCAGCTATATATAAAACTGAGTGATATCACCATAGCAATGAAAGTTAATGCTGCTGTTGAATCATATCTCCTAATGCTATACAACAAAAACAGCAGGGGACTGAAAACTGGGCCTTGTGGTATTCCATAGTGTACTTATTTTAAGTCAAATGATTATTTTTTTAAAATCACTTCTCTTTAATTTTCTGTTACTGCATGAAAACCTGATCACTAGAGAATAGTGTTTAAGCTGAAATGAGCACCACCTGCTGCTCAGATTTTGGAGTCCAGAGATTTTATATTGGGGCTTGATTAATCATCATATGACACATTGTCCACTGAGATACTGGCTTTAATTATGAATGTGATAAATAATCTTTTCTAGGACTGTATAGATGATCTGTGGTGGCACACATAACAGGTTATATTTTCTCTCTCGCGCTCTCTCACCTCAGTCCATGTCATAATGTCTTAGTGATGTATAGCAACGCAGTGGCTTTCACTTGTGAAATACGTTCTCATAAAGCACATGAGATTAAACTCCTGCATTACTTACTGTCTGGATCTGGAAAAGGGGCCAAAACAGTGTGAGAAATTATATCATAGATCAGTGAATAAAGATTCAGTATCTGTGACTAGAAATGCAAATAAAATGAATTAAATCATTGGCTTCAAAAGTAAAAAAGTGACTGATCATGTCAAACAATTAGCATAGAGATTTTTGCTTAGAAATGATAGCAAGTAAATGATAGAAAGTTATACTTTATAGCTACTTTATACAGCTGTACTCACAATTACTATTAATCATTACAATACCTGTAATAAAAATGCTTTCGAGTAAAGTAACACTCAGCACTTTAACACTCTCTATGGCTGTGCAAATGTACTTCCAAAAGCATTTTGACCCTGAAGCCTTTTAAAATCCTATATTGATTTTTTGTAAACCGTTCAATCACCACAGCTACACTACACCAAACCTATTATTTACAGTACCTACTGCAATCACAAATATAAAGAGAAAAAAAATAAACTTCTGAGTTAGCCACCTCCTTCTTTCTTCAGCATTTCCATAATTGTGCTTGGACATCTTCTTCTTCTTTTTTTTTTTGTAGTATACAGTACATGCTCACTTTGCAGCTGCAGCTCCAGTAAACAATAACTTATGTTCTTTTTTTAGTACTGGGTCAACAGTTTTTCCTGTTTCACAATAAGGTGCATATTTATTGCTGTTTCATAATGAAAATGAGAATGGAAAGAATGGAAATGAAAATGGAGAAGAAAGACAAAAAGCTATAAAAAGTTGAAAATAGGTACAAACTTGAGCTTTATTTATTTATTTATTTATTTATTCTTTTTTACTGTTCTCACTCATCCTCATAATCTGCCTGAAGTACATTATATATTAAATATCATAAACATGATTAAATATGATCATTTTACATTAAATAATTGAATAATGTCCTTATTCTAATGTGGACATTTTGCTTTTTAAACCTAAATATTTCTGTTAATAGAAGATTGACAACTCTGTATTTATAATGTCAGAAACAATCCAAGGCTGTAGGCTTTTTGTTAATGATTGCAATAAATTGCAAATCATTGGTGTTTTTTGCATGACAAAAAATCATATTATATTCAAAACTGAATTTACAGCCTACCTATATGTACTATGCACTATATGTACATAGTGTAGCTTGGACAAATGCGTTTATGATTCGGATACTCTGACTGAGTGAAGGCTTATGATATTAGTGAAAACAATTGCAGTGAAAGTTCAGTGAAAACAAAAATAAGATTTATATCTCATATTGAGATATAAAAGAATCAAATGTAGCCTATTGGGCAGGGGTTCCCAAACTAGGGGTCATGACCCCACATGGGGTTGCTTGATTCATGGGAGTTTGTGAGAGAAACTCACAATCTTTATTTTTGTTTAATGAATTTATTTGACAAATTATTATTAGAAAGATCGCTTTAGCTGTGAAGTTAGATGCTGGTATTTTGAAATGTTACTCGGAGTCACAGTGAAACTGTCAGGTGGCAAATACGGATGTAGATGCAGGTAAACAATGACATTATTTAACAAACTTGCAGGATAATCCAAAACATGCGACAAGAGCATAGTCAAAAAACAGGCAATGGTCAGGAGATGAACAAAGAACATGAACTAGACTAGACAGGGGGAAAAACATGACAATCAAATGGCTTGCTATAGACTGGTATGAAACACAGGGCATATACTTTGCAACGAATGGTTGGTGTGAGAGTCCTTATATCCTGTGTGGCTGTGATTGAGTGATTGAGTTCAGGTGTGTGTGTGAGTTCAGTTTCTGGTGTTGACATGACACAAACAAGCCACATTTAGTCTTTTCACTGCCCTGACATGCCGCATTAAACATAGAAATAAAAATGGACATATTTCTACCTCTGCTAAATAAACTAATGTTGTGCCTCCTCAATTTGCATGCATATTTACTATTCTAGACCAAAACTGCGAAGACTATGAATATCTCATCATCTACTGTACATAATATCATCAAAAGATTCTGAGAATCTGGAGAAATCTCTGCGCACAAGGGACTAGGGTGAAAATCAATATTGCATGCCCGTGATCTTCGGGCCCTCAGGCAGCACTGCATTAAAAACAGGTATGATTCTGTAATGGAAATCACTGCATGGGCTCAGAAACACCTCGAGCACTCAGTGTCTGTGAACACAGTTCGCTGTGTCATCCACAAATGCTGGTTAAAGCTCTATCATGCAAAGAAGTAGCCATATGTGAACGTGGTCCAGAAACGCCGCCGTCTTCTCTGGGCCAAAGCTCATCTAAAATGGACTGAGGCAAAGTGGAAAACTGGAAAAATCTGTGGTCAGATGAATTGAAATTTGAAATTCTTTTTGGAAACCATGACTAAAGAGGAGAGGGAGCATCTGGCTTTTTATCAGTGCTCAGTTGAAAAGCCTGCATCTCTGATGGTATAGGGGTGCAATTTTGGATTGTATTTTCTATGAACCCGGATGTTTGTGTCACGCTGTCATTTGATCACGCTCCATTCACAACATGGCGTCCAAGTGGTCAAAGAGGCACTGGAGTAGAGAAGAGAAGATGGCTATTATTTCACTTTGGGATGAACTTTTGGAATAAAGTTCCAGCAACATTTGGAAAACACAATAAATACAATAAAATACACAATAAAATACACAAAAAATAAATAAGTATAGAAGAAGCATCTATTTTTTGTTTCATGACTTGGGATGTGTTTTATATCCGGGGGAGGGGCACTGATACACATGTATCAGTGATAAACATTAAAAGATGTTTAAAACGTTGAAATATATTCTCCACCAATTTATGTAACGAATTAGCGCAAATGGCGTGAAATATATTTATATATCTAATCAAAGCGTGCTATGACCAGTTAGAAATAAGCCGGAAAACAGAAGACAAGAGTGCCGGAAACAGAAGAGCCCTTTTAAAAAACCGAAGAACAATGCATGTTGTTGTTTTTAAAGACAACGCCAATGCACACGCCTCTCTGGGATATTGACCAATCAGGAAGCTGGATTTATTGGTGGGATGAACTCTCTTTGTCTGGTCTCAGACCTGGATTTGCATGTCCTGGGAGGAGCTGGTTTAAACTGTATTATATATGAAATTAGGAAAAAGCATGAAATAATGTATCCCATTGTAATATGATGTGCATAATCAATCGAAGCATCAAGAGTCGATTAACTACTTACCAAATTCGATGTGATTGGAAAATATTAAAAGTAAAACATGGTTACAGACCAGTTCGAATCATATTCTAAATTAAACTATCCACAATCATCCTAGCTTGGTTACATAGGCACACAATACATGCAAACACGAAAACATCAAACTATTTGGGCATCAAATAATTACATGTAATTACACGTTACATTCAAGAGAGATTTTTCCATTGTGTGTGTAAGGTAAGCTTGTGTGTGTGCGTGCGCGTGTAGATGAGCTTGTGTGTGTGTGTGTGTGTGTGTGTGTTTGTAAGTTTGTGTGTGTGTGTGGGTGTGTGTGTGCGCGTGTGTGCGTGTGTGTATTGGCATTCTGGGTGTCCAAACTGGGGGTGTCTGGGGAAGGCCCCCCCATTGGTGCCTGGAGAGTCTCAGAGACCTTTGAAGTCCCTGGGGGGGGGGGGGTTGATTCAGAATCAGTTTGATACCGTCAGACGTTACACATGCTATGAAACTAAATGTGGCAAGTAACAGAAGTCAAACATATTTTTTTCCAGCACGAGGTGACAACTGCATAGAAAATCACAGATATGTGCATTTGGACTAAAATGATCAGACTACTGCTGAGATTGGTGAAAAACAGTAGATAATTCTTTCTGTAATTTTCAAAGAGGAGGATAAAGAAAAACATTGACATGGCCAATCTGGATAGAAATAAATCACAGAGAAATAAAAATAAAATAGAAATAACCTCAAGACCCCATGTACATTTAATTCTATCTGGATAATGCTAATGTGTGTTTTATTAAGCACAGGCAGGCAACATTAAACCAGGATCAAAACCAGAAAGGATGATAAAAATGTTGTATATTATTATTATTATTATTATTATTATTATTATTATTATTATTATTATTATTATTATTATATAAAGATGTATAAATAGACAAACACATCAAGGACTAAACACAGAAAAGGTGAAGACAATAGGGCAACAAGAAATTACAGGACAGCACAGTTTTAGACAAAACTAAAACCAAAACAAAGGCAAATGGCAAAACATAAACAAAAGCACATAACAAGAGCAAGCAGTGCTCACTGTACTCGGAATTGTTCTGCATCTTGAGAGGGGTAATTTGTGACAGACATGTTTTAGACCTTAATTTATACGCACATTGTGAATCTGTTTTAACAGTGATGCAAACAAGTGCTATTTGAGTAACAGTTCCCCCTTGTGGATAACATTTCACCTGCTGTACATAACTGAAGAAGAGCTTGAATGTGTGAGTCACATTTAAATAGAATTAAAGTCTTCACGTATAGTATTTTAAGTGATTAAGATCATCAGAATAGGAAAAAAAATCTCAAAAGAACAATGTAAGTCAACATGTAAGTATTGTGTGAAAATCTGACATGCCAGGAAATGTTAGAGATATTTACCGGAATGGTTGAGGGAAAGGGCAGCAATAAATTCAGTGGCAGGCTCAGACCTAATGTCCATTCATCATGTGCCTCAGTTCCAGTGAATAAAAAGCTTCATGAAAGCGTATTATCAGTGTGTGCCACTACTGATCTCGCTCAGCACTCAATAAACTGAGCCACAGCGGTGGTAGGTAAGCCTCTCAACAGCGCCTGTGGGTTTAAATAGCCCATTTTCTGTCAGCGCTCCTGTCGACTGTCAAGACTCCCCTCCTTAACATTGATTCTCTTTAAAATAGTCTGTGGAAGCTGAATTTGGAGCACAGGGTACTATTTGAATGCAACTGTAGTTTTCGAGTGACATGGAAATGCTGCTCAGTTTAAAAATCAATACTATGCCACTCTTTAGTGGCCTGAAAACAACACTGTGGAGTCTGGACACAATGGTGATCATTGTATTTTTTGCATAAATGCACACTGCATGATTTATTCGCAAAATACCAAAGTAGCTTTATTATTCTTTTTTTATTTTTGAAGAAGAAGAATACTGTCCTCGTAGTGATGTCCACACACTACACAATGGAACATAGAAAAACTTTCCAAATTGACAAAAATCTGTACAGTCATCCCCAAACTCTGTTTTCAGAAAAAAAAAAAAAAAAATCAGAGAAGTCACTATTTATTTTCATGTGAATTAATCCAGATAATAAAAAACAGTATCAGATGAAAAGTTTGCAAATGTAAAATTCTTATTTGGATTGTGGATTGTATGTATAGTGTGTAATGTGCGTGAGATACCAATAGACTTTACTGTGGATTACTATGTCTTATACATGGCATGGTTTTTAATGTGTTTGATATAACATACAAAATATTTACAACTATTAACAAAAACAAGTGACTGTACATATAGGCAATAGACAATAAAAGCACACTACCCCCTAATTGCTCCAGCTCCATGTACCCTCCTCTCCTGACTTGCCTGGATGTAGCTTTTTAATCTATGTTGTTGTTCAAACTTCTGACAAGAATAACACATGATAACATATGAAATTCAGCCCAACTAATGGAACTGCGTCATATCCAGAACTCTGGATTGTAATATTTTCATTTGCAATTCAGACAATTCAGGGTTTTTTTTCGCATGTTCTCCCCATGTCTGTGTAAGTGTTTTCCAGGTTTGTTGGTTTCCTAGAATGTAAGTGGATTGGCTACACTACAATGATGAGTGTGTTAATGTGTGTGGCTATGGTGCCGTGGACTGGTGTCCCTTCCAGAGTGTATTCCCACCTCACAACCAGTGCAAAAACTAACATCACTGAATATACATCATTGTTAGTATAGTCTGTAGTATATTCTCTAGCCTATAATGTGCTAGAGTGCCCTTCCAAAGAATCCTGGAATTATCTGAGATGTTGATTTGGGAGCATCACTTATCTGATGGCACCAAATTCCTTTTAAGGCTCTTGCACGGCTCAATTGGACCCACCATAGCTCAAGATACAAGGAAAACATTCATTAAGACCTGTCCTGGCACCCAGGTGATGAATGAACTCCCTCTAGCTGTCCGAACAGCTGAGTCACTGTCTTCAAACAAAGACTAAAGATCTACCTTTTCAGCAAGAACCAAGAAAAAAAAAAAATTCCATTGACTTGGGTTTTCTTGGTGTACTAACACCTCTCTAACAGGATTTTAACTTGGTGGTATTCTTGGTGGTAGACCCTGACCTATTGAACTAGCATAAGGACAGATTTCTGATGGAGACTATAAAGTTCTGGATAATGGATCTGCTTAAATGTTATACATGCAAATGTAACTTTTATTAACAGAACTTTTGAACTTAAGTCATCAACTCTGAATACAGCCCTGTAACAGTTTCCTTTAACACCTTAATGCTACAGCATCCACAGTAGCATGTGATCATCTAAGCTAAAAATATTTCTCTAGCTCTTCTGAAAACTTTTATAACTCCAGAAGGAGGGCAGCCCATAATAATCTAGAACATATTTGACCATCTGTAATATTCGGCAATGCACCACTATCTCATACAACGTAACTGATTAGATTTATGACTCAATTAGGTTGTGAATAAGCCACTCTCTAATTACGGAAGTGTTACACACAGAGACATTTCAGAGCATAAACTCTGATTCCAGCCCTCTATTTTTGTCATAAAATAAATCAACAGTGGCCTGGATGAGTCATAATGTTTAATAATGCAGGTGTTTTTTAGTTGCAGGTGTAGTGAGGGCAGAGTAAAATAGTTTTATCCGTTTTTTCTCCATATGACACACAGTCAAAACCACTGCTGACATTTTTCCTGCCAGCTATACACCCTGCGTCTATTGTCTTCATCAGCCAACATTTTTTCCCCCTCTCCTTCACAAATGCCTCTAACTAATTACTCACGACGTCACATGATGCCTCTGTCCTCCACACTTAATTACTTCCTGGGAGAAGAAGATAAATTAATTTTCTGATTAACCTGCAGACTGAAGCCCTCTTTTGGCCCTTCTGTCGAGTCTGGATTTTATTTCAAAATGTCATCATGTTTTTCTGATTGTAAATGCATTTAATGAAAGGTGTGCAGATGACTTCAATAAAAAGTGACTTGGATCATCTCTGTTATGTAACTTTTTAAATCAGCAAGCTGTCATGAACTTCTACTGGTTTTGTTTATGTCCTGTCACAGTTTCCCCAAATCACTGCCTTTAATTGTGTCTTGTTGTATTGTAATCCTAGCATGTGTAATGTTTAATCTTTTGCACATCTAGTTACATTTCAGAGCAGTGTTCACATATGACAAAAACTAGATTGTATTTATGAAGATTTTTTTGGGAAATAAAATTAAAAAAATTATATTTGTAGGTCATCCTAATAAAGTTCATGAAATTAAGTTGAATTTAATTGGTATGTTCTATTTGTGGGTACAGATAGCTAGGTAACTATTGTAGTTTTATATACAATATACACCGATCAGCCACAACATTAAAACCACTGACAGGTGAAGTGAATAACACTGATTATCTCATTACAGTTGCACCTGTCAAGGGGTGGGATATATTACATAGCAAGTGAACAGTCAGTTCTTGAAGTTGATGTGTAAGCATAAGGATCTGAGCAACTTTGACAAGGGACAAATTGTGATGGCTAGATGACTGGGTCAGAGCATCTCCAAGACGGCAGGTCTTGTGGGGTGTTCCTGGTATGCAGTGGTTAGTACTTACCACAAGTGGTCCAAGGACAACAACCAGTGAACTGGTGACAAGGTCATGGGTGCCCAAGGCTCATTAATGCGCGTGGGGAGTGAAGGCTAGCCCATCTGGTCCGATCCCACAGAAGAGCCACTGTAGCACAAATTGCTGAAAAAGTTAACGCTGGTGATAATAGAAAGGTGTCAGAACACACAGTGCATCACAGCTTTCTGAGTATGGGGCTGTGTAGCCGCAGACTGGTCAGAGTGCCGATGCTTATCCCTGTCCACCGCCGAAAGCACCTACAATGGGCACGTGAGCATCAGAACTGGACCAAGGAGCAATGTAAGAAGGTGGCCTGGTCTGATGAATCATGAACCGGCCAGGTGCATGTACATCACTTACCTGGGGAAGAGATGGCACCAGGATGCACTATGGGAAGAAGGCATGCCGGAGAAGGCAGTGTGATGCTCTGCAATGTTCTGTTGGGAAACCTTGGGTCCTGGCATTCATGTGGATGTTACTTTGACATGTACCAGCTACCTACACATTGTTGCAGACCAAGTACACCCCTTCATGGCAATAGTATTGCCTAATGGCAGTGGCCTCTTTCAGCAGGATAATGTGCCATGCCACACTGCATAAATTGTTCAGGAATGGTTTGAGGAACATGACAGAGAGTTCAAAGTGTTGACTTGGCCTCCAAATTCCCCAGATCTCAATCCGATTGCTAACTGCATTTGTGGGATGTGCTGGACAAACAAGTCAAATCCATGGAGGTCCCACCTTGCTACTTACAGGACTTAAAGAATCTGCTGCTAATGTCAGAACAGGTGCACACATTAGGTAACAGCCCAATAAAGGGAGGCGGAGACAACACCAAAACAGTGGCACATAGTAATGAAAACTAAGAGCCATTGAAGTGAACTCAAAATAAACCATGAGAGCTGCACTTGTTGTGTACTGAGAGAGTGAATTCATGACACTAAGATTCTGGGTATTGCAGTAGGGGTAAGAACAACAACAATAAAATGTGATGGTTAAAAATTTTGAAAAATTGGAAACATACACGTTTTAATTACTATTTATCACATTACTGTGTCATGTTTTACCATGTTCTGTAAAATGTCTACTTAACTATGGCCAAGATGTCTTGAAATTGTATTTATTTTATTGATTTCAAGTCTAAACATACATATCAATCAGCCTCAAATAGCATTATGTAGATTTGGGTGTGGTTAAATTACAGTGCAGAATCTGACCCACAGCTTGATCTAGTGGAAGTTTGATATATCTGTGCTTGTGACAGAATGTTAATATTCATCATAGAGAAGGTGCTGAAAATGAGTTATATGAGAATGTTTATGAGACTGGGTTAGATTTTGTAAGATATTTATGAATAAAAAAAGATTTCTTAAGTCACTCCATGAGCACTCCCCCGAACAAGACAATGCAAGGCAGCAGGTAATTTTTAATTAGCATGAGTGAGAGCACTCGGCTGTTTACCATTTTTCTCCTGCCGATGTGGCGTCTCCTCTGATTAGGTGCATTATGGCTAATTTGAGACTGGTAATCAGGCTCAGTTCCATGCTAAATTTCTCATTAAGCTGTAGGAGTTGTCACTCCAAGAACAGAGTGAGCGTTAGCGAGGCATTATCCCAAAGTTGTATGTTCAGAAGAAAGGGCTGTCACATGTCAAAATCACCATGTGTAATCGTTTAAGGGAAACTTTCCTGTCACTTATTTAATAATTGCTCACCATAATACATAGTTTTAGGATTGAAAAGCATAATTAAGTTCCATTAAGCTGGAGTTTTGCCATCAGTACCCAAATGCGATGTAGTAAATGAGATAATGTCTGAAAGAAAATTGACACATTTCTACACAATTACAAAATTTTTACAAATTCCATTCAAATAATTTGATAATCTACACTTTTACAACTTTACAAATGTACAGTGACCTACAGAATTATTGGTACCCTTGTAAACCCTTATATAAAAATGATTGTATAAAATAAACTTCAAAAATAATAATAAAAAAGATTTCCACTCAAACAATCAGAGAAAATATTTATCTTTGTTTTAACAAACAAGATTCCCACTAGAACTCCTAGAACTTTTTTTTTTTTTTTTTTTTTTTTTTTTAATAATAGCATTTTCTCTAAAATATACATCCACTTTAATAGGAAAACCTGTACACCTGCTCATTTATGCAGTTATCTAATCAGCCAATCATGATTTTAAGCACAATGCATAAAATCGTGTAGATACAGGTCAAGAGCTTCAGTTCACATCAAACATCAAAATGGGGAAAAAGTGTCATCTTAGTGACTTTAACCGTGGCATGGTTGTTGCTGCCAGTTGGGCTGGTTTGAGTATTTCAGAAACTGCTGATCTCCTGGGATTTTCACACACAACAGTCACTAGAGTTTACACAGAAAGGTACAAAAAACAAAAAACATTGAGTGAGTGACAGCTCTGTGGGAGGAATGCCTTGTTGATAAGACAGGCCAGCATGAGTTTTCCATGTTACCCTGCGATTCAGCAGTTCGAAAAGTTGCGGTCGGCTGGCTTCACGTGTCTGGAGAAAAGCCTTCAACCTGCCTGGTTGGCAGCTGTTGTTTGATGGGGGGAAAATTTGGGTTGGGGGGGACAAAAAAGAGGAAGTACACATGTAAAATCCCTTTGTCAACCATTAACATGGGAAAAAAACCAAAGAATTTGGAACAAAATGTCAACAACAGATGGTTGTTGACCTGCACAAATCAGGATAAGAATATATAAGCATTAACAATAGCATTAAGCATAATTAGGGCCATAAGAAATTTTTCACGTCTGAAACATTTGAAAATTTGCCAGGAATTGGATCCATGAGCACACTAATATCCAGAGATAGCCAATGCTGGAAAGATGTTCAGTACGGGGGCTGGAAGTAACATCCCTGTTATTTGAGGATGTTGTTCTCCTTGTAGCCTTGGTACCATTCCCAATGGAGTGTGGAGTGGCTGGAATGAAAATCAGAACCTCCAAATATGAGACCAAGATTTGTC
The DNA here is from genome assembly GCA_023630585.1 of Cranoglanis bouderius. Taxonomy (NCBI): domain Eukaryota; kingdom Metazoa; phylum Chordata; class Actinopteri; order Siluriformes; family Cranoglanididae; genus Cranoglanis; species Cranoglanis bouderius. The sequence goes on from CM042564.1 coordinate 6,275,458, forward strand.
CTGGAAAAGAGTGGGATGCTCATTTCAGATGAGGGGTGTGACCTTGCACTTGTATCTGGATGGTAAAAGAGTGTGAGATCAAACTGATCAAGTCGGTGGAACTGCAAATAAGTAACAATCTGCCTTAAGAAGCGTTGGGTCCTTAGGAAAGGCCTTTAATCCTCAACTGTTTAACTATAACCTGTCTCATCTGCGTCATTTTCTAAATCAACGATTTTACCCCTAATTTCAAAGTCAGAGGAAATTAAAATAACTTAGGGATAATCAGTATAAATCCCCATTACATAATTATTGCTCATCATAATCATAAATATTAAAGTCTGATAGTAAGTAAAAGTAAACTTTCTATTTGGCAATTTAATAAAAATAAGATAAATATTTTATTTTTCTAAAAAAAAACACAAACAAAACCATTTTTTAAAAAATTTAAAGTTAGGTTTGCTAATTTGTCACATTTAAAAAAAAACCCAGAATTTTCTTGTCTCTTGTACATTCTTTGGAAATCTTAGTGTAAAAAGGGAAAAAATGAAGATAATAATAATAAAAAAGGGGAGACATTTGATGTGTGATTTATACCCGTTTCCTATGAATGATAACACTCTCTCTGGTCTTAAATTAAAGGGCTTTTGTGTCTGAAGCAGATTAAACAAACAAAGGAATCAAGTTCTACCAGACCACAATGGAAAAACAGAGAAAGAGAAACATTTTAATTACTGATACTTATGCAAATAAAGGTATGGTTTTTTACACAAAAATGGCTGAGAGATCAATCTTCTGCACAGTCACCTAAAGCACTAACGAGTCTCCATTTTGTTGACCTTGTGCACTGCACTGGGTTGTGGTGCACTGCAATCAAAGATGGTGCTACAGTGAATATTTTATTTTATTTATTTTTTGTTAAAGATGAAAAAACATGATTACTGACTCCAAGAAGAAAATAATACTCTATAATATAACATCCCTGAGCTGCTGTGAGTCATCCTGACAATCCTGTAACCCTACATTCACAATACCAAAGGACAAGTGGCTCATGTAGCTGGTACTGTCTTTTGTGGGTGTGTAGTTACCAATACTATTGTAACTTGTGGGTGTGGCCTATAGTTCCATTGAGAAATGGTAGTATCCATATATAGCTTCTAAAGCTAACTACACAAAGAAAAAATAAATAATGCAATAATTAGTCTGAGAATTGGTTACTTGCTCTGCTTCATGCTAGCTTTGTTGACAGATTAGCAAAGCAAGCTAACTGTAGTAGCTACAATACATACACTCACCAGAGGCAGCAACAATCTCTGCTACTTTCTTCCAAGCATTATTTTTCTTTGTAATAAATAACATGAAATCATATAATTATTTTTTGTGTCAAACAGTAACTTTTATCTAATTGCAGGTAGGAGCTAAAGTTCTGAGTGGGGAACTGAAACAACATTGGACCACGTGCAATGTAGGATTGGTCCAAGGAATCATTTGAGCCAATTGTTTGACTTTATCATTTTACTTTGTTATCCCTAAGTTGCATAAAATTGAGAAAATTTCAGAGCTGACACTTTGTCGCTTGCTGATGTCACTGTCATGCACATACATAAAAAAAATAATGATCATCTTATCATTTGCTAGCATGAATGTAGCATAATGTTAACCTATAGTCAGTGCTGTGCTATGGGTGTCCGGGCAGAAATGGTAGGAAACATATTCCCATATGTCATACCCTTGTACCAGGTATGTAAAACATATCACATAGCTTTAGGCCTAAAGGAAGGCCAACACGCTGACTGGCAGGACTCGCAGCCAATCAGAGGAGATTGAGAGAGTATGAGAGAGAAAGTAAACAAAGTAAATATGAGTGAGAGATTGAAATACTCCAATATAATATTATAAGAGCAAAATGACTCATTAGCTTCCCATTAAATTAGAAACTTTTAAAATTAAAAGAAAGGGAATTTAATAAAGTTTCTAATTTAATGGAAAGCTAAAGAATGAGCGAGGCTAGTCAGCCCATCTATTTTTGTTGAGGAGTTCATACATTATCATTACCCAGTTGATTAGTTGTTAGCGAGAGAACTCATAATAATCAGTAGTAACTAATGGGAAGTGTTACAAACTGATTCCTAGAACTCGGAAATGAGTTAGCATTTCAGCACTTCCGGTTCCATCGTCCTGAAGTCAATGGGTTTTTTGAACTGGTTTTTCTGGTTAAATGAATGAAGTAGAGTCTGTGGTTATCACAAGCTCAAGATATGTTCACGTTTTATTCTACAACATAAAATACACCAGTAATATCCCACTCGTGATTTTGTTCAGCTTTTATGTGTCTTGAAAAAGGCAGTTGCTAACAAGTGGCTAAATGGGACTACAGAGGCTGTCAGGGGCATTAAATGTCCTCGCGCCGAACTTTAAAACTCATGTACTACAGCCTCATTGTGTTTATACTCACGCTCTTGCAAACTATTCCAACTCAAATTTTCCAACTTGTAGATTTGTCCATTTGTAATATTTTCCAATTATTGTGTTGTTGTTTTTTTCATTCGATCGGAAGCTTAGTGGTGGTGACATTGAAGTCATCTGACCGTGGTGTAGTTCATTTATAGCCTACCTTTAGCTTTTTACTTCTGGCGATTGTATTTAGGCTTCAAAATTCATAAAAGTTGTGTTCACTTGTGAAGATTATCATGATGAAAAAAGGTGTAAGAATCATAAACTTATGATATTAAACTATGAACTATGATGTTAACTTCTGGGTTGGCCTACAAAAATACATCATCCCTGCAGCACTCTATTGTGTTCATGTCATATGACTCTTTCTACTTGATGTGTTATTATGTATACATGTGGCAAATATGAGTTAACTCCTCCAGGAGTGTCTTTAAGATGTGAACTCGCTGTGACTTTTGAGAAAAACCTTTTAACTGTTCTTCACCTTCTTCATATGTGATGTCACTAACACAGTTATTCTGTGTAAAATACCAGTAACTAAGCATAAAATTGATCAGATTGAACACACAATTTATTTGGGAAGTTAGTAAATCAAGGGCTTCAGCGTCTTCACCATTTCAATCTTGCACTAAATGGATATCATCCATTAGCCTTAGAGCTTCAGATGCTAATTTATAGACAAAAAAAAAAAAAAAAAACCCTACCAATGTTTTGACACTATTAGGAATCTAATAGTACAGCAAGAGTTTTAATAAAAACATTTTTATGAGCATTCATAAGCATGACAATCTTTCAATTTTAACAGTAAATAAAAGAAAATGAGAAATGATTTAACAAAAAAGGTCAGCGAGTTTTCTCAAACAGAAGAGACTCTGAGACAGTGGAGGAAGAGGAAAGGGAGCGGGTGAGCATAAAAGTGAATGAATTGTGTCAGACTGAAGAGACTGTGACTAACATGGTCTGTCGCCTTTGTCTCTTCTAACGTGAGAGTCGATCCGGCCAGAGACGCTGGATGCTGCGAGCCATTAGTGACAGGATTCAAAATGACATCAGGATTTGTTGTCTCCACCTATAACACACAGAAATTGCTAAAGTAACTCAAATATCACCTTCAGACTCAAAGAGGAAAGCTGCAGAACAAACACGGGATGTTTAGGAGCTTGACGATCCTTGAGGAAATGTCAGCTCAAAGGATGTTAGTGCAAAAAAACAGGACATGGACAAAATCACTGTGACATGTTGTATTTCTGAAATAAAAGAAAGTCCTAAGGTCATCAGTAGGGTTTTAAAATCATAAACTGTCACAAATACTTTCGATTTGTTTTCTCTTTTATGACCTCATCATGCCTTGACCATGCTCCCACCTGCTCCATGGATAATTTATTTACAAAATATTGCATTTTATTTTATATTGCATTATTTTCTCAGCCTTATTATATTATTTCTTGTTTCCCTCATTCCCTTAGTCTTGTTTTTACACTATGTTTCTGAGTTCATGATTAAGTTTGGAGAATACAACTGGGTAAAATAACTGAACAGGTTATTTTATCAGCTTACTCAAAATGTGGTCACAGTTAATGTTATTTCATTATATTTGTCACGTAATGGAAGTGCAGATGGATGCAAAGACAGTTAAAGGCTTTTAATAAAGAGGCAGGCAGACAAATCCAAAACCAAAACAATAGGCAAAGGCAGAATCCAGAAGCAGGTGATGTACAAACAACATAAACTAGGCTAAACAATAATCTCTAAACACGAGTATAAAACAGGACCAAAAACTAGGAAACATGAACAAAGAACAGAGGCTTAGTACAGTACTGGTGAACAAAACACAGAAACACTACTTTGCAATGTACAAAGACACATGAGGGGTTTAAATATACAAATTAATCAAAGGCCGAAACATGGAACAGCTGATGACAATAATGACACATAAGGAAAACAACCAATCACAAGACAAGGGTGGAGACAGACACAAACCAAAACAGTAAAACAAAGTCATGTCAACCCGGAAGCGCGCTGTCATGCTACGGGCAGATTAAGTGCGCGGAGCAGGGGATAATAACTGACAGATCCCATGCCCGAACCTCTGCAGGGGAGACCACCTCGTTGGTCACAGGCTGGAGCTCTGCAAGTGAGGCTGCCATGTTGACCTCTGGTTGGAGTTCAGCAGGAGAGATTTATCATTATTATATAATAAATATAACACGACATAACACGATATATTGGGTTTTTTTTTTACCCGCATGTCATGTGCAGGGCTCCGTAGAAAATGCAATGCATAGTCAGATATCTTAATCAGTGCAAGCTAGTTGAGCTAGCTGTGCTACAGATCAGAAGGTCCTAGCACCACCATGCTGCCATGGTTGGGTCCTTGAACCCTTAACCTTTGGCTCAGTTGTCTCCTGCCTCCCAATGTTGTAAGTTTTATTTCATATTATTTACAGTATGGAGATTTACAGATTTACAGTATATTACTGTACTTTGCTATAAGTATGCTTTACAGTTATTTACTGTAAGTTACTTTGCTGCCAGTAACAACTTTGCTGCGAGTAAATTGCTGTAAATCTTGCAGTAAATGTTTTAGAGTGTACTTCTGTATCATAAAAGCAAAAATAAGAAATAAAAGACATGGGATTATGAAGAAAGGTGTGATATACTGGCTGCTGTGAAGGGAAATGTTTTAAAGAAGAAGAAGGAGCCTTTATTTGTCATATATATATATATATATATATATATATATATATATATATATATATATATATATATATATATATATATATATATATATATATATATATATATATATATATATATATATATATATATATATATAGTATGACCCCTCTGAAACTATTGGATCAGGAAGACCAATTCATTTGTTTGTGCTATACACTAAAGACATTTGGATTTGAGCTCAAAAGGTGGATATGAGATGAGAGTTTAGGACTTCAGATTTTATTTCCTGGTATTTACCATCTAGATGTGTTTTTTAACTCATGTAATTCTTAGCCAAGCAAAAGTATAGGAACAGATAAGACTTTTAATGTAAATAACTCTTAATATTTGGTTGCATATTCCTTACTTGCAATAACAGCATCAATCCTGTGACTCACTGACATCACAAAATTGTTGGTTTCTTTTCTGTGGTGCTTTTCCAGGCTTTTAATGCAGCCTCTTTCGGTTCTTTGTTTCAGGGGGTTTCTCCCTTCAGTCTCCTCTTCAGGAGGTGAAATGCTGCTCAATTGGGTTAAGTTCTGGTGATTAACTTGGCCGGTCTAAAACCTTCCACTTTCCCTCACCTGATAAAGTCCTTTGTTGAGTTGGCAGTGTGTTTTAGATCATTGTCTTGCTGAATGATAAAGTTTCTCCCGATTAATTTGGATGCATTTCTCTGCAAATTGGCAGACAAAATGTTCCTGTAAACTTCTGAATTTATTCTGCTGGTACCATCATGAGTTACATCATCAATAAAGATTAGTGAGCCTGTTCCAGAAGCAGCCATGCAAGCCCAAGCCATGACACTACCTCCATCATGTTTCACCAGATGAGCTTGTATGTTTTGGATTATGAGCAGATATTTTCTTTTTCCACACTTTGACTTTCCATCATTTTGGCAGAGGTTCATCATGGCTCCAGAACTTTTCTGGCTCATCTCTGTATTTCTTTGCGAATTCTAATCTGGCTTTCTGATTCTTACTGCTGATGAGTGGTTTGCATCTTGTGGTATGGCTTCTATATTTCTGCTCTTGAAGTCAAAAGCTGGATTGTGATACCTCCATTCCAGCACTGTGGAGGTTGTTGGTGATGTCACTGACTGTTGGTTTTGGGGTTTTCTTCACAGTTTCTGTGATCAGGTGTTGTTGTTTTCCTCGGCCAACCCATTTGGTATATGTTGCTCAGTACACCAGTGGTTTCTTTCTTTTTCAGGACATTCTAAATTGTTGTATTGGCTGTGCCCAATTTTCCCTATTTTCTCAGCTTCAAAATGGCTTGCATTTTTTTTTTTTGCATTTTCTTCACAGGTGAAACTGAAGGCTAAAACCAAGAGTAGATGTTCAGAGCCATTTATTGTTCAAACAATCAATCTAACAGGACACACCGGGGTAACAAGAATCACCTGTCAGTGACATGTTCCTATATTTTTGCTTGCCTACAAATTAGATGGTCTGATACAAACTGTGCTATATTCTATGTCGTTTGACACATCTACATATATACCAAGAAATAAAAGCTGAAATTTTAAACTCTCTTCCCATATTCATATTTTGATCTCAAATCCAAATGTCTTCAATCTACAGCAGGGGTGTCCAATCTTATCCGCAAAGGGCCTGATTTCACCTGGTTAATCAGTTCAGCATGGCTTTCAGTAGACTAAGGTGTGACTTCTGCTTGGTTGGAACGAAAACCTGCACCCACACAGGCCCTTTCCGGATAAGACATTTGGACACCCCTGGTCTACACCATGTAGACATGTCCCAGCTTGTAGGGTTAGAGTGCAGGGTCAGCCATGACATGGTGCCCCTGGGCCCAACAGTATCAGGAACCTGGTGTTCTGTTGTAGTCTGCTTGATGTAACAATGGTTTATCTAATTGGAAAGCTTGATCTAGCACTACATCTAGCACACATGGACTGGCCTGGAAATTAAAAAAAAAAAAATTGCTCAAAGCACGCTGTGTTACTATAATGAGAGCTTAGGTTTAGACAAATTCAGCAGAAGATAACTATGTAAGGATAAAGCTTAAACCAAAAGTGCATCCAGTTGCAGTTCTAGCCAGTGAGATTAAGACGAGAGCTGCTTAAGTGTTAGAAGTTTTGAATAAAAATAAGTGAAGGAATTGCATTTCTTTACATCTCTTAGGGTATTTCAAATGCTAAAAGGTTCTGATAAGTGTTTTAATGTTACAGTCTACAGTGAAAACATGTTTTTTGTTGTGCATGTGCAATTTTGCCATAATCCATTCATCATGTCATTGAAAAACCAATATTTGGGCCCTGTTGGTTAAGACTCTTGCAAAATGGTGATGAACAGAAGGCAATATCTCATCTCACTGCATAGTTAGAGACTGAATTGTGCTAATTGCCATTTAAATAAGACTCAGTTTTCTAGTTAAATATAAATAGTTCAATTTTATATCTGACAGCAGAGAGAATTGTGCTAATTTCACGCTTAAATAAAAGACTATTAAATAAAATATGCTTGGGAAATGAGGAATTTAATCTAAATAGTCCATGCCTGTTACTGGATGCAGGCCACCAAAATGCGGTCTGTACTATCCGTTGTGAAGAAACGGTCCAAATGTTAAAGATGGATGCCACATTTTCTTTTACAAAATCTGGTGAAATGGTTATGGGATATTTTGGCCCTAAACTATCCCTCAGTAGCACTAAACAGAAGGCCGGATTTTAGTTCAGCAAACATTTTGGCTTCTTATCAAATTCAACTCATTTCCACAGCACATTATGGATGGAGAAGCTTTTGCAGAATTTTGACTACTGCAGTAAAACAGCGAAATTGTATTTGTGTGTAAAAAGGTCACGTTTTTTTAATGTTATATTCAACAGCATAAGTCAATAATATATTTGGATCTGTGTGTGAAGTGATATTTGCCAATTGTACACCTAAATAAGATTTATTTCTTCATTAAAAACATATTTATTGATAATGTTTAACTCTAGAATTTTGTTCTATTTTATTTTATCTATCTGTATTTATTCCAACATCTTTGCTGTTTAAGAAATAACATACAACCCGTCGCAGGGCACAATCGCACACACATTCACACACTGGTTCACACACCACAAACAATTTGGAAATGCCAATCAGCCTACAACGCATGTCTTTGGACTGGTGGAGGAAACTGGGATACCTGGAGGAAGCCCTGAAGCATGGGGAGAACATGCAAACTCTGTGCTCACAGGGCGGAGGCAGGATTCAAGCCCCCATCCTTGGCGGTAAAAATGCTTAAGTTTGTTATTTGAATGCAGACCAACAAAATGCAACATGAAAGACAAAAGTCACATTTTCTCATGAATTTATTTTTCCCATAATGGACTAAGATCATCAAATTAAACTGAAAGCTGTTTGTGCCTTCTTGTACACAACTATCCCTCAGTAGCACTAAACAGAAGGCAGGATTTTATGGCTAAAATTAATCAGGAAATGATGTTGGATACAGAAGCATTCACAGAACGTGGGACAACTTCAATGGAAACAGCACTGACACTTGAGGGATTCACCATATTGTGGACTGAAATACAGAAATTGGTTTTGTGCAGAAGTAACAGAAGCATTCTTTCCCTAGTGGCTCTAAACTATCACACACCCTACAGAGATGCAATACTGAGCTGACACTACACTTTTCTTCCCCTGTGATTCACCAATCACCTGCACAATCCTTTAAAAATAAGCAAAGGACATCAGGAAAAAAAAAAAAAAAAACGTCAACTGCACTTCATATTCTTTATGAGTATGCTGTTGTAACATATGGCAGATGGCAACCGCTGCCCAAGTGGGTGAGTTTGATGTGTTTTGAGAGTATGGTTTCTCTTAGTCCCTTGTGGCACACACACAGCTGTTACATTGACTTCCCTTTTCCCCATAGACTCATTCCTCCCTTGAATCACCTCCCTCAACCCTCAAAATCAAAATCTCCCTCCACAGCACGTTTATTCCCATCACTGTCTTCATCTGGAGTCGATAGAGCTTAGGCCCATTACGGATGTGCTCCAGCCATGTGTGAACCCCACGGTCTGCTCGCTATCTGCAGCCAGCTTTCTCAACCAACCCAAAACACACTTCCGTCGCATGGTGACTTTACTTAACTCTCTCATTTTCTGAACTCAGGAGGCCATCTTCCTTACCAAATAAACCAATACATGTTTTTTTTGGCACTTATTACCCAGCCCTAAGCATCCAGCTACAGACAGCTTCTGCAGCAGAGGTTCTTAAATGTCAGCGTGCAATAAAAAAAAACAATAAATGCAAAATAATAGGATGGATCAAGTGCTATTTTATACATTGCTGAATAATAAGAGTGGAAGCCATGTTGTTAAGTGAAGCTAAACTTAATGTGGTAATTACATTTAGGACTATAAATGTAGCAATATATTTAAAAATATACTAGACTATTAGATTATTTCAATGCTTCCCATTGTCTTGTTCATTTATCATTGTTTTTATTTTACATTTTTTAACTTGTCTCTTGCTTTTAGGTTACATCGTATCACATTTGACGGCAGAGAAAAAAAAAAAGCTCTTTCCTTTTTTGTCTGCATTTCTATCCCTGATTTTTAAGTGCTTGTGGTTAAACAAGGTGCACCAGACACTAGTGAAAAATCCCATCTTGTACTCAAGAAAAATCTGGCAATTCACAGAGGTGTGAATTACCTGTTGAGAATTTGTATAATCTGCATGGGGATCCCAGAAAATCGACTTAAGCATGTGCATAGCCCATCTCTAAATATGAACTTTCTCTGCATAGATATTGATATAAAAGTCGCCAGCTGTGAATATGGCCCATTAAGAACTCAATAATAATATAATAACTTATAATAATGGGTGACATTTACCTCATTTGGCTGACACTTTTATCCAAAGTGACTTACAATTGAGACAACATACAACTGAGAAATTAAGGGTCGTGCTCATGGATCCAACTGTGGTACCTTGGCAATGCTGGGATTTGACTACCAAAGGTTTGTGATTTCATCTACTGTAACAAAACAAAAGCATAATGGATCCCCTGACTTTGCCGAACAGCACTGACTTTGAGAACACCTGATCTACAACACTGCAAATGTTACACAGTCTTATGTCTTGAAAATCAAAGAGAAAAAGTCCAAGGTCCTGAAAACTGATGGAAACCATTGTCCACCATAAAGACCAAATCAGATACGTAGGTCAAGGACTTCAAATGTCTAAGTTCACTGATCCATGAGAGTAAACTGGCACCCACAGCCATGATTCACAGGCTAAGGATACTACAGCCTTTGCCTTGATCAAGTGGTGCATTTGGAAGAAAATGAACATATCCATCAAGACCAGGGGTGTCCAATCTTATCTGCAAAGGGATGGTGTGGGTGCAGGTTTTCATTCCAATCAAGCATATTCTGGTCAAGCCAAACATGAACAAGCTCAGGTCTTCCAAATGTTTGTGACAAATAATGTAAGTTTTCCTCCATGATCATTCTTGAAAAAAGACCACCAGTCCAAGATGTGAACCGCAACCTACAATTGTGGAGGAAATCCAGAGATGAAGATTGATATGGATTGACTGTATGTGAGTGATATATACAGACTTCTCTGAAGGCAGCAATCAGCACCAAAAAAAAAAAAAAACATGGACCAAACTGTTGGAAACAACTTGAGGAATCTGAAAGAAACCAGCACTGTTGGTCTGGATTGCCAAACCTGTAGAAATATAGCCTGGAATCCACTGGCACCCAAAGCAACATCCAGGCTCTGAGATTGTCCTCATCCAGATGCTATCTAGGGATTAAAAGAAGCACCCAGCTAAAGGTTTTAGGTTTTTTTCCCTCCCATATTTTCAATATCATTCTTATAGTTAAAAAGTTTGAAATGAAGGCGGAAAAAAGACAAAGATAGAAAAAGAGCAAACGTATCAGACAGCGCTCAGCTGAATCATACAAGCTTAATTAAACCACTGGAACATTTACATAGAGCATGAATAAAATATCAGGCCCTTGCAAAAACATGGTTTTCTTTGCAAAAGACAAGTTATGGAGATTTATTAACACTTTTAAGAATTTGGCGAATTTCATTATTTCACATCTCTATTAAGATCTTTACAAGCATACATAATGAAAGGGCCTAATAAAAGGTTTAATAAATGGACTTCTGTTTAAAGTCAAATGGATTTGCCGCAGGAGGAACGGGAGCGAAAGAAAAGACTGGGAAGTCTATTATATATGCTGAATATGGAGGGCTGTCTAAAATGGACTCAGTGTAAAAATGAATTCAGTTTCAATTAAAAGATGGAGACATTGGGCTAATCCAAGTCCCTTGGCTGGAACGAAAAGAGGCACCTGTATTAGGTAATTGCAAGCCTTTAAAAAAAAAAAAAAAAAAAAAAAAAGATTTTCAGAGCTTTTTTTTACTATCAGAAAAAAAAAATCTATTCAATTTTGTATAGAAGATTTGGGTAAAACAGTGAAAAGATGTAACCATCCCCAAAAAAGATCCTTTATTATTATACTATTTATACAGTATCAACCAAGAGCTACCAAGTAATAGTTATTAGTGATGTATTAATTATAAATTATTGGTGAATTTCCAATTCAACTTTATAACCCATATGGAACAAAGCATGAGATTAGAAGTTATACAGTAATACAGACATTCAGTAATGCAATAATGTACCATTTAGTCTACAATAATGAAATCCCTGATATTTTTAAATAATATAAACTTGAGTGCTATTTCCTAACAACAAAGATGTTGAAGTAGATAGTGGAAACTTTACGAAATGGAAACATTTACATAATTCTGGAGTTAAAACACATTGGGGAGAGTTCCTGAGCTCAGGTTACCATCAATGTTTCACATGTTCTCCCCCATTGGGTTTCCTCCAGTTGTGGTTCTCTAGTTTCCTCCCATCTTCCAAATATTTGCTAGTAAGTGGATTGGTGACTATATTGGCCCTAGGAATGAGTATGGAAATGTGTACAGTATGACTGGTGTCCCATGAAGGTTGAATTCCCAAGATAGACTCTGGACCCTGGCCAGGATAAAGTGGTTCCAAAAGATGAACAAATGAATATAATAGAGTTAAAACCTTATGCTGATTAGAGGTGATAAGCCTGGAAACAAATTTTCAAAAACTAGGAATGGTGTGCTTTTTTGTTTCTCCTCAAAACTGCTTTGAAAGCTTTTACTTTCATCCATTAGTCCATCAACAAGTGTTACCTGAAGGGGGGGAGGAGAGAAACTAAATTTGGAAAGTAATCATTTATTTAATCACAACTTATCATTATTGATCCAGCTTTTTAAAAAAGAGAAAAGAAAAGGGCTATTTATGGGCCAAAATGGCCCTGAGGCACTGCAGAGGGACAACTTTCCTTGTTATATGTCATTTATTTCCCATTCTCAAACCTTGCCTGCAGGCCTGACTCACTAGGTGATAACAAATAGTATGTGTGTGGAATCTCACTGAAGGATGGAGCTGGGAGACACGCTGCATGCTGGAGGTCTTCTTTCTGTTTTTTTCTCAGTGTTTCACTCTATCTCTCTGTCTCTTTTAATGCTAAGTAATTAAAATGACTCTGTTGTCATGTAAGTGCAAACATCAGTGCTTTGCTATTTAGGTTTTTGTAAATCTACTATCATTGTACTTTTACTATTATTTTTATGGTTATAAACACATGCACTATGCTGATCTGGGTGGAACACACATCTGGGTGTGAACTTTCAAAACCTGCAGACGCAGTGGGATTTTCATAGCAATTTTGGTCCAAATATAACCCTATCCGGACAGGATTATATTTACATGAGGTCCTGGGCTAATTTCCTATTTTTCATGTGCCCCTCTGTGACTTTATTTCTATCTGGTGTGGCCATGTTGTTGTTTTGTTCCGTCCTCCTTTGAGAAAATTACAGGCTGAATTACCTACTGTTTTTTTGCCAAACTCAGCGGTTGTCTGATAATTACAAGTCTGTGATTTTCTATGCAGATGACGCTTCACAGTAGAAAAGAAAAGACTGCTGTTACTTGCTATTTAGTCTTGGGGTGCATGCATCAGTGTCCCTCCCCTAGATATTAAACACTCTCAGAGTCACAAAACAAAAAATGTATGCTTCAGGTAAAAAAAAAAAATTACCAATGCCCCTCTGATAAATAATACAATTCAAATAGGGTTTATGCTGGCGTGTTACTGCTTCCTGAGACACTCTCTTAGAACAGATGCAGAAATAAGTCTTCCATAATTTCCATTTCTTCCAAACTGATTTCATGGATGTTCACTATTAATTTCAAACACACTTCCACACACTGTAAAACATTTCAGGTGGTTAAACTTAGGAACAAAAGTACATGTGTATGAACTTTATAGGAACTTTACTGGAATTCACTGAAAAACATTAGAAGTGTAAACTAAAATTACCGCATGTACAAAAACACATTTATTTATGTAGTATTCTGTATCAATGCTGTTTGAATACCAGAAGCATTACTGGTGAATTTTGCACTTCACGTGAAGTCAGAATCTAAAGTTTGACTGCACTTTCACTTTCTGTCACAAGATTCTTATTTTGGCCCACTCTTAAACGATGATCTCAAACTCTTCAAAAGGGCCATTAACTCTACATACACCTACATATATAACTGTAAAATTGTGAAATTTATTTATTTATTTATTTATTTATTTATTTTTTGTGGAGCTGGGGTGAAGCAGATTGTCTAGATAAAGCTTTTTTTCTAGATAAACCCTATAATATTAATGTTGTAAATTAAAATGACTTATCTGCAACCTCTTAATTATCTTACCTATTTAATTTACAGGAGAAGTACAGTACAGATAAACTTCACCATCTTTAGATCCTTAACAGATACGTCAAAAAAAAAAAAAAAAAAAAAAAAAAAAAAACATCAAGAAGAGGTGGTGCGATGCGGCCCAGCACAAAGCAGAGGTACTCTTACCACCCTGAAGTTACCACCCTCCTACTGGAAAATGAAGACTAGTTTTCCAGAAACAGCACAGCCTGAAGTGTTTTATTCCTCTTATACCACAATATATATTTTTTTTTAATTTAACACATATTATACCTTTTATCCATTTGTAGTTACATTTAATGTTGTGGAACATCCACTCAGCAATTAGTTCTTGTTATAGCATGTATAAACAATCACTATCCTCTTTTTTCCCTCTTGAGGTTAATAAGACACAAAAAAGCAGCTTGTCATGTTACCAAGATGCTGCAAAGTTTCAAACTCCTCCATTCTGAAGCCTTTCCTGTGTCAGAAAAGTTAAAGCTTTACATCTGACTAGTTCAAAGCACAGATTTAGTTTAGTTTAGTTTAGTTTAGTTTTATTTAAAGTTTGACATGACAGGATATTGCAGCACAAAACCCTGAAATGTGTCAAACATACAAATACTCCAAGACAATCATTACGTAAAATGAATAAAAGATAGCTGATATACAGGCATAAAAAAAAGAAAAAAAGAAAAAAAAGAAAATACTTATATATATATATATATATATATATATATATATATATATATATATATATATATATATATATATATATATATATATATATATATATGTTTTACAATAAAAATAATGTATATACATGGATACAAACTGCTGTGCAAAAGGTACTGTTGTTTTTGATTACTTATGAAATAAAAACATTTATTTGTTATTCATTTGTACACTTTGGACCTAACAGTATACTGTATTTGTGCTTTATAGATATAATATTCTGTATTAAAATATGGCTGCAAACAAACATGAATATGCAGCCATATAATGTACAACATAAAAAATATCTGTGATATAGCTCTTTGTGTTCCTGTGTTCAGGAATTCAGGTAGCTGAATGTCATTAGTATCTTGTAGCCTCTTGTGGCAGATCATCCTAAATCTGCCACCAGAAAAGCTGGAGAAAGCATTAGCAGCCAGTAACCACCTCACTATTTTACACCGGGGTTTTATGGCTCTTCCAATGTCACTGTATCAAAGGAGGTTTGTCTGAACATGAATTTCCTCATGCCAGAAGAACTCTAACCCATTATCTGGGTGATGTGCCCTTCCTCAGCTATTTGTATCCGTGCCTGTCCTGCCCCATTACCTCCACTCTATAATGGTGCTTTAACTCTTTTCCTGCCAAGACACGCTCACTTTTCCTGATTTGTCTTTAAAGCTTTTCATCGTCAAAGTTCCAGCTAAAGTTACTCAGTGTCCTATCTATCTATCTATCTATCTATCTATCTATCTATCTATCTATCTATCTATCTATCTATCTATCTATCTATCTATCTATCTATCCGTTTGTCTGTCTGTCCATCCATCGATCGATCGATTGATCAATCAATCAGTCAATCTATCTATCTATCTGGCTGTCCGTCTTTTTATCTGTTTGTCTATCTGTCTGTCTGTTTGTCCATCTGTCCGTCCGTCCATCTCTCTGTCCAATTGTCTGTCTGTATATAAATCCATCTGTCCCTCTATCTATCTATCTATCTATCTGTCTTTTTATCTGTCTGTTTGTCTATCTATCTATCTATCTGTCTATCCACCCATTCATCTGTCCACCTGACCGTCAGTCTGTCCGTCCATGTCTAAATCTGTCTGTCTGCCTGTCTATCTATCTATTTATCTATCTATCTATCTATCTATCTATCTATCTATCTATCTATTCAGCACCTCATAAGTATTCACCCCCTTGAACTGTTCTGCATTTTGTAGTGTTAAACCTGTGAATGAAATTGAATTAATTGGGATTATATGTCATGAATATACACATAAAAGTGTGTGTGTGTATGTGTGTGTGTGTGTGTGTGTGTGTGTGTGTGTGTGTGTGTGTGTGTGTGTGTGTGTGTGTGTGTGTCGTTGAGAGATCATTTTACCTGCAGTTCAGCAAAAACAGAATGTACACTGTCTGAATCACTGAATTATTACTGTGTTTGACCCTGAAGTCATCCACTGTAAAATGTAAAAAATAAAACACACTGTCACATCAGGCTGCTTCAAAAAAGCAAAAAACACCAGGCTTTATTTATAAACTACATTGACGTCCTTGTGAGTGTGAGTAAGGTAACCACTGAAGGAATGACAGACCTTGGGGTTTTCAGAACAATTGCCGACCGCTACACACTTCCACACACAAGTGACAGGACAATGTTGCAGTCTTTAGGCAGGGCATGTTTTGAACAATTCACCTTCAATATGCAGTACAGGTATTTAACTGAATTTTATTTTATTTTATTTCATTAATAATAATAATTATTATTATTTCATTAACAAAGCTGATTTTTTTATTAATGAATATTATAATATTATTAATGAATACCCATTCGCACTTCAATTCAACCCCCCAATGTACAAACCAAATTTACGCCCATGCATACACAGATCAAATGTATGCATTTATATCAAATATAACCGCTTGAATGTGATGTACTCAAAAAAAATTACATGCACATACATTATTTTTTGCCGTCTGAGTTACGAAAACTGTTTATTACTATTAATTTATTCCTTTATATTTGGTCTCCATTTACAAACCATCATCATAAAGCGAAAGCGTCACAATTCCAGTCTTTCACCCCTTTGACTGGATGTTGTGGCAGCAGTACACGCAATGGTAATAGACATTCTGGTTGACTACCTACTGTATATGGACCTTTTTAACTTTTAATCTTCCAATGCATTTTTAAAAAAACATTCTTAAACTCTTTACAATTCTGTAGTCAGTCTTAAAACAACACAACAGTACAACCATGGCCAGGATGGAGGGGGATGGGAATAGCAGCGAAATGAGAATGACTGGACTGACCAGGTGGCTATCTTTCCTCTAATCTGTCTTTTCTTGGTAAGATATAGATCTAGAGGTCATTGGGAGGCAGAGCTCTCTTCTCCTGCAGCCTCCTCCTGCAAGTCGCGCTGAATCAGAAGTGAAGCAGGTGCTGATGAAAATGAATAGCACATTTGTCTTTGGCTAATGGTGAGTGTGGGCTTGCTGTAATATGACTGGCGCTCACGTTAGTTCAGCAGTGATGACTCAAAGGTTAACAGAGAGTGTGACACCCGTGTTAGAGCTCCTCCCTGTCTTCATTAATGATCATCTTAATCCAAAATCAACTGCATAATCTCTGTAAATGGTAGAATCTGTAAAAATAACCCCCCCAATCCCATAAATAAATAAATAAATAATTTGGAAAATAAATAAAATAACAGGGCATTAGGTGATCACAAAATTACTGATATTCCTAAAAAAAAAAAAAAAAAACTGCAAATGGGAATAACTCTTACTTCCCTAATAGGCATTAAATGATCTGACAAACAAATCAAATTGTTTAATAAAGAGATTAATACTAACATGCTGCAAAGTATATAAAATAATGGAAAAAATGAAATGAAAAGAAATATAGATGCTGTGGTATATGTATGTTCTTTAAACATGTTAGTAAAAAAAATAAAATAATAATAATTTTTAAAAAACAGTACACTGTAAATAGTTGTTGACTAATGGTTAAGGATGTGTGCCAATGCTGGGAAGGTTGTGAGTTCAAATCCCAAGAGTAACAAAGAGCCAGGAAACTCCAGCAAAAAAAAAAAAAAAAAAAAAAGATTTGTCATTTCTCCCTTTTTTCAAAGGTGAAATGTTCAAATTCCTATCTTACTATTTTTTTTTTTTTAAATTATCTTATTATTTTTTTAAATGAATATTAAGAATACACTAACTTACAGCTGCAAAATTATTAAAAGGTTATATTTGTGAGAAAAATGACACTTTCCTTATTGTTTTATTTTGCCATTGCATATATTTTGCAGGTTCCTTAAAGAAAAATGGCCTGTTTTTTTTTTTTTTTTTTTTTTTTTTTTTTTTTTTTTTTTTTTTGTAAATACTTTTCCTAATGAACCCTCCACCACTTTTTGAATGACAATAAGAACTTGGTTAGCAATACATCAAGTTACAAGAAAAGGAAAAGAACAAACAATTACAAAATGGGAGGGAAGCAAAAGATGAATGAAACAAAATACATAAAAAGAAGAAGAAGAAACTACAGAGGAATAACATTAAGAAATAGGAGAGAAAAATAAGGAAATATAGAAACATTTTGCACACATGCATGCACTCATCCACAAATCAAATACTTTTTTATCATTGTTTTTAGGTTTTTTAATACTTCTGGCCAGCTCAAACTTTTCTCTGTAGTTGCTGTTAATATTAAAGAGTGACAGGAAAGACAGAATTGAAAAGAAATAAAGGTAATTTCACTGTTATTTAAATTTAAAAGTTTCCTAAAAACACTGTGGCTAAGACAGGTGGGTTCAAACTGTCTGTGCAAATATAATCATAATACACTTCACAAAGAAGGTGCTTTCTTAGTATCTGTAAGAATAAAATGTTTTATTAAAAAGAGTGAAAAAAGAACATGATGTGAAGTATCTAAAAAGTGTCAGTGTTAGAAGAGAAGGGAGAAGTTAACTTTTCATCTGGCAGCTGAGAACTATAGGTTTCAAATGACACACCTCATAAATGGGTTATCTAAAATCCAATATATATTGGAAGAAAGATTGCGGCAGAACACTGGGCTTGACTGCACTGCCCTGATCCATAACTTTGCTATGAACCAGGGGGCCCATTTATTGTCGATCGTACCCGAGGGATGGCCTGTCACTCTGTGGGAGTTGAGCTTCTGTTTATTTTCAAATCAATACTCAATTACTATAAGGAAGATCCTCTCACTCATCCATTTCCGAGATGAAATTATGAAGTGCGGCAATAACACTTAGTCAAAGGCAAGCCGGTGGGCATTAACCCTTGGTGCTTTTGGAGTGGGGGGAGGAGAATAAGTACTCAAATATTTTATAGAGCTCGTCTACTTCCCTCCCTCTCAGCCTCCCACTCCTCTAGCTTTTAATTAATCACTTTCTAAAAGGCCTGTCCGGATGTGACTGATGACCAGAGAAAACAATTTTCCCCCTAACAGCCTTTTAATTTTAACTTGGGAGAGAGCTCATTGACTGCGACTTACAACAACCCATCAATGCTAGTTTCTTACTTATTTATTTACTTTTTTTTAGCCTTGGTTTTTTTGTTATTGAGAAGAATGGAGTGGAGACGGGCCTCTCTGTTCCCTTTCATAACTCATGCCATTGATTCAGTAAACGGCTGACATTTGCTAAGGGATAAAACTACTGTCAATGGAGATGGAGTGGAAATTACCTCATTAAGAGGCGTCCTGGTTATTTATGACCAAGTGAAGTTCAGGTGCATAATCTCCTTACAGGAAATCAACACAGGTGGTATATTTGCATGCCGTGAGAGTGAGTACCACTGGGAGAACTAAGAGCAAATTCACCTCGAGCAAATTACGTTTAAATAAAACTCAGAACAGATACTAAGTTTATAACAGTGATGTTTATTCATTGTTTAAGAATACAAATGCTTCTAACCCATAGACCAGGTATAACATTTACACTTAGACAGAACCAATATGGAGTCAAATTCATGACCATTTCTACAGTATCTGTATTGATCTTTAGCTAGTTCAACGTGATGGTGTGTCGTGATATTTACACTGAGCAGGCTCCTAATAACTAATCATTAGTTATTGTCAGGTAAGGAAGGCTGAAACAGATGCAAGTGCAGTTTAAAGTTTTATTGACGAGACTGGCAAACAAATCCAAAACAGTGTCCAAAAACGTAATCCAAAAACAGGCATAGGTCAGGCGATCAGCAAACATCAACAATGGGGCAAAATCCAAAATCACAAACAAGAAGCAAGTAATGTCAGACCCAGAATAACCATACATGAGAAAACATGGCTTGGTAAGACACACACAGACACACACTGAGCATTACTTCGCAGTGAGTTTGTGAGGCCTTTATATGGTGATTGTGTTCAGGTATGTGTGATTAGTAATCAGGTGACTGTGAATGTGACAAAGTCTGTGGTTGTTGGGGAGTGTAGTCTTAGGCAGCCATGTTTGTAGGCTGTGGTGTGTTCTTGGAAACATAGTTGGTGGGGAATGCGAGAGTTGACCTGAAAGTTATAAGTCAAATAAAACTTCCCTAAACATGTAAATAATTACAGTGCCATGCACTAATATTGGCACCCTTGGTAAATATGAGCAAAAAAAGGCTGTGAAAATTTGTCTTTATTTTTTAAGCTTATGATCTTTTGTTCAAAAAATTCACAAAAATTCTCTGCTCACATTGATAAACAATTGCAAACAAAACACAGGTTTATAAAAAAATATATATGTTAAAAATAGGTGTGCAACAATTACTGGCACCCTTTTAGTCAATACTTTGTGCTATCTCCCTTTGAGAACAGCTCTGAGTCTTCTCCTATAATGCCTGATGAGGTTGGAGAATACATGGAAGGGTTCTGAGACCATTCCTCCATACAGAATCTCTCCAGATCCTTTACATCGAGGTCCATGCTGGTGGACTCTCCTCTTCAGTTCTGGATATCAACAATTGCATTATGGATATCAAACAATTGCATACACAACACAGGTTTATCCAAAAAAGATATCTTTGTTAAATATAGGTGTGCAACAATTATTGGCACCCTTTGGGTCAATATTTTGTGCTACTTCCCTTTACCAAGATAACAGCTCTGGGTCTTCTCCTATAATGCCTGCGGTTGGAGAATACATGGCAAGGGATCTGAGACCATTCCTCCATACAGAATCAGAGTCCATGCTGGTGGACTCTCCTCTTCAGTTCACCCCACATGTTTTCTATGGGTTTCAATTCAGGGGACTGGGATGGCTATGGGAGGACCTTGATTTTGTGGTCAGTAAACCATTTTTGTGTTGATTTTGATGTATGTTTTGGATCATTGTCCTGCTGGAAGATCCAACCACAGCCCATTTTAAGATTTCTGGCCGAGGCAGTCAGGTTTTCCTTTAATATAGGGGCAGTGGTAGCTCAGTGGTTAAGACATTGGGTTACTGATTGGAAAGTCATGAGTTCAAACCCCAGCACTGCCAAGCTGTCACTGTTGGGCCCCTGAGCAAGGCCTTTAACACTCAACTGCTCAGATGTATAAGTGAGATAAATGTAAGTTGCTCTGGATAAGGGCATCTGCCAAATGCAGTAAATGTAATATCTGTTGATATTTGATAGAGTCCATGAGAGTGGTGATAGCGGCAGACTTTAATGGACATGTTGGTGAAGGGAATAGTGGGGATGAGGAAGTGATGAGCAGGTTTGGTCTTCAGGTAAGGAACCCAGAAGGACAGAGTTTGGTAGACTTTGATAAAAGTATGGAGATGGCTGTGGTGAACATGTAAAGATGTGATTAGAGACATGTTAGAGTGATTAAAGATAGAGATGGAAATGTGTTGACAGGTGACAGGAGGGTGAGGGAAAGATGGAAGGAGTACTTTGAGGAACTGATGAATGAGGAAAATGACAGAGAGAGAAGAGTAATAGAGGCAAATATTGTTGAGCAGGAAGTAGAAAGGATTAGCAAGGGTGAAGTTAGGAGAGCTTTGAAGAGGATGAAGAGAGGAAAGGCGGTTGGTCCTGATGACATACCAGTGGAGGTATGAAAGTGTCTAGGAGAGATGGCAGCAGAGTTTTTAACTAGGTTGTTCAACGAGGTCTTAGAGAGTGAGAGGATGCCTGAGGAATGGAGGAGAAGTGTTTTGGTGCCGATTTTTAAGAACAAGGGAGATGTGCAGAGTTATGGAAACTACAGAGGTATTAAGCTGATGAGCCATACAATGAAGTTGTGGGAAAGAGTAGTGGAAGCAAGGCTAAGGGGAGAAGTGAACATTCGTGAGCAGCAGTATGGTTTCATGCAAAGAAAGAGCACTACAGATGCAATATTTGCTTTGAGAATGTTGATGGAGAAGTACAGAGAGGGTCAGAAAGAGCTGTATTGTGTCTTTGTAGATTTAGAGAAAGTGTATGACAGGGTGCCAAGAGAGGAGCTGTGGTATTGTATGAGGAGGTCTGGAGTGGCAGAGAAGTATGTTAGAGTGGTGCAGGATATGTATGAGAGTAGTAGGACAATGGTAAGGTGTGCGGTAGGTGTGACAGAGGAGTTCACGGTGAAGGTGGGACTGCATCAAGGATCGGCTCTGAGCCCCTTCTTGTTTGTGGTGGTGATGGACAGGCTGACAGATGAGGTCAGACAGGAACCTCCATGGACTATGATGTTTGTGGATGGCATTGTGATCTGTAGTGAGCGCAGGGAGCAGGTGGAGGAAAGTCTAGAGAGGTGGAGGTTTGCTCTGGAGAGAAGAGGAATGAAGGTTAGTCACAGCAAGACAGAATACATGTGTGTGAATGAGAGGGATCCAAGTGGAACAGTGAGGTTACAGGGAGAAGAGATAAAGAAGGTGCAGGATTTTAAGTACTTCGGGTCAACAGTCCAGAGCAACGGGGAGTGTGGAAAAGAGGTGAAGATGCGTGTGCAGACAGGTTGGAATGGGTGGAGAAAAGTGTCAGGTCTGTTGTGTGATAAAAGAGTACCAGCAAGAATGAAAGGAAAGGTGTACAGGACAGTAGTGAGACCAGCGATGTTGAATGGTTTGGAGACAGTTGTACTGAGGAAAAGACAGGAGGAAGAGTTAGAGGTAGCAGAGCTAAAGATGTTGAGGTTCTCTTTGGGAGTGACGAGGATGGATAGGATCAGGAATGAGTACATCAGGGGGACAGCACATGTGAGATGTTTTGGAGACAAAGTTAGAGAGGCCAGGTTGAGATGTTTTGGACATGTTCAGAGGATGGAGAGTGAATATATCGGTAAAAGGATGCTGAGGTTAGAGCTGCCAGGCAGGAGGCCGAGAGGAAGACCAAAGAGGAGGTTTATGGATGTAGAGAAGGAGGACATGAAGGTAGTCGATCTGAGAGAAGAGAATGCAGGGGATAGGGCTAGATGGAGGCAGATGATTCGCTGTGGCGACCCCTGAAGGGAACAGCCGAAAGGAAAAGAAGAAGATTTGATAGAGTCCATGATGCCATGTATCCTAACAAAATGTCCAGGTCCTCTGGCAGAAAAACAGCCCCAAAACATTAAAGAGGCACCACCATATTTAACCATGGGCATGAGATACTTTTCCATATGGCTAACTCGCTGTATGCACCAAAACCACCTCTGGTATTTATTGCCAAAAAGCTCTATTTTGGTTTCATGTGACCATAGAACCCGATCCCATTTGAAGTTCCAGTAGTGTCTGGCAAACTGAAGACGCTTGAGTTTGTTTTTGGACGAGAGTAGAGGCTTTTTTCTTGAAACCCTTCCAAACATCTTGTGGTGATGTCGTTGACTTCGGATTGTAGTTTTGGAGACTTTCTGACACCAAGACGCAACTAACTTCGGCAATTCTCCAGCTGTGATCCTTCGAGATTTTTTTGGCCACTCGAACTATCCTCTTCACAGTGCTTTGAGACAATATAGACACACGTCCAATTCCAGGTTGATTTATAACATTTGCAGATGACTGGAACTTCTTAATTATCATCATTGTCATTGTTTTTGCTACTTTCTTATAGCCACTTCCCATTTTGTGAAGCTCAACAACCTTCACATCACAACTATATTCCTTGGTCTTACCCATTGTTATGAATGACTAAAGGAATTTGGCCTATGTGTTATCTCATAGTTATACCCCTGTGAAACAGGAAGTCATAGTTGAACAATTCCCTGTTCCTAGTCATCCAGGTGTACTAAAAAATGTAAAATATCAATGGGAGTATACTTCAAATATATTTTTCTCATATGAATTCATAGGGCTGTCAATAATTGTTGTACACCCATATTTAACAAAGATTTTTTTTTTTTGGATAAACCTGTTTTGTTTGCAATTGTTTGATATCCATGCGAGCAGAATATTTTCGTGATTTTTTTGAACAGAAGATCAAAAGGTTAAACAATAAAGACAATATTTCACAACCTTCTTTGCTCAATTTACCAAGGGTGCCAAGATTAGTGGAGGGCACCGTATATTATAACACTCTTACCCTACGTATCTACAGAACGTGAACTCAAATGACAAGGCTCATCTAAAACGTTCCTGTTGTACATACTCAACATGCATTCTTGCATTACTGTGGTGATTATAAAGCTTAAAAGAGTTTATAAAACTTTTTGAAATGTTTCCAGTAAGATTACCAAATCATGTATTTGGTAGTCCAGGGCTTTCTAAAATCAAAGAGTCATCCAGAAATTTCCAGAATAGCATGACAGCCATAGTCACTCACATGGATATCCTTCCACCTTTTCTAGGCTTGGACAAATCTGTCCTGAAGCTGTTTCCATTTTGTCTTCTCAGAACTAACAGAACATGCAATTTTTGCCAGATACTGTATGTTCAATTATATGGTCAAATGTATATAGTATGTTTATATGAATGAACCATCTCTGCAAGAGACTCAGCAAACTGCTGATCTGCCATGACAGTTGACTAGCCTCTGCCCTTAACTGGCTATAGTGCCCCTTGCTGCAATGCTCAGTATGTTGCGTTATAAATTATGCCGTGAGACATTTCTGAACACAACTATGTGTGAAATCTACTCTCTGTAGCTCAAAGCATATTTGTTTGCAAAGATATGTACAATACATTTTGGCACTTAGTGTTCTTTCAAACTTTTTCCCCCTCAACCACCAGCACACATTTTACATGTGAAAAATGTTTTTAAAAAATCAAAGTGGTCATCACAGATTTTACAAAGTAAACTGGAAAAACAACATGTCTATTTTTGGGACCTTCACCGTTATGCATGAGGTCCCACTTTAACTGTGTTGCATACAGTCAAGGCAAATAAGCAGCTCAAATTCTCTTGAAAGCTTTCAAAAGAGTGTTTTCCAGTCAGAAAGTAGTCCAAGTTGAAGCCTATTTTGGAAGCTAAGAGCCCTTAATTACCTAATAAATCCATAAACGACCTTTATTGTATGCATTATCTGGGTAGGTGTGTGGTACAAGCTCCAAGTTATTGCTCATTATTTTCTCCTTAAAACCTAGAACATGTTAGGTGGTTAAAATGTAGCTGAAACATCTAAACTGCTCCACTCTTACAAAATAAATAAATAAATAATAAAATAAAATAATCTTCAATGTTTTTTTAACGTGTTTATTAGATAATGAAGGGTTTGCAGCCTCTTAAAAGGGTTCTACTTGAAGCCCTTTCTGATTGGGAAACACTCTATTGTAGAGGTCTACATAGACCCTTTATGAACCTTTCTGCCCAGAAGGGCAACTGAAAAACCTTAGAGGTACTAAATGGTTAATAGTTAGTGGCATAATAGTTAGTGACATCTCCAGCAGCATTTACCGCTGAAGTACGATCATACCAAACGTTCAAATAGAGCTCAAACTTGTTTATTTCAATTTAGATGTGAGTTATCTATTGAGATTTTATCATTATTGTCTGCAGTATTAATTATAATATCAGGTGTATGTATTTAACACTGAATTTAACACTGTATCTCAAAGTGCTTTACAGTATATGAAAAACCAATATACTAGAACAATAAATCGTAAACATTTAACAACGAAATACATTTAATGAGTTTTTTTCATTAAATGTAATTTAGGTAATTACCAGGATCCTTAGTAATCCTTTTCTTAGTAATCTAATTTTACAAATTGGCAGATACCTTGAGTTAAAGGAATAGAATTAAAAACAAAGTGATAATTGAAACAAGCAGAACAGTATAATCAATGATTTTTTAATGAAAAAAAAAAGGGAAAGCAATATACTGATCCTATTTTGTCTAATAGAGGATGCTTTATGAATATCAGGGCGGAGGGTCGCAAGTTCCAGATATTCCAAGCAGCAAATCAAAGGACCATTTTCCAAACAGTTTTCAATGTTTTATTCTTAGGGTGCTCTGTACTACAGTACATGATGAGACGATGACTTAAATTAGAGCACAGTGTGCCAGGTATTTAGTGATGTCAACTATTAAAAGCTTGAATAACGAACAAAAGCATGCACTAAAATTTAATCCCCCAATCTTTTTATCACCATTTTCTACTGGCTATATAAAATGGTAACCCAAATGCAGATACAGATATGGGGCTCATGTACGTAGGTGTGTTTCTACAAAAAGAATAACAACCTTGTCTATATATTTAACCTTTTAACATTAATATTTCACCTCTTTTATGTCTCTCAGTAAGTAATACCGTGCAATCAGACTGCTTTGTTTGAGCTCTCCTATTAATCAGAGCACTGTGGTCGTGCGCTGTTGCGGTTTCATTAGCTCCAAGCTGTTTCCTCTCCTCTGCTCCTCTGACCACCACAGAGCCGCTCTGTCACAGCAAAAAGCACAGCTAGTTATGTGGTTTAATAAAGCTGCAATAATCTTTACAATAACCATTATATGAGGATACCAAAATAAATCAAAATATAACTGCAGTAATGCTAATGTTCACAGTAAACATATGTGGACAAAGAAATGCTGTGTAATTAAATCAGGACTGCTGAGCTTAATTGCATATAACTCATAAAACCGACAAAATTCTATGAATTCACTGTGAGTATTGTTATGATTTGTTAGTGTAGCATGTACATACTGCAGATTTATTTATTTTTCTCCTTTCTGTTCTTAAATCATCAGTTTGTTGTGGCATTTGTAAAAGTAAGGAACATGCTGCTATAAGAAAAACAATGAATGATGGGGTGGTGTGATGCAGCCATAACACGAAGCAGAGTTACTGTTAGCATGCCAAAGATGATTGTTTTACATTAACATCACATCCTCGAATTGTAATTGCCTATAATTACATTTTTTCATTAACTGAAATGACATGGCACAATTTTTATCCATTTAAAGTTGTAGCACGTCCGCGAAACAAGTTAGTTCCTGTTATCACTTGCATTATAAGAGCTATAAACAGTCGTCCCCCCCCCCCCCGACACACACACACACAATAACCCACAGCTTGTCATGTTACCGGGAAACCACAAAATGTAAACTCCTCCTCCTCCTCCTCTGAAGTTCTGTGTTGAAAAACTTAAAGTTACAACTTTTACATAAACATTGACACTGGAGACTCCTTCCATAAATGCTAAATAAATATCTCCTCACAGAAAACTTCACCACATCAATGATTACAGGAGCAGCACAAGAGCTGCTGTTATAGAAAATGAATCAACACCTTAATTCAATTCAATTCAATTCAATTCAATTCAATTCAATTTTATTTGTATAGCGCTTTTAACAATGGACAATGTCCCAAAGCAGCTTTACAGAAATATATAAATTTATATAGATTTTAAATGTATGAATTTATCCCCAATGAGCAAGCCTGGTGGTGAGGAAAAACTCCCTGAGACAATATGATGAAGAAACCTTGAGAGAAACCAGACTCAAAAGGGAACCCATCCTCATCTGGGTGACACCGGATTATAAGTGCGATTATAAATAAATAAATAAATCCCTTCTATAACTGTGCTAATACTACATGGTCAAATAGTGCAGTTGTGTAACCAGGAAAATTCATTACAGTTTTTACATGAAGTCTGTTTTGTTGAACTTCTCCACTGTTCACTGATGAAGACTTGAGTGCTAAACTGTTTGTGGCAATTGTAGTCGTAGCCATCATAGCATAACTGTTCATATGAATTGAGGTCCAAAGCCTTCTTTATGGTTTTTAAGTGGTACCATCCTCGGTAATCTCAATGCACTGATCAATGAGCGCTAGCACTGTCAATTCAGATGATTTATATTTTATTAAAAATGTATTGTAACAACATTACAAATTTATTGTAAATAAAACAAGAAAATAACTTAACAGGATGAAATATCTCATGAAACTCGAAATCATTTTAACCCCAAAATACTGTATTTGATTATATTATTTTATGCAGTAAATAAAATGAGGCTAAAATTTGACAAAAAGGGGGGGGGGGGGGGAACACAAAAATAACAAACAATGAGTCATTTGAATCAATATGAATTAATCAACTCCAAAACAACCTCATTATGTTTAAAAAAAACATTTTAAAACCAAAATGAAATTTACGTGACTAATATGTTACAATATGCCATCAATAGTGATTTGGCAGTCTGCCATCTCCATGTAGTATTTTTATATGCTTTACAATTCCCAGTTTATTAGAAGTGCCACTCTACTAACTAATAAACTGTTGACTCACTGTATTTAAAAACCTGTGACAGACTCTCCAAATTATTTTAGTGATTAGATATATTAGACCTCGAAACACACCTCTGTAAATGAACTCTATGAGGAACTGTGTTAAGAAAACATAAGTGTAAATTTGATTTCTTCCAGGCCTTTAGAAAATTGCACGTTGTGTGTGACTACATAATAGCAGTCACTAAGCTTATGCCTCCAGATCAGAAGGAGGCACACAGGAGCTGCTGTTTTTTTTTTCTTTTGCCTCGTTTCCCGGATGACACCTTGATAAGGCAATTATGTTTATACGTCTACTGAAATAACACTAAATCAGAAGTGAGAGCATGTGAGAATATCTAATCAGCACCTCATTAAGTGTCATGAGTGCTCGCTGTAGATGCTGCTCACTAGCAAATACAATTACTGCAAACAGACATCAAGGAGGTCTGCATCACATCACAGCAAACAGCACTGACCAGACCAGACTCATTTCATCTCAGACACACACACACACACGCACACACACACACACATACACACACACACACTCACACTAATAAAAAAAAATAAAAAAAAATAAATAAATAAATAAAAATAATAATAATAATAATAAAAATTATAATAATAAAGTATATAATAATAATAATAATAATAATAATAATAATAATAATAACAATAATAATAGTTATTATTATTATTATTATTATTATTATTATTATTATTATTATTATTATTATTATTAGCAGTAGTAGTCGTAAAACTAGTCCTACTTGTAATGGTAGAAGCAGTAATGTTATTAATAGTAGTAGTAGTAGTAACAGAAATACAAGATGTCCCAAAAGTCTCCAAACATGGGGAAAATTAACACTTTTTAGAAAAATGTCTTCCAAAATATTTCAAACTTAGTTTATATTATACATTTTTCAGATAGCCTTTAAGAATGCCTTTGACAAAAGAAAAACATATTGGTCTACCAGGAAAAAGATACAGCACAAAGATCATTTAAAAGAAAGCATTTGAAGTGCAACTACATGCATAACTTCAGATGTATTAACATGAGTTCATCATGAGTGGGAGAGATGACTCCTTGTGTGTTTACAAAGAAATGGCAATCATGTAGAGGACGTTTTGTAATAAAGTTACAACGAGTTCATTTATCCAATGTATGGAGACTGTTGGGTTACCCTGTAAAAGTAATAGTAGTAGTGGCAGTAGTAGTAGTGATAGTAGTAAAAGTAGTCATAGTAGTCATAGTAATAGCAGCAAAATAAATAAGGACAAAGTAATTGTAGTAGTATTAGTAGTAATAGGAGCAGCAGTAGCATTACTAGTAATCATAGTAGAATGAATAAAAATAGTAGAAGCAAATGTATTAGTAGTTGTAGTAGTAATAATAATAGTAGCAATAGTAGGATTAGAAAAAGGAGTAATAATAGAAATATTAGTCATAGTAGTATTAGAACCAACTGTAGTAGGATTATTATTATTATTATTATTATTATTATTATTATTATTAGTAGTAGTAGTAGTAGTAGTAGTAGTAGTAGTAGTAGTAGTAGTAGTATTAGTAGTAGTAGCAGTAGTAGTGGTAGTAGAAGTAGTAGTAGTAGTAGTAGTAGTAGTAGTAGTCGTAATATGAGTAGTTCACAGCAAGAGGATCCAAGAAGAAACCCTAGAAAAAAATAAGAAAGAAAGAAAGCAACTACAGTGGTAGAATTTAGATGAAAGCAGAATCAGAAATGTCTCCACTCAGTGTTACACATGTTTACCTAAGATGCAAAATAAAAGTGAATGCAGGTAGATGAATTCTGCTCCCACAGTTGGATTTACTGCAGCCTGAAAGTCACTTTGGGAAATTTGTACGTCTGAAGGACAGGTATTAAATTTGCGGAAAGCCCAATTTCCACCAGTTGAAGACATAATTATACTATTTACCAAGTATTACTAATGAGAATGTTTATCGAAATGATGCCTTGGTAAAATAAATAGAAGTAAAACATAATAAAAGGAGTTAAAAGCTAAAGCTTTTTATTCACATATACCTCATTTACATAAATTAAATAAATACATTTATTCATATTGGATTTCTAAACAGTTTTAGACCAGTCTCTGTGCCTTGAGTTGTAGTTTCTTGAGTTATATTTTCAGTTTTACTTTTCTTCTCATCTCTTTGAGAGATGAACTCACGGTGGCTTCTGAGAGCAATTAGCACAGACAAAAATCTCATTTAAATATTGTTTCCTCCTACTACTTTGCACTTAATGTAATTCATACAATTATTCTTCGTAAATCACACATAACATGCCCACTATCTGCACACACAATTTATCCCATTGCACATATAAATTAAGATTTTTTAGATTTTATTTTATTATTATTATTATTATTATTTTTTTTTTACATTGCTCTAAAATAAGTCCAGTGTGTTTTTGGCTTACTTGGCACTGCTTCCTGCAGAAGTAACTGTGAATTCAACAGCACATTTGCATTGCACTGTGATTTCTTGCAGCACATTCAAGTTAGTTAAAAGGTAATTACAGTCATTAAATCACAATGTAGTCAGACTTTCAAGCCAAATTGTGAAATATACTTTATTTTTGTTCAGCAACATGGCACCATTATTTTGGTTCCTTCTCATTTCAGTTATTTATGCCATGATAAGCTCTGACTGCGCAGTCGCCATTATTAGTGCTGGCATTTGCCGTATTTAAAGCTGCTCTCCGATTATGCAGATCTGAAATCTGTAATCACTCACGTAATCAGAGCAAATCAAATTGTCCTTGCATTAATTATGAATCATAATTAGACGGAAATCCCACTAATGATAAGGCAAAACGGCTCCTATAGTTCAGTTGCCACTATCCTAATCAAGACCTTATATTAATAAGTAATTAGGTGATTGTACGTGATAAGTGTATCAAAATGAAGTCATTAGGATATGCCTGCTGTTGTCTGAGATTTTCAATCATCCACTAACAGGCCTGTCATTTCTGTGATGGGTTCAAACGCTAGTGTCATGTAACACTCACAGTCAGTGCCAACAGCATCGAGTGACGAGCTCTGATGTGAAAACAGTTGCAGGATAAATCTACATAAGGCATGTGGTTGGAAAAATACACAAGAGCACGTCACCGCCTACATGAACTGAGTGTTAAACTTCCCATCACTTAAGAGAGGTTAGCACTGTCTCAGCCGACAAGGCGATGTGCAGACATTTTCTTCATTTGTCAGTAAAAAATAAAACCCAACGAGATGTGTGGTGGCGGCCAGACACCCACTTTGTCATCTTAGTACCATCTGAAGTGTGAGTCATTAAAGTAAAATCCAACTTTTTCAAATCATGAAATATTTACTGTATGTTTCATTTTTTTCCCACTTTTTAAACAAACACTGATGTCAAAACTACCTCTAATAAGTCATTAAAGAAAATACTTTTTCTATAAAATTATTAAATATATTTACTGAATGTTTCATAATAGATTTTTTGATTGTTTGTTTTATAATTTATAAAATAATAGCAGCTGCATTGCACATTATCTTTTTTCTACGGTAGTGTACAGACCGCACTCGACATTTAACTTATGGTTTACAGTTTACATTTGCAGATGAGACATTGACCTGAACTCAGGATTAATCCGGACACCCTGGAGCTCTGCTGCACAATCATTTTCACAAAATGTGTTTCGTAGGCCAAACTGAACTAAAAACTCCTGTCAGATTTACAAACGTTTCATTCATGCTGATTTTCATTGTATTCAACTGTCTGTGTTGATGAATGCCAATCAGCCGTAAAGGTCACAAACCAGCTGATTTGCATTCAGTGATGCTCACAAAACTCCAGAAAATGGAAAGAGAGCTTAAAAAGACAAAATGACTACTAATTGGTGAAAGAGTTCCTCCTAAGTGCAGTGTGCACTAAATCGTCCAATAATGCAGCTCAGTCACTGCAGCGCATCAGCTAAAGACACATACTAACTCTTCCTCCTTTTATAAGGCGTCATTACTTTATTGAATCCTAATTGAGTGGCTCGTGTTTATTTGTCTTAATTTATGAGTTTGTTTTGGATTGCTTTCTTTCAAGACGTTAATATGAAATGTCTGAGTATCACAAAATGCAATAAATTTGTGTAATTGGAATAAATAAGCTATTTGAAGTCGATCAGTCAAAACGAAAATTAGGATATGATAAAAGGATATCAACTAACTAGATTTTCATTTGATGTGTAAATTTTTCTGTGAATGATTGATTCTTTTTACACCATAAACTAAATCATTTTACTTTAGAAATATGCATCTAAAAATAGTGAAGAAAATTGTTGGTCCATGTATCTCAGTTATTACATTAACCTTAATTATAATTCTCCCTCCAGCTTCCTCTCTTTCTTTTGAATTTCTCTAGCTGTAATTATGTTTTAGAGTTTTGTTAAGGAAGTGTAAACATACGTAATTCCACACTTCTCCTGATGAGGAAATCATGTCCTCAGCTCTCCCCAGCCTCACTGCTGTAAGGTGATGTCTCCGTCCTGAAATGCACATCCACAGCACCTCCAGCTGGCCTGTAGCTCACTCCTGCACTTTCCCCATTGTGTTCCTGTGACACATAACACATCATTCGCCTGCAGTTTTCGCCTGTGTGTGTGTGTGTGTGTGTGTGTGTGTGTGTGTGTCTGTGTGTGTGCGTGTGTGTGTGTGTGGGTGTGTGTGTGTGTGTGTGCTCTATTTGTATGTGCATCTCAGAAGGCACACGTTCACATTCACAGGTTCTTCACAGGCTGCTTGATATCTCCCGCCAATCAAACCAGCAGGATGTCCCCCACCCACCCCCACCCCCCATTTAAATTCTCTATTAGCATATGCTAAATGAAGTTTTGAAGTGAACCAGCATTTAATGGTTTATTTGAAGTGTGCGATTTGCAGAAATGGAAAATGAAACGTCCCTTTGATGGGGAGAAATGCCATATCCCAATCAAACATTTACTGTTCCATGAGTTAATGAACGCTATTAGTCTAACTGGAATAAATTTAGACTTCTGCATTGACTAGATGCATAAATTAGATAAAAAATGTTTTTTAAAAAAAACAAGGAACTAATGTTTGGTCTGTGCGAGAAGTGAATGTGCCATAGCAATATAATTACATTGCCATGGAAATAAATGCCTGTAAAGGCTGGCAATTTGACAAGGCTGAAAAACAATAACACTGTCAGAATTGGCTGCAGAATGAATTCTGTGGAATAAATTACAATCCTAATAGCATTGGGTATTGTTCATTTTTAAGAAGCACTGGCATGAGAAGGCTACAAGACTATCAGACTATTTTAAGACATTATAACAAAGATGTCCAGGACATAACCACTTTAAAACTGTAGGTTCATTGGATTTTAGCACTCACTCATTAACAATGAATATTTTCATTAAAAATGTATTGTTTATCTGCCACATAATGACATAATTAAAGAGGGCAGAACAGAAATATAAAAATATGATAATAAATACAGTGTTAAATGCACTCTTTAACATTCTTTTGGTCTGCTAATTGGTTGGTCATTAAAGTACCTTTCCTTCCCTTTTTCCCCAACGGCTCATCGGTTAGCAAAGTGTCCTCGTGGCCTTCATCAGTTCTGATGAAGGCATTTTCTATACTCCATTACTTTCTCCTGATGATCACTGGAGTCTTAATTAGTTGATATTTGAAATATAGCTGAACTCCATGCATTGACCTTGGGAGAAGATTGGACTTGACAAACGATATCATCAGCTGATTCAGACTCGGTGAAAGCAAAGACATTTTTCATTTGCATTTTATATTACATGCTGTGGTTTGACAGACTTTATGCAAAAAAAAGAAAAAAATTGGGAAAATGTAGTAGATTGCGTAGACAACTTTCAACTTAACATAATGTGTTGTGGTCAAGTTTGAGCCAAAGTGCATGTTTGCCTATAATATACACTGACAGCCATAATTTAGGAAACCATAAATATACTGCATTTTACCAAAACAATGTGTAAATGCAACAATTCAATATTTGACACAATGATGATGATGTAGAGAAGAAAGACTTACTTATTTTAAGACTTACAGGCAAATCACCTTGCTAGCTTCTTCAAATATCAGTTTAAAAATATGAATTATTTTTTTTACGCACCAGTCTGTACTTTTCTTTTTAAATAATCAATTTATAATCGGTTCTAACTGATAATGAAGATGGCAGGATAGTGTCAGTCGAAAGCAATACCCATCTGATGTTTTTTTCTTAAAAAAGCATTTACGTCTTTTTTTTTAAACTAAATACAAAATATATATTATATTTACACTGTAAATACAGGGTGTCACAAAAGTTAACACTTTTTAGCAAAATGCAACTTCATTTACAAAACATCCTCTACATGATTGCCTATTTCTTTGTAAACACACAAGGATTCGTCTCTCCCACTCATGATGAACTCGTGTCAACACATCTGGTGTTATGCATATAATTGAATGTCCATCGCAACCTTGCAACAGCTTCCTGATCCAGCCATGAGAATGATTTCAATACATTTTGCCTTTTTTTGTCAAAGGTATTCTTAAAGCCTATCTGAAAAAAAAAAAAAAATTCTCTCATCAGTAGTAAATGAAACAAAGTCAATATTTGGTGTGACAAAAAAATAAAAATAAAAATAGTAGTCCCTGGTATAATTTGTGCAGTTTTATAAGGAAATGAGCTGGTACGTTTTATTGAGCATCTTGCAGAACCAGCCACAGTTCTTCTGGAGACTTTGACTTTTGCACTTGCTTCTTATTTTCGCAGCAAAACCCAGCAGCCTTCATTGTGTTTTTTTTTTTTTTGTCTGAAAAGTGTCTCTTACGTAATATGCTGCTTTCTTTAATGACATACAAACATTTTTCTATAACATTTAATTTTGTGCTAGAAAACTAATGTTTGGGAATCAAAAAGTTTTACGTACACTATTTTTTTTTTGTACAAACTTTGTTATACAATTTTGTTTTTTATGACTTCTACATTATCAAGTCAGTACAAAAACATTGAAAACATTAGTTTTCAGGCACAAAAATGCTACTTCTTAGTTATTGCCCTGATGGTGGAAATGGGCATTTTCAATGTTTGTGCTGTTTTCTTACAGCCACTTCCAATTTTGTGAAGCTCAGCAACCTTTTGCTGCACATTACAGCTATATTCCTTGGTCTTACCCATTGTTATGAATGACTAAGGGAATTTGGCCTATTTGTTACCTCATATTTATACCCCTGTGAAACAGGAAGTCATGGTTGAACAATTTCCTGTTCCTAGTCATTCAGGTGTACTAAAAGAAAAATATATTATCAATGGAAATGTACTTCAAATATATTTTTCTCATATTAATTCATAGGGCTGCCAATAATTGTTGCACACCCAAATTTAATAAAGATAATGTATTTATAATATGATTGGTTGAATATATGGAATGACACTTGAATATATGGAATGAGAGTGTGGAATATATGGAATGAAAGTCTAAATATATGGAATGAAACTTATACTAAATGAAAACTGACTTCATCAAAGCGCCATCTTGTGTTTTTTCATTTGTGATTGTTCCGTACAGGTTTTGAAATGAGTGAGTCTGCACGAAATGTAGTTGCAGCAATCCTAAGTAACGATGAACTAATTAACACCCTGGCGAATGCATGTAGGCCTTATTCATAAGAACTAAGAATGTTGCAATAATGGAAATATGATCCTCAAGATGACGGGATGTAGACTCCAAACTGTTTGTGTTGTTTGGAGTATGACCAGCTATTGCAAAAAAGTTTTCTAGTTCAACAAAGTATTGGAAAATTTCAGGCAATGCCATTTTAAAGTCATCAAATTGAGAAGGCTGCTGTTCTGATAACAAGGATATAATAAATAGCTATATACTTCATTAAGTATTATCAAATTTGCACTTTTATTCCATATATTTCACACTCTCATTCCATATATACAGACCTTTGTTCAATATATTCAAGTTTCATTCCATATATTAAGAATTTCATTTAATATATATATAATCTCTCTCTCTCTCTCTCTCTCTCTCTCTCTCTCTCTCTCTCTCTCTAATATATATATATATATATATATATATATATATATATATATATATATATATATATATATATATATATATATATATATATATATATACTAAGCATGAAAGATTTTAGAAGACATTTTGCTAAAAAAGTGTTAATTCCCCCTATGTACCAAGACTTTTGGGACACCCTGTATAATAAATATAATAAAGAATGAAGTATAAATATAATAAAATCAATCCTTACGAATAAAAACCAGTCATGTCTCTTTATAAGTAAGCAATTTCATTTCCAAAAATAACTTTCTTTTCCAAATCGTTGCCATTCGTTACAGTATCCGATATCTGATATGTTTTCTACGATATCTGATCCGTCATTTTTTGCTAATATTGGAAACCATGACAGTATATCAGATCAGTTCAGTCTCTAATTGATAACTGAGTTATGATTGTTGCCTTGATTCATTTGTCATTGCCTTTTTAAATTTCATCATCATCCCATCGTTCCACCACTAGGAAACAGCCAGGTTAAAAAATGCTTCAGTAAAAATTAATCAGACTTAAATGCTAGAACTTTATTTCTGGTTGAGATACATGCAAATGTGAAACATATTTCAGTACAGGAGTTTTCAGAACTATAGTAGAAAATCTTATCACGTGAAGGGTTTTAAAAAGTGACAATACTCTTAGTTTGAAAAGGATGTATGAGTAGCACTTGAACTATGGCTCATAAAACTGAAATAAACATATTGTGACAGATGTCATGTCATGGAAGAAACCGTCATGGCTTTCTACATTGCATCTGGAAAGTATTCACAGCGCTTCACTTTTTCCACATTTTGTTATGTTACAGCCTTATTCCAAAATGGATTAAATTCATTATTTTTCTCAAAATTCTACAAACAATACCCCATAATGACAATGTGAAAGAAGTTTGTTTAAAATCTTTGCAGATTTATTAAAAATAAAAAACGAAAAAATCACACGTACATAAGTATTCACAGCATTTGCCATGACACTCAAAATTGAGCTCAGGTGCACCCTGTTTCCACTGATCATCCTTGAGATGTTTCTACAACTTGATTGGAGTCCACCTGTGGTAAATTCAGTCGATTGGACATGATTTGGAAAGGCACACACCTGTCTATATAAGGTCCCACAGTTAACAGTTCATGTCAGACCACAAACCAAGCCATAAAGTCCAAGGAATTGTCTGTAGACCTCCAAGACAGGATTCTATCGAGGCACAGATCTGGGGAAGGGTACAGAAAAATTTCTGCAGCACTGAAGGTCCCAATGAGTACAGTGGCCTCCATCATCCGTAAATGGAAGAAGCTTGGAACCACCAGGACTCTTGCTAGAGCGGGCCACCCAGCCAAACTAAGCGATCGGTGGAGAAGGGCCTTAGCCAGGGAGGTGACCAAGCACCCGATGGTCACTCTGACAGAGCTCCAGCATTTCTCTGCAGAGAGAGGAGAACCTTCCAGAAGAACAACCATCTCTGCAGCACTCCACCAATCAGGCCTGTATGGTAGAGTGGCCAGATGGAAGCCACTCCTCAGTAAAAGGCACATAACAGCCCCCCTGGAGTTTGCCAAAAGGCACCTGAAGGACTCTCAGACCATGAGAAACAAAAATTGAACTCTTTGGCCTGAATAGCAAGCGTCGTGTCTGGAGGAAACCAGGCACCGCTCATCACCTGGCCAATACCATCCCTACAGTGAAGCATGGTGGTGGCAGCATCATGCCGTGGGGATGTTATTCAGCAGCAGGAACTGGGAGACTAATCAGGATCGAGGGAAAGATGAATGCAGCAATGTACAGAGACATCCTTGATGAAAACCTGCTCCAGAGCACTCTGGACCTCAGACTGGGGCGAAGGTTCATCTTCCAACAGGACAACGACCCTAAGCACACAGCCAAGATAACAAAGGAGTGGCTACGGGACAACTCTGTGAATGTCCCTGAGTGGCCCAGCCAGAGCCCAGATTGAACATCTCTGGAGAGATCTGAAAATGGCTGTGCACTGACGTTCCCCATCCAACCTGATGGAGCTTGAGAGGTCCTGCAAAGAAGAATGGGAGAAACTGCCCAAAAATGTGTGCCAAGCTTGTAGCATCATACTCAAAAAGACTTGAGGCTGTAATTGGTGCCAAAGGTGCTTCAACAAAGTATTGAGCAAAGGCTGTGAATACTTATGTACATGTGATTTTTTTGTTTTTTATTTTTAATAAATTTGCAAAGATTTCAAACAAACTTCTTTCACGTTGTCATTATGGGGTATTGTTTGTAAAATTTTGAGGAAAATAACGAATTTAATCCATTTTGGAATAAGGCTGTAACATAACAAAATGTGAAAAAAGTGAAGTGCTGTGAATACTTTCCGGATGCACTGTACGTGAGGATGGTTTTTAGCCCCTTGTGCAGTCCGTTCCTCCATCAGCAGCCTGTTTAAAGAGTGATGTGGTGTGGAACATGGGTGTGCAGTGTGGAACGGCGTGAAATATGTGAAATATGTGAAATATGATAGACCCACTATTTGCTCTGTGCTCCATGAAGGAGGATGGCACGATTTCAAGCAGTTGCCAAACCAAGCAGAATGCAATTTTTTTTCTACAAATCATTCCAGATGATATTGAAAAGATCGGAGAGATAAAGCTTTCAGTCCACTGCACTCCATATTAAAAAAAAAATTAAACCATAGCTTAATATTTGTGCAGACTATAAAATTAAAAACGAAGCTGAAGTTAAACCGAAATTTCTGGCCACAATATAGTATGCTAACTGATTTTTCTAGATAATACCAATAAATAAATAAATATGCACTCCACTGCTTCTCCAGACACGTGCAGTGCTAAGCCTGACTAATAGCCATAGCTAAATGTCAGCTAAGAAAAACAGATGCCTTGTACGTGGGCTGGTATTTTGGATGACGGCTGAAAATCAATGCTTCATATTCCGAGTTCTCCAGTGATTCATCGCCGTGTGTTTTCCCAGTCCTCACTGTGTAGGCAGAGATTTCTTAATGAGGACAACTTTGGGGAGGATGACTCTCTGTGGCCTACTCGCACAGCCAACACTCACACACTAACACTCTTTCTCTCTCACAATCTGTCTCTTTCTTCCTCTTGTTTTCTCCCTTTCACACTTACACTGATGCTGAGGCAAAACCTGCAAAGAACATAGAAGTCAGAATATTCCTCACTATGTGCATACGGAGATGTTTTCATAGGTCTCAGATGAAATTTGCATTTGTTCAGTGTTCTAAACTGTGGATATTACAGTAAAAAAAAAAAAAAAAGTTCCTCGAGTGTGCTTTGGATTGTTAAAGGTGCTTATACTTATGCAGTGCTGTTGAATTCTTGATTCTGATTGGTCAGAAGGTGTTCATTTTCTGTAACAGCAGCTCTGACAATAGTGCATCTATAATTCACAGTTTAATATTAATACACATGTTCTAATGCAGTCAGGTCCATAAGTATTTGGACAGTAACACAGTTTTCGTAATTTTGCCTCTGTACACCACCACATTGGATTTGAAATAAAGAAATCAAGATGAGATTGAAGTGTAGACTTTCAGCTTTAATTCAAGGGGTTGAACATAAACATGCATTAACCTTTCAGGAATTACAGCCATTTATTACACAATCCCTCTATTTTCACAGGCTCAAAAGTAATTGGACAATTGACTAATAAGCAGTTTCATGACCAGGTGTGGACTGTTTCCTCATTATTTCATTATGGCAAATTAAGGAGATAAAAGGTTTGGAGCAAAATTACGAAAGGGTCACGGTCCAAATTCTTAGGGACCAGACTGTATGTTATCATTTCTATAGTAACAGTATAAACATTTTAAAAACATGTAATTGTTGATATGGTGATCAAGAGGAGATGCTTATTTAACATTTTTGGAAGGAGTCTCCAGTGCCAGGGCTTTGTAACATCAGAGGTAATGCAGTAACTTGAATTTTTCCGAAACAGGAAAGTCTTCAGGATTCTTCAGGTTTCTTGCTAGCATGAAAAGTTGCATTTTGTTTTTGTTTTATTAACTTCAAGAGAGGGGGGGAAATAGAATTTATGGAAGGAACAACTGTTTATAGCTGTTGTAATGTATGTAAGTGATAACAAGAACTAACATGTCCCACAACATTAAATGTAACTATAAACAGATACAACACGATGTATGGTTCTTTAATTAATATGTTTTTCGATGGTAGATAAACATAATTTCATAAACTCACCCTTGGCCTTTATAAGCCCCTTTCAATACACACGGTTTGGAGTTGCACACTATAAAAATGGAAAGACATGCTGAGGAAGTGCTAGTCCAACAGAGCTTATACAGTATACACTAAATAGATAAAAACAGATGAAAATTTACCATGATGGTGGTTAGTAATTTGTCCTGTTGTAAATGATGGACTGGAATTTCTCCTGATTCACTATTGCAATAAGTAATTTAGTTGTATGGAGAAATGTACTGAATTAAATTAGTCTTGTGAAATTATAGTGCCATATTCAGAGTTGAGTTAAGTGAATGCAGTGAGGATTTAATACCTATATATTGCGTGAATTGGTACTCAGACTTCAGATGTACTGTAGCTACAGAATCTCAGAAGTTATACAAGAGTTAGGCATGCAAGGTGGATTTTGAATAAAAAATGCCTCGGGTTATGTGCAATCCTGAACTTGCGCTTCAGCGCATTTTTCTTGCACATTATTTTCTTGAGCGAGGAGGAGTATTAAGTCTGACAGTTTGATGTAACCACAATATGTCATGCTGTAAAAAAAGAACAATCTGGCAACCTTGGTGGCGTGAACTACACACAAGTGTAATGCATAACATGAGAAAACTGGCTGAACTTAACTCTGAATACGAGTAACTTTCCCTGTGCAAATACTGAAATAACATTTAGACTTAGAACGCTGATTCTGAATAAGGTGAGATAAAAGGTATATTTAAATAAAATGTGAAGTTCTTCTTCAGTTCTTTTAAACACTGCTAAAAATGCTATTTTTTATCAACCCACAACCACATTCACCACAAAACCAGACAAAAAAGCCTTATCATAAAATTGTCTTTCTATGATATAAGTGAATGCCTCAGATCTTCCCTCACTCACATGTTAATGGCTCAGACAGACGGCGTTTTTCATCCAGCATCTTGAACAAGCAACGCGACACTGCAAATGAAATGTGCTCAAATGAAATGTGTGCATAACGAGCCTCATTATCAGATTAATCTCCTGTTAGTGCCCATCATTAGTTTCAGTCAGAAATGGATACGGATGAGCTGCTTTGAGCACTTCTAAATACCTCCACTTCATTGCTCATCCTCTCTGACACACACACACACGCACACACACACACACACACATACACACACACACACACACGCACAAAACCACACACACAGTGTCTGTAGTTCATGCACTCTGAAGCTGGAAATAACACTTGAACTGTGATGCAGCTTTTATGATTTTCTTTTTATTTCTCACATTGTCTGGGAAGCTGGCATGACTTGTGGCAGACTGTAGCTGTGAGCTGGAGTAGAATAAAGGTGTTGATTTATTTAACACCTGGCATGTGAATCACCTCGCCCTGGGAGCAATATTAGAGCCGGAAAAGAAATTTCAGAAAAGAAATGAAGAAAAACACATGCTATTAAATTGTACATAATTAAAAGGAAAATTCTCCCTGAACAACTAAGATATTTATATTTATATTTATAAATTCACTCATATGTGATATTCAAAGGTGTCCAATATTTACTTTTGTACAGAAACTATTGACACTTCTTTCATCAACATGTTTCACTTTGGATAACCGTGTCCGACATTACCCACAATGCAACCTATTCCCCTACTTATACTATGCACTAAAAGTATGTACTCTTTTTGTGAAGAAAAAGTGCATACTTTTGAGTGTGTAGCAAAAGAGTATGCAGGTACTGGGACACACTAACACGTCATGTAACGGAAGAGAACGTTGTTGCCTAGTTACGCACACTGTCACCGTACACACACTCCTTGTTGCATTTCAGCTTTTCTTCATTCATTATTTCTTATATCATTTATACTCTATAATTTAATATATCATTCCCTTGATTTATTTTTTTCACATTTCATTTACACCTCTCGAAATGCATTACGCTCGTCTGCCATGTTTGCAGGTTGAAGTATGCCGTCACAAAACTCCTCCTCCCTCGCCCAAGG
The DNA here is from genome assembly GCA_023630585.1 of Cranoglanis bouderius. Lineage (NCBI taxonomy): Eukaryota > Metazoa > Chordata > Actinopteri > Siluriformes > Cranoglanididae > Cranoglanis > Cranoglanis bouderius. The sequence continues at coordinate 6,317,959 of CM042564.1, forward strand.
AGTTGTGAGCAATATTAGCTGAAAAAGTATCCACATATCAACACTTTGAAAATTTACCGGAAATAGTAGATCATCCGGGTACCTTTGGGATACTCCTTTCAACATGCTACCATTTGGGACACACTCATTCTAATCTTGGATACTATTTAGGACGGATACTAGGCAAATTGGCCTCTTCTACACTGAATTTCTCAATCATATGACATTGTACATCACTGGAAAATGGTGAGTGAACAAAGAAGCTGTTGTTCTTTTGTTTTGTAGGAGCTAATAGCAAAATCAAACTGTTATCAATTATGATTGAGATCGTTAAAATGTATATCCTATTAAACGCCATTGTAACTGTGCTAGCAATGACAATGTCACGCTACGACATCAGCATGGCACACAAGTGCTAACTTCTCACAGGAATAATGAAAATACAGCACAAACCAACAAATAGCACCAGAATCGCTAAACACATCACAAACATTTCAATATTAAGATATTTATTGTGCTTCAGAGTGAAGTTTCACTCCTTGAGCCTATTCCCGCCCATGTTCACAAAGCTCCACCCTCAGGATCTACAGTGGCCAGTAGAGTGTCTATAAAATGACTGACATGAGGCACATCCAGACACAAGCAAGAAGTCCGTTTTCTCAGTGACTTCATACAATTTTGCTAAGGCTACGACTTAAACCATTTGTGTTTTATTTATTTATTTATTATTTATTTATTTTTATCATATTCTACATATCTTTCAGGTTATTTGTACAAGTAAGGAATTTAAAAAATGATTGACTATTGCACCTCTAAATTCTAAATTAATGTATAATAGAATCCACCTCCCTGAAAAAACAGAACTTCAGTGAATAAGGAGGATGAGGAGACTGCAGAGCTTCATCTAGTGCTGCACCCACTGTATCACTCTTGTACGTTAAAGCCCAGGAGGAGACTCCTTTTTTTTTTTTTTTTTTTTTTGGTAATAACATGAAATTCTTCTTTACAGAGAGCTCGGTGGATTGGAACAGACTCTCCAGCACTCTGATCTTAGTTTAAACTGACAGATGGTACAGACCCTGAAAGCCTGGCATGGGAGAGTAAGCAACCAGGTCACTGAAAATCAGGTAAACAGATCATTCCATTTGTTCCTAATATAATATTAACATAATAAATCTTAGTTCTGGTTATCCTGCACATCCCAAAACCTTTGTATTATTATTATTATTATTTTGTTTATTTATTTATCTACATTCTCTGTCCTTACCATTTCTCTATTTTCTCTAGGATCCTTTGTGAAGGAGTGTTGCTTACATCCATCCATCTTGGTGCCCACTTGGTGCCCACTTTACTTGAACCCTGAGTCATAAGACTGACATTATTACACCAATAAACATTACTAGCATGTGCCATACTTTGTGAATTGTGTGACTTTTGTGATGTACATTACAATGAAATCTGTGAATTGCGTGATGTACATTACAATGGACTTTAGGGTCTGAAAGGGTCATGTTTTATGATAGATGTTATGTCATATACTTTACATCAGTTGTCATAATGCTTGACTGAAGAATTACACCAGCTTTGCCTTCATAATAACTTGAGTGAAACATATAATGTTGTATAAAATGCCATGAGTTTCACAATGACAGGTTATTACTAAGTCTATGGCAGCATTATGAAAAGGCTGGTCATGACTTTTGTTAGTTTCAAATGAGCATATTAGGTTAACACAGTTACTTTTGGCAAACATTTCAATATAATTGTTCATGAACAGGTAATTTACAATAGTTTATTTTCATATATATATATATGAAAATATATATATAAAAAAAAAATATATATATATATATATATATATATATATATATATATATATATATATATATATATATATATATATATATATATATATAGTTAGTTGCAAATCAGGTTTATTGTCAAAATTTACAGACTTTCAGCTGTTTGCAATGAACAAATCAAACATAATCAATTGACATAGTTCAACACAATGAATGCTTCAAGTGGTTTCCCCAAATTCAACTGAAGATGCAACTTATAATGACTTCTTCTTCTTCTTTTCCTTTCGGCTGTTCCCTTCAGGGGTCGCCACAGTGAATCATCTGCCTCCATCTAGCCCTATCCCCTGCATCCTCTTCTCTCAGACCGACTACCTTCATGTCCTCCTTCACTACATCCATAAACCTCCTCTTTGGTCTTCCTCTCGGCCTCCTGCCTGGCAGCTGTAACCTCAGCATCCTTTTACTGATATATTCACTCTCCCTCCTCTGGACATGTCCAAACCATCTCAACCTGGCCTCTCTAACTTTGTCTCCAAAACATCTCACATGTGCTGTCCCCCTGATGTACTCATTCCTGATCCTATCCATCCTCGTCACTCCCAAAGAGAACCTCAACATCTTTAGCTCTGCTACCTCTAACTCTTCCTCCTGTCTTTTCCTCAGTGCAACTGTCTCCAAAACATACAACATCGCTGGTCTCACTACTGTCCTGTACACCTTCCCTTTCATTCTTGCTGGTACTCTTTTATCACACAACAGACCTGACACTTTTCTCCACCCATTCCAACCTGCCTGCACACGCTTCTTCACCTCTTTTCCACACTCCCCGTTGCTCTCGACTGTTGACCCTAAGTACTTTAAATCCTGCACCTTCTTTATCTCTTCTCCCTGTAACCTCACTGTTCCACTTGGATCATTCTCATTCACACACATGTATTCTGTCTTGCTGTGACTAACCTTCATTCCTCTTCTCTCCAGAGCAAACCTCCACCTCTCTAGACTTTCCTCCACCTGCTCCCTGCGCTCACTACAGATCACAATGTCATCCACAAACATCATAGTCCATGGAGGTTCCTGTCTGACCTCATCTGTCAGCCTGTCCATCACCACCACAAACAAGAAGGGGCTCAGAGCCGATCCTTGATGCAGTCCCACCTTCACCGTGAACTCCTCTGTCACACCTACCGCACACCTTACCATTGTCCTACTGCTCTCATACATATCCACACCACCTTTCCTCTCGTCATCCTCTTCAAAGCTCTCCTAACTTCACCCTTGCTAATCCTTTCTACTTCCTGCTCAACAATATTTGCCTCTACTTCGATTCTCTCTCTGTCATTTTCCTCATTCATCAGTTCCTCAAAGTACTCCTTCCATCTTTCCCTCACCCTCCTGTCACCTGTCAACACATTTCCATCTCTATCTTTAATCACTCTAACCTGCTGCACATCCTTACCATCTCTATCCCGCTGCCTCGCCAACCGATACAAATCCCTCTCACCTTCCTTACTATCTAAATTTCATACATGTCCTCATAAGCTTTCTGTTTGGCCTTTGCCACCTTTATCTTAACCTCATGCTGCATCTCCCTATATTCCTGTCTACTTTCCTCCGTCCTCTCACTGTCCCACTTCTTCCTAGCTAAACTCTTCTTCTGGATACTCTCCTGGACTTCCTCATTCCACCACCAAGTCTCCTTGTCTTCTTTCCTCTTTCCAGATGACACACCTAGCACCTTCTTACCTGTCTCCCTGATCACTTTGGCTGTAGTACTCCAGTCATCTGGATGCACCTCCTGACCACCTAAAGCCTGTCTCAACTCCTCCCTGAAAACCACACAGCACTCTTTCTTTTCCAACTTCCACCACTTTGTCTTCTGCTCTGCCTTTGCTCTCTTCATCTTTCTCACCACCAGAGTCATCTTACACACCACCATCCTATGCTGTCTAGCTACACTCTCTCCTACCACTACTTTGCAATCGCTAATCTCCATCAGATTACAGCGTCTACATAGGATATAGTCCACCTGTGTGCTCCTGCCACCACTCTTATATGTCAGCCTGTGTTCCTGCCTCTTCTGACAGTACGTGTTCACCACAGCCATCTCCATACTTTTATCAAAGTCTACCAACCTCTGTCCTTATGGGTTCCTTACCTGAAACCAAACCTGCCCATCACTTCCTCATCCCCACTATTCCCTTCACCAACATGTCCATTAAAGTCTGTCCCTATCACCACTCTCTCACCTCTGGGAACACTCTGCATCACTTCCTCAAGCTCACTCCAGAATCTGTCTTTCTCCTCTTGCTCACAACCTACTTGTGGAGCGTAAGCACTAACAACATTCAACATCATACCTTCAATTTCCAGCTTCAGACTCATCAACCTATCTGACACTCTCTTTACCTCCAGAACATTCTTCACAAACTCCTCCTTCAGGATCACTCCTACTCCATTTCTCTTCCTGTCCATCCCATGATAAAACAGTTTAAACCCTGCTCCAATGCTTCTAGCCTTGCTCCCTTTCCACCTGGTCTCCTGGACACACAGAATGTCAACTTTCCTCCTCTGCATCATATCTACCAGCTCTCTGCCTTTACCTCATCATACCAACATTCAAAGTCCCTACTTTCAGTCCCAAACTCTTGCCTTTCCTCTTCTCTCTCTGCCTACGGACACGCCTTCCTCCTCTAACACACCTTCCTCCTCTCCTTCTTCGACCAACAGTAGCCCAATTTCCACCAGTGCCCTGTAGGTCAACGGCACCAATGGCGGTCGTTGTTAACCCGGGCCCCGACCGATCCGGTATGGAAGTCATGTTAATGATTCGCATATTGAATTTGGCAAAAGTTTTACGTCGGATGCCCTTCCTGACACAACCCTTTCTATTTATCCAGGCTTGGGACCGGCACAAAAAGTACACTGACTTGTGACCTCCTGTGGCTAGATTGCAACTTATAATGACTTCTCCAGTTTCAAAATTATTCAACCCCCTGAATAGAATCCCTCACAACAGCACAAATATGCAAAACAGGTGTTGTCTCAAGCACCCCTGATGCAACTAATCAAGGGCTTCATTAGTTGCACCAGATTTGCTTGAGCTGGAACACATGAAATACCTGAACTGGCTAGGGGCAGAAAATACATGAAATACCTGGACGGGGCAGAAAAAGGAAGCTATCAACGGCTGCAACCAGATTTCTGAAAAAACCCTCGAGTGACTGAAAAAAAAAGACCTGCAGCAAGACTTAGTGGGAACAGTCACTGAGTTTTCAGTGAGCACAGTATGGCACATACTAAATGCAGAAGGTTTCCATGCCAGAACGTCAAGACATACACCACTACTGACCCAACAGCACAAGAAATGTCAGCTCAAAGTCATATAAATAAGCCAGAGAAGTTTTGGGATTCTGTTCTGTGGAGCGATGAAACAAAACTGGAACTTTTCGGCACGATGGATCAGCAGTAGGTCTGGAGAAAGAAGAATGAAGAAAGAACACTCTGCCCACAGTCAAGCATGGTGGTGGCTCAGTGATGCTCTGGGGCTGCTTTGCATCCTCTGGCACTGGAAACCTGCAGCATGTGGAAGATGGATTTATTGAAGTATCAGGAAATCCTAGGCGAAAATGTCATGCCATCTGTGAGGATGCTGAAGCTTGGGCAACATTGGACCTTGACAATGATCACAAGCATACCTCAAATTCCACCAAGGCTTAGTTGCAGAAGAAGTCCTGGAAGATTCTACAGGGACATCCGTCACCTGACTTGAACCCCATAGAAAAATCTCTGGTGGAATTTGAAGAAGGCAGTTGCAGCACGCAAACCCAAGAATATTACTGAACTGGAGGCCAATGCTCATGAGGAATGGGCTAAGATTCTTCAGGAACACTGCCAGAGGCTGGTGTCTGGCTCTACTAAGAACTAAAGATGCTTGCCATGAAGAGATTGAATAATTTTGAAACTGGAGAAGACATTATAAGTTGCATTTCCAGTTGAATTTGAGGAAACCACTTGAAGCATTCGTTGTGTTGAACTATTTCAATTGGCTTTGTTTGATTTGTTCAATGCAAACAGCTGAAAGTCTGCAAATTTTGACAATAAATCTGATTTGCAATGGGGGTTGAATCATTTTGATTGCAGCTGTATATATACAGTACTGTGCAAAAGTTTTAGGCACATGCAAAGAAATGCTGTAGAGCAAAGATTCCTTCAAAATAATGAAATAATGTCTTTCTACATAAAAAAAAAAAATACAGTAAAGAGCAGTAAACAATAGTAAATGAAACAAAGTCAATATTTAGTGTGACAAAAAAATAAAAAATAAAAATAAAAATAGTAGTCTCCGGTACAATTTGTGCAGTTTTATAAGAAAATTAGCTGGTAAGTTTTATTGAGCATCTTGCAGCCACAGTTCTTCTGGAGACTTTGACTTTCACACTTAATTCTTATTTTTTCAGCAAAACCCAGCAGCCCTCACTGTGTTTTTGTCTGAAAAGTGTCTCTTACGTAATATGCTGCTTTCTTTAATGACATACAAACGTTTTTCTGTAACATTTAATTTTGTGCTGTTCTATGTTGTTCTATGTTCTTCATGTGTATCACCATTAAGTTGCCACTAATTGTTCCATTTAGCATGTATGAGTATAGTAGCCCTAGGAGGATCATTGTGTTTTAATATTAGTAATGTACTTTAAGTATAGTCAAACATGTCTTGTTTGGTATGTATGTGTTCATTGAGTGATTTCCTAAATCATAAGAGTAAGAAAATTTGTGTAGGTTGTTCTGTTATGTACATGCAAAGTTTCAGGACAAAGTTTAATCATCCAATCATCATTGGAAAGTGTGGAACCACTCACCTGCAGGGACAATGGGCTGATTAGCATAATAGGTGGAGAATCTGGCTAACACCCCGCCCAAAGACAATGTTGATTGGAGGAAGGACGCTTCCTCGACGAGTCGTGGGGGGGGTGTTTTTCCAGAGCCATCGGAGAATTCTCCCCGATCAACATCGGGGAGATCAGATCACATTTACCTCGGCCTGCGGACCCAGCGAGAGCCGCCACCTGCTTTTCAAGCCTCCTGCCTTCATTACACTCAGCATTCCGATTGGTCTTCCGAGATGCCTCTCGACACCGACCAGACCACTGACAACACCATGACGTAACAAGGAAATCCCTTCAACACAGCTATTCAAAGGCAAGCGCAGTACCCCAGAATCTAACTAATCTGGTGTCTATAATAAGTTGAGCCCTTCTAAAGGAAGTGAAGATAACTTAAAAAGTTGATGGTTCGTTCAGATCATGGTCTGTGAAATAGCATCCAACGCTAGAGACTCGGAACTTCATTCACTCTTCATTATCACCCGTTTATGTATACGTGTGTGTGTGTGTGTGTGTGTGTGTGTGTGTGCATGCGTGCGTGTGCTTATGTGTTAGATTAGTTTCTATGTAATAGAATAGTTCAATAAAGTCTCATCTGTTCTTAAATATACGTGTTCTTATTGCTTACAAGTGTCTATTGTCTTGAATTGCAATTCTGCTACATGCTCTTAAAACAATGTTTCACTATGTTTAGGATATTATTGCTGGTGGCTGTGGAGGCAATATCTAATGCATAATTAATGAATACACTAAGTTCAACTTATCGCAGGACGAATAGTTGATCAGTAATATTAAAATAGCCAAAATTCCCTTTACAAGCTGATCTGTTAATCTCTCCAACATATTTGGAGGAGAATAAAGATAGCTCAATTTAAACAACTAATTTTTACTTACGTAAAATGGTGGAGAATATATAAAATTAACACACAGCTAATTTTCCCTACATCTTTTTGGTGGAGATTGTGGGTAATTCAATCTAGACTGTAAGCGTTGAGTCACGAGTGTATCTTTTCTATTATTGTGGATAATAGATCAGAGATGGAAAAGACGAGTCTGATGTGTGAATGTGTGACGTACACAATGTGTGCCGGCTTGCTGTGTGAATGGATGTGAAGTGATAGCCCGGTATGCTTCTCTATTGTTAACCTGCAGTGAATAATAATTAAAAGTGCCCCTGGTAGGATGAAGAAATCTCCTCTCAGTGTGGCAAGGATAAGGATATTGAGCATGTTCCTCAAATTCTTCCTAAAAGGCCGTATGTATAGCGAAATTGATGCATTGCGTGTTCCAATGTTAGTCAAACAGCTATCGTAATAATTAAATTTGCCTCTGTCAGAACGAAGAAATCTTACAGTACGGTAAAAATAGAGAGTTGATCATGTTCCTCAGTCTCTTTTGAACGGCCTCGTGTTATAGCTAAATGATGCTATTGCGTGTTCCAATGCCATTCCAATAGCTATTTTAATTCTGTGGGTTAACTATCAGAGCAGCGAGCTTGTGCTTGTCCTTTGTGTCCACTCGCAGAGTAGCTTTGAGAGAGATACGTCTTTCAGTGCAACACAGTCAGTGTCCAAGCTGTGTTGAATGGAAGTTTGTTTAAAATGAGATCAAAGTTTGTGTAACCAACAGCGAAAAAAAGGAAACCCTGTTGTGTTTGTGTGCCCAGTGAAGCTGGCACGGAATTTTAAGATCCGCCGAGATTGCATTTATTAGTTTATAAATATTGAGTTATCCACGGGGAACCTGCAGATTAAACTTATCTCACGGTGAAAACCTGAGCTTTGAAGCGCCACGTCATAAAACGGGCTACAAATAGTGTCTATTTGTGTGAAATGTGCTGGCATTTCCTAACGTGCTATATTTGCATGCAGCAATTCATGATCGTGTGTTTTGGATTTGAAATTCCATTGCAGCCAAGAAAAAGCGGAATAAATTCGTTTAACCAACAGCGAAAAAAAACTGCTGTGTTTGTTTGTCCAGAGAAGCTGGCACGTAAATTTAAGATCCACCGAGATCGCATTACTTGCAGTGTACCCGCTGCTTAAATAACTTTTATATCACTCTCAGCAAAGAGAGATTCTTAGTGCCACGCTGACTCGCAAGCTACAAGTGGTGTGTTATTTGCGTAGTGTTTAAATGCGCCTACGTTTCATGCAAAGCGCTTGTGTGCAACACACAACGTACTAACTAACTGTATTTGTCTAGATTGCCATAGCAACGAGTGAACCCAGAAGTCATAGGAGACTCTTCCGTGGTAACTCCGAACTGCGCATGCATAGTCCGCCGATGCCATATTGTAAACAAACTCTCCGGTGTTGCTAAGCTAACCCGAAGCAGTGTTTACATTGAGGCCTACGATAAAACAACTAGCCTCAAAGGCTAGCGGTTAGCGATTAGCATGTTTTGGCTTACAGCAGTTGGATACAGCTAATGTTTTGGGTATTGCTAAAGTAATTAAGCCACGTATTTCTCTTTCAATTTCTCATTTCATTTACTTTCCTCACTTTTTACCATTTTTCTTCTGATTGTCAAATCTTTGAATTTCTTTCTAGTTTCTTTTAACAGGGGAAGTTTCTTCTATCGAGAACAGCTTTGTTATTCCTTCTCTTTTTTCCCCTTTAGTCGTTTGTTTTGATTTGTGTTGCAGGAAGAAAGAGGCATGGCTGAGCAGTGCAACAGACCGCCTCACACCCAAGGTCTTCGAACTGTTATTTGTATTAATAATAGCGACAATTCTAAGAAGACTCCTAACCCATGATCAGTGACAGCATTCTAGTCACCATGAGCAAAACCAAATCACCGGCTCCCTATGCCACGTCCTTCTAGCCCAGCTGAAACTAAGCAACAAGCACATCACCTACCTTCAAGAGGAGATGACATGTGCCCAAAGATGCATAGACAAGCTGGAAGAGAAAGTCCAGGACAAACCCAAAGGCTCACATGAAATGGAGCAAGAGGCAAACAAAGATATTGCAAAGCTCCGAGAAATGCTAGCAGCTACCCAGAAAGAAAAGGATGAAGCAACAGCTGCCAAGAGAGACCTAGCAGACAATCTTCAATATGCCAAGCAGCTACTGGAGAAAGCTACGTCTGAAATTAAAGACAAGAACACCAAAATCAAGGCCCTGGAAGCCCACCTGGAAAAGTCCAGCGACAGAATTGAAAGTCTGACACAGCAGCTCGACCGCACCAGAGAAGAGGTTGACACCATGACAGAAGAGCTCAAGCATGCCTACAAGCTGCAACCAGAGCCAAGAAAGGTGAGACACCTGCCAGCATCACCACTGTCCAGCAGAGCAGGGTCCCCCATGTATGGGCCGACACAAGAAACAAGGAGTGAGGGGGCACAACACAGAGCCTTTCCAGCCCTCACAGAGGAATTTGTTCTGGCAGACAGAAGGAAAGGACCCATCCAGGCAGACCCCGAAGCTTGGACCTAAAAGACCTAAACTGTCTGGCCAGGAACATCAATAAATTCACACTGAATGCCATTGAAGGATACGACATACAGTCCTACCTAAAGGACATTGACTTCCACCTGGAAATGAGGCCTCAGGTGACCAACCGAGACAGGCTCTTTCTACTGAGGACGACATCCAGTCCAGAGGTGCGAAGTTTCCTTGACAGACAGCCGATCCACATCAGGTTAGATTATCATCTACTCTGTCAGGCACTGATTGAAGAAGTTGCAGACCCAGAGTCTGAACATGGACTGTTAGCTGCCCTGGAAACCAAACAGGGTCAGCAAGAGCATCCCCAAGCCTACTACCACAGGCTCAGACGAGCCTACTTTGGGGCACACAATGAGCTGGAACTGGAAGAAGACATGAACTTTAAAACCCTCTTCCTAAGGAACCTGCATCCTGGAGTAAGCCATCACCTAGGTATCAAGGCCTGCACTCACACAATGACAATCCGACAGCTTCATGACCTAACCCACCGGGCCTACAACAAACAGAAGATGGCCTCAAGAAAGGGTAATAAAACGTTCACAGTCCGTGACTACATAACCCAAGACCAAGAGCTGGCACTGGAAGACATTCAGCATCATGACAGCACCAGACTCTCACCTGAAGAACGGTACCCCCATGCCCACGGAAAACACAAGAAATGAAGCAACCACCAGAAATACAAGGGCAATCAACAATGGAGTCCACCTCAGCACCGCTCAGAACAACCCAAACCTGAGTATACCCGAGAACAAGGCACTCCATCCTCAGTTGACACACAAGAACTGATCCAGCAACTGAAGGAGCTCCTCCCAAGAAATGAATCCTCCAGGAAACATGAGGACATGCCAGAACTGCATCACTGGACCAACCTCTTGAGATCATAGACAAGCTCGCAACAGCCACATACAGGATCAAGATCCACCATGGGCACAGAGAGCTGATCCTCAAATGGTTCCAGTGAAATCAGAAAGGCAAGAAAAGGGGGTGAGCTGAAACAGATTGACATGGCTCAGACCACTTATACACTACACCACCCTAACATACATCTAAATCAACCACCATAGGAAACACTTAAATCGACTCACACTAGTGTAGAGAAGTGCACTCACATCAGCATAGGGAAACAATACTGTTTATAGTCAAGAGTTTTTCTTCTGCCAATCACTTCCATTATTATTGCTTTCTCTCGCTTTCCTCTTTTCTTTTAGGCCCAACGACCTAGAGAAAAAGGCAGACAAAAGCCAATAATCTTAGAATTAACGTGTCATAAAGGTAATTCGTAGACACTAATAATTCACTTCCCGCACCAGTATTTAGCCAGTAATGGAAGTGTTGTCTTGTTGTTTGTATGTTGTGTCTGCTGTGCTTGATGTTTTCCAGCGCTCACTGATGTTCTTTCCTCCAACATCACCGACCGAAGGGGTGGATATGCAATGCCTCAGCACAAGCAGCATCATATAGTTCACAAAATTATAACCAGAAGAAATAAAACAATGGACCTTCTCAGCCAGAGAACCCACAAGAAACTCTGGACCAAAATGTCTCCACTCAGGTAGCCATGAATCTACACCCAGACACTGAGGAGCCACTTAAATCCAGCTTGTGCATCTGCCTTATCTCAAGCAATTCTGCAAACAACACAGCAAGTGTTAAAGGAATCCCTGACCCAGGGCTGAACCCTCTCTACCAAAGAAACTGCTCTCAAATGCAGTAATTTAGGTCTTTGGGCCAGACCAGCTTGCTTACTCAGCAGATAAGTCCAAGGATTCTCACCATTAAGGCCAATAAATTCTGGAAGAAAGGAATGAGACCTTTTGCTCCCTCAAGAAAAGTCTACACCAGGGTTCACACATTCCACAATCAGATTAATCGGCACCTACCAGGAGCAATGACTGTGGAAATTAATACATCTTTGAACAACTGCAATCACCTATTTTCTACCATGTGTTGTTCTATGTTCTTCATGTGTATCACCATTAAGTTGCCACTTATTGTTCCATGGTTCTCCAGAGCCATCAGAGAATTCTCCCCAATCAACGTCGGGGAGATCAGATCACGTTTACCTCGGCCTGGGGACCCAGCGAGAGCCGCCGCCTGCTTTTCAAGCCTCCCGCCTTCATTCCACTCAGCATTCTGATTGGGCTTCCGAGACGCCTCTTGACACCGACCAGACCACTGACGACACCACGACGTAACGAGGAAATTCCTTCAACACAGCTATTCAAAGGCAAGCGCAATACCCCAGAATCTAGTTAATCTGGTGCCTATAATAAGTTGAGCCCTTCTAAAGGAAGTGAAGATAACTTAATAAGTTGATGGTTCGTTCAGATCATGGTCTGTGAAATAGCATCCAACGCTAGAGACTCGGAACTGCATTCACTCTTCATTATCACCCGTTTATGTATGCAGGTGTGTGTGTGCGTGTGCTTATGTGTTAGATTAGTTTCTATGTCATAGAATAGTTCAATAAAGTCTCGTCTATTCTTAAATATGCGTGTTCTTATTGCTTACAAGTGTCTATTGCCTTGAATTGCGATTCTGCTACATGCTCTTAAAATAATGTTTCACTATGTTTAGGATATTATTGCTGGTGGCCACGGAGGTAATATCTAATGCATAATTAATACACTAAGTTCAACTTATCGTAGGACAAATAGTTGATCAGTAATACTAAAATAGCCAAAATTCCCTTTATGAGCTGATCTGTTAATCTCTCCGACATATTTGGAGGAGAATAAAGATAACTCAATTTAAACAACTAATTTTTACTTACGTAAAATGGTGGAGAATATATAAAATTAACACACCAGCTAATTTTCCCTACAACTGCCATCATAGATATCACAATCATCATCTCGAATATTGCTAATTAGGTGAGTTGAATCTCTGCCGTCGTATAGCTGCATTGCATTCTGGGACATTGAGTCCAGCTTTCACACTAATGTCAACACTACTTCAATGCTGCTAGGATTTCTCATTAATGTGACATTGAACATTGATGTGTTGAAAGTAGTGAGTGAGCAAAGAATCTCTCTTCTTAAGAGCTAACAGCAAAACCCTTACCGTTCTCCATTATGAATTTTCTCTTCTGTTAAGCTCCACTGTAGCTGCGCTAGCAATAACAGCTTCTCACAGAAATAATGGAAATATAGCACCTATCAGCAAATCAGCAATAGAATCACTGAACACTTCAGAAATATTTCATTAGAAACATATTTAATGTGTTTCAAGGTGGAGTTTTCCTTTTAAGAAACTTGACTCATCTCGAAACTTTGAGTTTCTCTCTCTCTCTCTCTCTCTCTCTCTCTCTCTCTCTCTCTCTCTCTCTCACACACACACACACACACACACACACACACACACACACACACAAATTTATGTCCATGACTATCAGGTATGTGACACGTCCTCACACTTAAGCATGCCATTAAGCACTTCAAAGAAAAAAAAAAGGCCAGCGGCGGCATCTGCGTTCTGAATTTATCTAGGCAGAATAATCAGATCATGGTGCTTTCGGAGCGCATCACCAGTCAGACTGAAGAGATCGTGCTGGCTTCATTCAAGAGTAATTGAACCCTTCACTGTTCCCCCATCGGAGCAGTGTACAGACTAACCACAGGTTGTCTGCAACCTGATGAGGGGTAGATGAATAATTCTAATGTTAATTATAAGCTAGAGGAGTATATGTGGAAATCCTTTCATTGTGGCTGATGAGGGACGCTTAATGTGCCATTAAATAAACTGGTGATGGTTTTAATATTCATCCATCAAAAGGACGCACGCTTTATGAGCATTGCCTGGTCTATTCTTAGGCATGGACTCAAATACACTCTTTAATGCAAACTCTCAAGTCGAACTTTCTTTTTCAGTATGTGGAGTTCTTAAGGTTTAATTTATTTATTTATTTATTTTAAAGCTCTTTATCTTTTACCAACATTAAGATAAAGGATAAATCCTCTTTAGTAACAGCTTCATAATAAATGCATTTTAAAATGTCGATATTAATCAGATTTGTATGTTTATCTTGTCCAGCAATATGGTGCCCCCTAGAGAATGCACACTGATGCTCCGATACAGCTGAGGTCATAAGATTGCATAAGCCTTGCAGAATCTGCTTAATGTTAATAACTTAATAAATAAAAAAACAAATATAAAAAGAGGCATCATAAAAATTGCATTTTGTTTTTTTTTTATTTAGCACTGCCCTGAATAAGCTATTTCACATAACAGATGTTTACATATAGTACACAAGACACAATAATAACTGGAACCACTTCAAAAGTTTACATACACTTGATTATTAATACTGTGTGTTGTTACCTGGATGATCAATGACTGTTTTTATGTTTTGTGATAGTTGTTCATGAGTCTCTTGTTTGTCCTGAGCAGTTAAACTGCCCACTGTTCTTCAGAAAAATCCTCAAGGTCCTGCACATTCTTTGCTTTTCCAGCATCTTCTGCATATTTGATCCCTTTCCAACAGCGACTATATGATGGTGAGATCCATCTTTTCACACTGAGGACAACTGAGGGACTCGTACACAACTATTACAAAAGGTGCAAACATTCACTGATGCTCAAGAAGGCAACACGATACATTAAGAGCCGGGGGGTGGGGGGGTGTAAACTTTTGAACAGGATGATCGTTGTAAATTGTTATTATTTTGTCTTCTGGGAAACGTGTAAATATCATATGTAGCTTCTGATGGGTAGTACTAAATGAAAAAAAAAAAATCTTTAAATAAAATTACTAACAATTTACACTGATCATCCTGTTCAAAAGTTTACACCCCCTGGCTCCTAATGTAGTGTGTTGTGGTCTTGAGCATCAGTGAATGTTTGAATAAGCTTGAATAAGACATACTGATGTCAAATTTAAAGAGAGAGAGAGAGAGAGAGAGAGAGAGAGAGAGAGAGATAATAATAGATAGCAACACTGTACTTAGGCATAAGTCAAAAAACAATCCTCTTTATACAAAGTGCAAAAAAAAAAAAAAGAAGAAAAGTCCTGTTTAGAGCAGCATGCCATGCCCTTGCTGTAAATTGCATTATCTGTAATGTGTGCCTCCGAAGCTGCAAACCTGATCTTGTTATATTGTTGTTCACGGTGCTGATCCGTCTTTAATTTACAGAATGAACATTATTGATTTGCTTATTAAATATGATCTCCCCACTGCGAGTCCCATACCGGGACTTTATGATGGATTTCTGTGAGGAGTCACACTTATTTGCAGCCCTCTCGATGAAATAAAAGGTTCATTACAGTTGATGATGAGGTTTTAGTATTAATCATTAAGCTTTTCATTTCTTATCCTCTTCATGGCCTCGTAAAATTGTTTCACAGCGTGGATGCCGATCCAGGATCTGTGTTTGCTTTATATTATCCTAATGGAAAGCCGGGAGAGTTCGCCTTAAATCAGTGCCGTTTGCTTTGACGAGTGTGAGATATAATCTCTTGTATGAAGAACACTTGTCACAGGAAGTAACGTATGTTTGGTAAATTGCTGTAACATAAGCAATAACAGGAACTAACTTGTTTCATGGACGAACATCAAGTGCAACTATGAACGGTTAAAAAGCACAATGTAGCATTCATTAATAAACGAATAAATAATAAACATGATAATCATTGCAAGTGCTGTGGTGTAAGAGGAATAAAACACTTTTATGATGTGCTGTTATAGAAAAATAATCAAGAACAGTAACTCTGCTTTGCATCAGGCCATCCTGTTGTTGATTATTTTCCTATAACAGCACACCCTGAAGAGTTTTATTCCTTACATAACTGGAATTTATGCACAGGAGAAGTTCCTCTTGAACCTTTGTCTCCATCCACTTCTTGATGTGGTGTGTCTCCACCAACCGAGCATCCTGAGTGTCCGGTCATGCAGCAGGCACTGCAGGTGTGCAGGTTATGAGATACAACACCACTTTCCTCCTCCTGCTCTGAGACTGGCCACAGTGTTTACTCAGATCCTGGACATGATGTGATGCTTGTTTTCTATGGGAGTCCATTCGTACATGGTGCTCATTCAGGTCTGAAAGCATGTTACAGGAAGTAGGATGTCCTGTTCTGCTGAGCTTATAGCACAAGACCCATCTCTGTTTCAACCATGCACACATACACACACACACACACACACACACACACACACACACACACACATAAAAACACACTCAGTAAGGGGTGACTGATGTAATAGCACTGCAAGGTTACAGCCTCCTCCCGCGTGTGCGGGAAGGGAAGCCGACGCTGTGCATCATGCCTAACAGCCGTGACTGACCCTTTGTTATCTGACCTCGCATGTTACCTCACATCAAGCACAACATGATCCTAATGTACTGCAGAGGCGTTCTCCATCCAACTGTCAAAATACTACACAAGGACAAAAACCTACATTAAATCTGAGGGTGGGATCATTTGAGCGTGTAGTTGTCCTAGAACTCGCTGTCCAATATTATAGCTTTATTTTTTTGTTGTTGTTGTTTTTTTTTTTAACAACACAATATTCAATATTTACATTTGTAAGAATTCACAAGAGCCAGCTTACATGAATAGTTATAAGTTATAAATTGTTATGATTAATGGTTTATATTTTTAGTAAGGATTCCCTGCTCAACAATATTAAACCATTTATAACATTTTCTTTTTTTTGTATAAAAATATAACAGTTTGTACTAAAAAAAAAAAAAAAAAAACAGGGTGCCTAAAACTTTTACACAGTACTGTATGTCTATACAAATATACAAACTCTCATAAAGCATGATTTTTGTCTACTTTGTAATTATTTTGTTAGTTTTTATGTTTTATTTCTTTATTAATATAATACATTTTTATGTTTTTTTATTATTATAATGAATTCATTTATATATTTTTTTTAATTTTCTACCAATAATAGACATATCTACAGTTTAATTCAATATCTACAAAAAAATGTGTGATAAAATAACAAATGCAATTAAATAATTTTTCAATTGTATTTTTACCACACATTTTATTATAATATATTATATACAAAATAACTAATAATACTATATAAATATATATATATATATATATATATATATATATATATATATATATATATATATATATATATATATATATATATATATATATATATTGTATTTAAACTAGTATCAATCCATCCATTTTCTTATCACTTATCCTACACAGGGTCGTGGTGGAGCCTGGAACCTATCCCAGGGGACTCAGGGCACACGGCGGCAGACACCCTGGACGGGGTGCCAATTACACACCCATTGACACACTACAGACAATTTGGAAACGCCAATCAGCCTACAACGCATGTTTTTGGACTTGGGGAGGAAACCAGAGTACCCGGAGGAAACCCCCAAAGCACAAAGAGAGGTAGGAATCAAACCCCCACCCCTGCAAGTGTGCGAGGCAAATGCGCTAACCACTAAGACACCATACACCCCTTTAAAATATTATATTTTGTTTATATTTTATTTAAACTAAATTCAAAACCTATTTTTATTATTAAACATATCAAAAGTTTGTCTGATAATAAAATATAATACAACTTAATAATAAAAAAATGTGTGGTAAGTAAAAGAAAGAAAAGAAGAAAAAAACCACCAACACAAACATACTTTTAGGTCGCACCATAAGAGCGACTCCATTTCCCAGAACTCTCAGCGGCCTACAAACATGGCTGCCGCCAACCCACACGCACACACACCGCACTACACATCCCAGTAGGCTCGGCGACCTACAGATATAGCCGCCAGGGACTACAACATCCAGAACACTCCTTCACTCCCACGCTCACAGTCACCCACCTTCTGATTACACACCTGTCCTTAATTTTCTAGGTTGCACACATACTCACTATTTAAGTTCTTTTGTTTGTTGCGCACGTCACCACATATTAGTTTGTCTACATTATATTCAACTGTACTATCACTCTTTTCTGGACTGAATTTCTGGTTTCTGAACTAAGCTAAGTACTTTTTGATTACGATTTTTGCCTAAGCCCTATAACGACTGTCTTTTTGGTATTTTTGAACTTACGCTGGTTTCCTGGTTTTTTGTATTTTGCCTAAGCCCCTAATGTAACTATCTGCTGGAATTTTTGAACCCTGCCTGTTTTTTGGATCTGCCTAAAGCTTGCCATTGTCCTGATTTCCTGTTTTGTGTGTGTTCCTAATAAAGTGATGGATTTTCATACCGCAACTGTATCCAGCCTTACTCTGGTGTCATAACAGAATACTTCGCCTCTCATGGATGCAGCAGAGGAAATCCGCCAGGCAATCACGGCTGTGGTTTTCAGCCCCATCGCACTGAGTCGACCAGACCTCTCGCGACCACGGAGCCCATGCAAATCGGGCATGCCAAGCTCGACCGCGGTGAGAAGGAGAGGAGACGCCGGGAAAACCTATGCCTCTATTGCAGCCAAGCTGACCACCTCCTCCACTCCTGCCCAATCCGCCCCTCGAATGTGACCCTGGTGAGGGGTGGTCCATGCACCTGCTCAGCCCCGGTGAGTAAAGTTCCTGATGCTGTTTCTCATGCTTTCGCGTTACCTGTCATTCTTGAACATTCAGGCACTTGTACTCTATTTACAGCCATGCTCGACTCCAGGGTGGCGGGCAGCTTCATAGACGAAGGGATCATGCGTCAGCTTGGCCTACCCATGTGTCCATTATCCAAGCCACTCAGTGTCCAAGCTATCGACGGCAAGCCCATCGGCGACATCACTCACCACACTCACCCCCTGGGACTTCGAGTCAGTGCCCTTCACCACGAGGATATGACTTTCTGGGTCACCAATTCCGCCCGTTACCCCATCATCTTAGGATTACCCTGGATGGGGCAACATAACCCTCAAATTTCCTGGGCGGACCGTCAAATCACAAGCTGGGCACCTTTCTGCCGGCAGCACTGCCTCAACACGATCACACTAACGTTAGCTACAACTACCATAGAAAGCCCCGAGACTACATCTAAGGTAGATATACCCACTGAATATCAAGACCTCGGGGAAGTGTTCAGCAAAACTAAGGCAAGCGGTCTGCCTCCCCATCGTCCATATGATTGCGCTATTGACCTCCTACCTGGTATGACGCCGCCTCGCGGCCATATTTACCCACTATCACAGGCAGAACAGAGAGCCATGTCTGAGTATATTCAGAAGGCACTCCAACAGGGATATATCCGCCACTCCACTTCCCCGGCAGCAGCAAGTTTCTTCTTCGTGGCTAAGAAAGGAGGGGGCCTTCGGCCATGCATTGATTACCGAGGCCTTAACCGGGCCTCAGTCAAGTACCCGTATCCTCTTCCACTTGTCCCCTCAGCCCTAGAACAACTACAAGAGGCCCACTACTTCACGAAATTAGACCTGCATAGTGCTTACAACCTCGTTCGTATACGTGAGGGGGACGAGTGGAAAACCGCCTTCAGTACAGCTACAGGTCACTACGAGTACCTCATTATGCCATATGGGCTCACTAATGCGCCTTTGGTATTCCAGTGCCTAATTAATGATGTACTGAGGGACATGTTAGGAAAATTCGTCATCGCCTATATTGACGATATTTTAATTTACTCCCCCACCTATGAAACTTATGTGGCCCATGTGTGCCAGGTCCTCTCTCGCCTCCTGAAAAATCAATTGTACGCCAAAGCAGAAAAATGTGACTTCCACAAGAACACCACAACCTTCTTAGGGTATGTTATCAGCCCCGAGGGGGTTGCCATGGACCAAAGTAAGGTCACAGCTGTGACACAGTGGCCCAATCCCACAACAATCAAGGAATTGCAAAGTTTTCTGGGGTTTGCCAATTTTTACTGGCGTTTTATCCGGGGCTTTAGTTCCATCACCATGCCTCTCACAGCCCTGCTGCACAGTGGACTCCGCGATCTCGTATGGAACCCGGAGGCCGAGAGGGCTTTCTCCCGGCTCAAAACTGCCTTCACCACCGCGCCCATACTCAAGCACCCTGACCCCTCTTGTCCTTTCATAGTGGAGGTAGATGCCTCCGAGGCCGGAGTAGGGGCCATTCTTTCTCAACGCCTAGGGGAAAAACCCAAACTTCACCCGGTGGCCTTCTTCTCAAGAAAATTGTCACAGGCAGAAAGAAACTACGATGTGGGGTATCGAGAACTCCTAGCTATCAAATTAGCTTTAGAAGTGTGGCGTCATTGGCTGGAAGGGGCAGAGCACCCCTTTATGATTTACACCAATCATAAGAACCTAGAATATCTGCACACTTCGAAACGCCTAAATCCCCGTCAAGCCCAATGGTCTTTATTTTTTGCACATTTTCAGTTTACCCTATCTTACCGTCCCGGATCCAAGAATCATAAAGCTGACGCCCTTTCCCAAATTCACAGTAAATATCCCCAACCTTCTCACCCAGATCACATTCTGCCTCCTTCCTGCCTGGTCGGCAATGTACAGTGGGAACTGGACCACATTCTAGCCAGAATCCCGCGTAAACACATACCCTCGGCCTGTCCACCTGCCAAGTTGTTTGTCCCTCGGGCTCACTGGAACCAATTAATCAAGTGGGCCCATATGGTCCCAGGCACGGGTCACCCCGGTTCCCGACGTATGTACCATCTATTGGCACCCAAGTATTGGTGGCCCTGCATGTCCCGGGACATACAACAGGCTGTAAAATCTTGTAGGGTTTGTGCTCAAACTAAGGTACCAAGAGCACTCCCGGCAGGCCAGCTCATGCCATTATCCACACCCCAGCGTCCCTGGTCACATTTAGCCATCGACTTCCTCACAGATCTTCCCAATTCTCTCAGTAACACCACTATTTTCGTTATCCTCAACCATTTTTCTAAATCTCTTTGTTTAATCCCCATTCCCAGTCTCCCTTCCGCATTCTACACAGCAGAACTAATCTTTAATCATGTTTTCCGTTATTTTGGTATTCCAGAGGACATCGTAAGTGACCGAGGGCCGCAATTGACCTCACAGGTGTGGTCAGGGTTCATGGAGAAGCTAGGTGTGAATATCAGTCTCACCTCCGGTTATCACCCCGAATCTAATGGGCAGGTAGAACGTGTAAATCAGGAAGTAGGGAGAATGCTCCCTTCATTCTGCAGCCAAAACCCCTCCGACTGGTCATGCTTCCTGCCTTGGGCGGAATACGCCCAAAACTCTCTCCGCCACTCAGCCACCAACCTGACACCATTCCAGTGTGTTCTGGGTTATCAACCACCACTGTTCCCATGGAATGCCACGGTCACGGACACCCTGGCAGTGAACGAATGGTTTGAATGCAGTGAGCAGGTTTGGGCTGACACACATCAATGACTAAGGCAAGCGGCCACCCAAGCAAAAGCCCAGGCCAATCGCTGACGACAAGTACCGCCAAAGTACCAAGCAGAGGAACGAGTGTGGCTATCAACCCGAGACCTGAAACTTAAACACCCCTGCAAGAAGCTCTGTCCTCATTACCTCGGACCATTCAAGATCATAAAACCCATCAATGAGGTAACATACAAACTAGCCATCCCCCCGCACTGGCGTATAGCTCCGTCCTTTCATGTCTTCCTTGTCAAACCCTTCCATACAGGCATCCTCACCAATCAACACCCATCTGACACTCCACCTCCTCTACTGGAGGTTGGGGGACAACCGGCCTACCAAGCTCACCAAATTCTCAAGTCCCGTCGACGTCAAGGGTGGCTCCAGTACCTCATTGAGTGGGAGGGGTACGGTCCCGAGGAAGAGAGCTGGGTTACAGCCCAGGATATCCTAGACCCCGATATGGTCAACGATTTCCACCGGCAGCATCCCGAGTACCCAGGGCCTCGACCCAGAGGCCGACCCAGACAAGAGAGTGCTCCCAGAGTGAGCCCTTTGGGGGGGGGGCGGGGGGGGGGCCTCTGTTAGGTCGCACCATAAGAGCGACTCCATTTCCCAGAACTCTCAGCAGCCTACGAACATGGCCGCCGCCAACCCACACGCACGCACACACCGCACTACACATCCCAGCAGGCTCGGCGTCCTACAGATATGGCCGCCAGGGACTACAACATCCAGAACACTCCTTCACTCCCACGCTCACAGTCACCCACCTTCTGATTACACACCTGTCCTTAATTTTCTAGGTTGCACACATACTCTCTATTTAAGTTCTTTTGTTTGTCACACATGTCGCAAAGTATTAGTTTGTCTACATCATATTCAACTGTACCGAGCACTCTTTTCTGTACTGAATTTCTGGTTTCTGAACTAAGCTAAGTACTTTTTGATTACAATTTTTGCCTAAGCCCTACAAAGACTGTCTTTTTGGTATTTTTGAACTTACGCTGGTTTCCCGTTTTTTTGTATTTTGCCTAAGCCCCTAATATAACTGTCTGCCGGAATTTTTGAACCCTGCCTGTTTTTTGGATCTGCCTAAAGCAGGGAGAGGGAGGGAGGGAGGGGGAGGGAGAGGGAGAGGGAGGGAGGGAGGGAGATGTCCAGCCCAATCCCATCACAGCAGCATCTTCCCTTCACCACTGATTCCCAGCACACAATGAGGATAAGGAGCGCTCGGCGCTGCACAGAGACAGAGAGCAGCCTGGGTCGTTTGCCTGAACATGCACTCTATGCACTGACATATTAGAGGCTAATTCTAAACGCTGAGGGAATGAGGGGCTGACCCTGAAAGCCGGCAGTGAAGATTACTCCGACCCTCCCATTTGCCCCCTCATTGTTTTTCAATTAATCATAGCCACTTTGTCGTCAAAGTGACACTGACAGATGGCAAGGGCTTTGTTTGGGTTCAAAGAGGCAAGAAGGCGGGCTGTTGGATGGAAAACGCTTACTCGAGAGTAAAAGTGAAATTTTGTCGAATGTGGTTCAGGCCAGATCACAGGCAAGAGATGCATTAAATCACTGATGTACTCAACGTAAAAAAGATAAGCATGGAAGCACAGGGTAACATTTTGGTGAAAAGAGAATTCAGGAAAATTCTTCTTCTCCTTTCAGCTTTACAATGCACAATTTAACTCAAACTCAAAGTTAAGAATTGGACAGGATTTACAGTATACTCAGCTTATTTTACAACCCCTATCAGGCTCTAAAATCAGACTCACTCGAACATATAAGATTTTTCTAGAATCAGTTTCTAGAAATGGTAATCCATAATGCTTTAAAGAAAAATATTTGTAATTTGATGTTATTGTAAACATTCAGATTGTAAAAATTATAGTTGAGAAATTTCTGGTTATGGGATTCAGGATACTCAAAAACAATGAACAAGCTGACCACACATCTCTGTCAAAGATTTATTTAAGTCTATCATAAGAAATAAGACAAAATGTGCAGGAAAATATCTGTACATTGAAAAAGAAAAAAGAAAAGATTGAAACAATTTAACAAAATGTAAATAATTTTTGAGGATTGATTTCCTCAAATCAGTTTCCATGACAAAAAACTACCGTAGTAGTAAACTACCAGTGCACATTTAACATCTAATCTTATAGGAAGTGTTTGTAAGGCAGATGGAAAAAGGCTTTTCTGAAATGTGCCAAATGACAGCAAGCATTTTTTTTTAACCTCCTGACCAATCAGTTCAAGTTGGGGGCAAGGGAGAAAAACAAACATGGATGACAAAGATTTTAGAGTTGTTTATTCTGCAAAAAAGGTGATCTAGCCAGCCAAAAAAAAAAGAAAAAAAACCCCCTGAATTTTCACAACTACCTATGTGAATATGAGGTGGTACCATTTCTACCATTTCATTTTTTTTTTTTTATTCAACAAAAAATGTTTTTCAGATCTAAAATTTGAAAACATATTCAGGTCCAATATATTTAAATATCTGAAAATCTATGAAAAAAAATCATTATCAAACAGAATCTAGCAAAAATAAATCTAGCTTATTTCAGAGGAAAACTGAGAGGCTTCAGGCTCATTTATATGTTACAGATATGAGGAAAGCATCCGAGCATCTGCAAGACACAGAGAGCTGCTCTTATAAATCATCAAAGCTAATTTTGCACTGAAAAGCGGCTTGCGTACAGTAGATGACAAATGTTGAGATACCTTCCAGGAATTTCAGTCAATCATCATTCAAAACACTGTCAAAGTATAATATAGTATGTTATAGTAGTGCAGATTTAGAAAGAGACACTTCACGCATACAGAAAAGGGATGTTCACATCTATATATTGACATCACCAGTATTATAAATGACTTCAGTGATTATTCATTAATTCATTGGTATATCATGAATTTATATATTTCTGTAAAGCTGCTTTGTAACAACGTGCATTGTTAAAAGTGCGATTCTAAATAAAATTGAATTGAATTGAATAATTTCTGCGAAACAATCATAATCAGTTTAAAATATGATGGAAAAATATAGATTGGCCACATTCATTAATGCTAATCCCATCACGATTAGTGCTCTATTTTTCTTCCATTTCTGATCAATATCTAATATCATTCAGTTACACTTTGTAGGTGCCAGAACATCCTCACACACGCAGGAGGGATGTCAATATAACTCTCACTTACATACACAAAGAAGGGACATTAAAATGAAACTCACTCACACACAGAGGAGGAGGAAAACCATCTGCACTTTCTCTCTCAGCAGACGCTGGAACAGAGGCGCCGCTTTTGCTCTGTCAATCAAACTCTGAGCCGTGGCGGTGATACAGTATATAAATTATGTGTTTTAGTGATAGTGCAATGCTTTGAGATGAATTTCTAAACAGAAGTCTGTATCAGGTTCAGCTCGGAAAACAGGGAAATGTTCTAGTCAGGTCCACCAATGTGACCGGCTAAACTCGTGTTCAGGGTTTAAATATAATACTGCGTCTGTTATTCTTGTGTGGTTTTGATGTATGGGCATGTACAGTGCAAATTTACTTATCATGTGTATAAGTTTAAATAATTAATTTTAAAATTAAGAAAAGCAATTCAGTGTCACTTATTTTTGGTAACGCTGTACAATATGGATCCTTAATTAATGCTTAAGTAGTTACTAACTTAGCAGTAAGTAATCAAGTGTTACCATAGTAGTTCCTCAATAATTACTACTCACTATAATAAACTACAATGTTGACTAAAGTGTAATAATGGTACTACACTAAAGTGTAATAACTGGTATTAAATTACTAACCACTTGTTATCCAAATTTGAGCCATTGTGTTATCTACATTGTCCTTATGTTGTCATTACATTAAGCATTAAAGTATTAAATGCTAACAATTAATCAGTGTCACCCATTATTCATTGTTCCGTGACAAGAACTATTAGAATTTTAGACTATTAAATCTGTAGTAACTAGTATCCAGAACTGTGTAAGAAGCCATTACAAATTTGTCAGCATAGTAGTAATGAGTAGAGCAATTTATTTTGTTACCAGAATTTGTTAAGAAATTGATATTTGATACTGACAAGTTGATATCAGTATACTTGTTACGTGACCGGAAGGAGGGAAGCAGGATGCACTTGCAGGGGAAATAGGCAGTTTATTAGGAACATAAAGGAATATTCAAAAGTAAAGGAACATATATCTATCAGGGGGAAAGGCAACGCACCGGCAGGGTCAAAAAAAATAAGGAAAACAGTCAAACCAAAAATCCGCAGAGTGTTCAGGCATAAATCCACAAATAAACAAGCCAATGATCCACAAAAATGACAGGGCAGTAATTCCAAAAAAGGCAAGGCGATAATCCAAAAACTCACAAGGCATTAATCCACAAACTGACACCGCAGTAATCCCACATAGGCAAGGTAATAATCCAATACATCACAAGGCAATGATCCAAAATCCAGAGAACGCGAGGAAAACAAAAAACATAGAGGAATGTACAATTCCTTATCTTTACTGAGAGAGATTCACTTGTATTCATCTATATAATACTCCGCCAGGAAGCGGACACAAAAAGGGGTTTAAATAACAAGGGTAATCAAAAGCAAACAAGATAAAACACAAAACACCTGAAAACAATAATCAACCAATAAACGGGAAACCAATGACAGAACAAGGGCGGATACAGGACATGAACCAAAATAAATGGACCAATAAGGAAGCGGAGGCAGAGACATGACGTAAACCAAAAACAAACGAGCACATGGCAAAGTAAACAAAACTAGAGTTCATGAATGCACAGTCCGGAGGGTTTTTATGAATAATGCTCGCGCTACTCTTCCTCGCAGCACGAAGCGTGGAATGCGGAAGTGCGCTACTCGCTAGCCTCTGTTAGCATCGTAGCGAGAGGGAGATTCTAACGATACTAAATCATTACATGCAGTCAAACATACACTTGCGGTCAAACAAGTTTACAAACGCCTTGCAGAATCTGCAAAATGTCAATAATTAAAAATAATAATAATAAGAGGGATCATAAAAATTGCATTTTGTTTTTATTTAGTACTGCCCTAAATAAGCTATTTCACATAACAGATGTTTACAGTATAGTCCACAAGACACAATAATAACTGAATTTACACAAATGAACCAGTTCAAAAGTTTACATACTGTATGCTTGATTCCTAATACTGTGTGTTGTTACCTGGATGATCAACGACTGTTTTTTATGTTTTGTGATAGTTGTTCATGAGTCCCTTGTTTCTCCTGCCCACTGTTCTTCAGAAAAATCCTCAAGGTCCTGCACATTTTTTGCTTTTCCAGCATCTTCTGCATATTTGACCCCTTTCCAACAGTGACTATATGATGTTGAGATCCATCTTTTCACATTGAGGATAACTGAGGGACTCGTACACAACTATTACAAAAGGTGCAAACATTCACTGATGCTCAAGAAAGTAACATGATACATTAAGAGCCAGGAGGGTGTAAACATTTGAACAGGATGATCGGTGTAAATTGTTATTATTTTGTTGTTGCTCATCACATTTTTTGCAGATTCTGCAAGGCATATATAAACTTATGACCTCAACTGTACTAGTTTATTACAGAGAGTAGTAATTATAGAGGAACTGCTAACACTTGATTACTTATTGCTAAGTTAGTAAACACTTTAAGCATTAATTGATTAAGCGTATTGTAAAGTGTTCTTCTTATTTTATACTGTGATAACTATTTAGTATTAAATACATAAATAAGACATAATTACAAGTCATTTCTGGTCCCTTGATTGCATACCTTACAAATGAATGTACATGAAAACAACCAGGTGTGACAGTTTGTAACTGTACAATGCAATACTGATTCAGATGTTAATAGGTAAATATCGGTAAATATACAGCACTACTTGATGCAAAGATCCATGTTTGAACAGTAGAAAGAATATACATTACAGTACAGAGAAATTGTCTTTGCACATCCCACAATATTAGGAAGTTGGGGTCAGTACATAGGGATAGCCATGATACAACGCTCCTGGAACAGAAATGGTTAAGGCACTTGCTCAAAGGCCTAACAGTGGCAGATTAGTGGTGCTGGGGCTTGAACCACAGACCTTCTGATCAGTAACCAGTAAATGAGTAAGAATGAATAGGTGTGTTCTAAGCAAATACAACTATAAACATGAATAGGAAGTGCACTATTACATCCCATCTGGTTCAGACAAGTGTGCATCGGGACTGCAATCCCACAAGTTGCAAGAGTGGGAGATTTTTACTTTCACATGGATGCAAATGAACAGAAGCAGAAGTAGCAGAAGTTAAGGAACAAACATCTCCAGTTTAAGCCACACCCACTACAAGTTTAAATCTGATATAAAGGCATGGGTATGCAGATAGTGGCATATATAACATTATAATTATAACTCAAAGAGACATTCAGTTGCAACTTTTAGGTTGTATTTATACAATATAATAATTCTAAAAGTAGTTCCTCTCCTAAGTTTCTACTTGCTATATTGTTATTGGTAAACTCTGTCATAGAAAGTGGAAGTTAAAGTGAGTATTAAAGTAGTGGAGAAGGTGTGTCTGACATAAATATCTGTCTCCACACCTTGTCTTTTTAAGTACATACTATTTAAGTACTTAAATAATAATAATAATAATAATAATAATAATAATAATAATAATAATAATAATAATAATAATGTAATAGTTGTATGTGTGTGCGTGTTATGGGGCTTGTTCCCATAAATAAAGTACCAAGACACTGTGAAAAGCTCTTTCTTAATACTTCTCTCCATCTTTATTGTTTGTCTTTTTTTTTCTCTAACTCCAACAACTCTCTCTCCCGCTCTCTCTCTCTTTTACCCAGAA
>CM042564.1:6351241-6401241 GCA_023630585.1 Cranoglanis bouderius
CACATAAAAACAACCCGGCCGAGATTGGAGCGCTGAAGCCGAAAGACATTTGTCCAGGAAAGTGCTTTAGTGGAGAGAGGCGGTGGCAGTACATCTGCGAAATGGGCTCCTGTGAGTGTTTATTAATCAATAAGCACATTGGGATTCATCAAACCATTACATCCTGAGCCTTCTTTTAAACATCCTCCTGAATCAGGGGTTTCTCTCTCTCTCTCACACACACACACAGTGACGGTTTAAACCTTTCACCACTCTAGTCATTGCACAGTTCTTCAAGGGTTCCTAAAGGGGTTCTACTTACATCCCTTTCAGACAATAAACTGCTGATGGAAATTTCCTGGTAGTTTAAAGGGTTAAAGATTCCTCCAGAGGAACTAAATGAAAAAGCTATAAGTGTTTTATATTGAATATACAGTATTTTGTAAAGGTTTGTTTTTCTAAAAGTGTCTCAAAAAATATAAGGTTCTAACTTAACCTTTTTTTTTCTGAAAGTGCTTCTGAAAGTACAAGGTTTCTAGATATAATATTTATTTTCTGAAAGTCTTCCTGGAAGTGTTTTATGATTTTTTTTCAAGGGTTCTAGACATAATCTTGTTCTCTGAAAGTGTAAGGGTTCTAGAATTCTAGACTTGAAAGTTAGGTTTAGTTAGGTTTTTTTAATGAAAGTATGTGTTATTTAAAGCTTTTTCTGAAAGTGTAAATGTTCTAGATTTAATCATTTAATGAAGTTTTTCTGAAAGTATAAGGGTTCTAGAATTTGTTTTTTGAAAGTGTAAGGGTTCTAGATGTACTTTTTTCCCTTGAAATTGTAAGGGTTCTAGAATTAATCTGATTTTTTTTTTCCGAAAGAGTTCTTGACCTTTTTACTGAAAGTGTAAAGGTTCTAGATTTAACCTTTTTAAAGTGTGCATTTCCAGAATTTATTCTGAAAGTGTTAGGGTTCCAGTTAGGGTTTTTGTTGAAGATGTAAGGGTTCTAGATTTAACCTTTTTTTTTTTTTCTCAAAACAGTGTTTCTGAAACTGTATTTTGGAATGAAGGCTTTTGGGAGTGTAGGTTTCTCCTATTACATTGACATTAGATTTAAATGCAAATATAAATGAAATATAAGTCAAGACCTTGTAATTCTAATGTTCAAGAATGAGCTAATATTATAAATATTACATTTGATGCTAAGTACACTGTATGTAAGAAGTGAGTATCAAAGACAAAATATTTTCGACATAGTTTGAAAAGCTGCATCTGCTTTGACCTTATTGAGTGTCATGAAGTGGAGGAATAGATGCAAGCACAAGTTTTCTGGTTTTCTCCAAGTAGGTAATTATAAATAAATAAATAAATAAATAAACAGATAAATAAATAAATAATGTATGCTAGATGTAGAGAATGTTTTACTTCCCAAACACACATCTGCCTTTATCATACATTTTGACAAAAAAAAAAAAAAAAAAGAATTTTGTATATCAGTATCAATGAAAGATTTTTCTCAGCATGCTCAGTGTGTCAGGGCCAATTTCTATTTCTGAGTATGTGTCTCTGTGAGCATGTCAGGACATCATAAGTGGACAGTCGCACAGGGTGAAGTATTCGTACTTGCACGTAACATAAGCGTGTCCTGTAGGTGGCACAGTCACATGAACCACACCACAGTTTATTTATTTATACAGTGGAGAAAAGCTGAAAAACAATGCGAGTTCTGTGTTTCACTACAGCATAATAATAGAAGAGAACACAAACATCATTTTGTTTTGTAAAGTGCTGGGAACAGAAACCTCGCATGATTAATCATCAACCGAAGTGAATCTGTTACATTACCAGAGTAAGGCTGGATACAGTTGCGGTATGAAAATCTGTCACTTTATTAGGAACACACACAAAACAGGAAATCAGGACAACGGCAAGCTTTAGGCAGATCCAAAAAACAGGCAGGGTTCAAAAATTCCGGCAGACAGTTATTTCAGGGGCTTAGGCAAAATACAAAAAAACAGGAAACCAGCGTAAGTTCAAAAATACCAAAAAGACAGTCTTTGTAGGGCTTAGGCAAAAATCGTAATCAAAAAGTACTTAGCTTAGTTCAGAAACCAGAAATTCAGTCCAGAAAAGAGTGCTCGGTACAGCTGAATATGATGTAGACAAACTAATACTTCGCAACGTGTGCGACAAACAAAAGAACTTAATTAGTGAGTATGTGTGCAACCTAGAAAATTAAGGACAGGTGTGTAATCAGAAGGTGGGTGACTGTCAGCGTGGGAGTGAAGGAGTGTTCTGGATGTTGTAGTCCCTGGCGGCCATATCTGTAGGCCACCAAGCCTGCTGGGATGTGTAGTGCTGTGTGTGTGCATGTGGGTTGGCGGCGGCCATTTTCGTAGGCCGCTGAGAGTTCTGGGAAATGGAGTCGCGCTTATGGCGCGAGCTAACAGAATCTCACTGAAAGCATTTCTGAAGCGTCTGTATTCAGCAGTATGAGCGGCTCTGGTATCAAAGCACTTCAATTTAACATAGTGTTTAAATCATTAAACATTTCTATCAATCATAGATTGATGGATGCTCTAGCTTTGATTTTCTTTGAGTTGCTGTGGTCCGTTAGAAGAAAGAAAAAGTAAAGTGTGTGATCCAGAAGGATTAAACTGGCTAAAATAATGAACTACAACCGGTATATACTGTATATTTATATTAACACAATATTTCTGTGTTAGTTCTGTGTTAGTAGTTTTCTGTAAATAAATCCATCTCAAACATGAAATGCAGGAGAAATGCTTGTGTTCATTTATTATACCTGCTGTTCAGTTCACTGGCCTGAGAAAATAACAGTGCATATTTTTAAACTGAGATTTTTACAGAGTATTTTTATCCATTTCTGTCACAAGCTGTTTTAAGGTTTTTAACAAACTATGCTTTCAGATTAGCAGTTTCAGAGCATGAGCTTGTCTATAGAAGATGGAAAGTTCTGGATGCGGTGAAGGAAAACTGATTGTTTACACTTTATTGTTCAGCATTTTATTGTTTGCACTTCACATGTACTTTGAACTCTATTACTCTGATTTAAATAATATTAATCTGAACTTGATTAAATCCATCAAATTATAAATATCACAACGTCTCATGAAATCGTTTCCAGGTACACAATTAGACACACCTCCCAGCCAACCAATCAGTGTTCGTCTGATACTCAGCACTGAAAAGACGCTCATGGACGCAAAGGCCTGTGCACTATCACGTCTCTGCATGCCATGTTTACCTATGATCCTCCTCTCTGTGCCACAACGCAAAGATGCAAAGACGCATTAACACAGAAGTATAAATCAGCCTTCAGTGTCTGTGCTGTCACTCTCATCACCTGCAGGGTTTTGTTTCATTTATTTTCCCTCTTGAAACTTTTGTCACTGGTTACTACTAAGACAGGAAGCTTAGAGATTTGCATATAACGGAAAGTGTGTTAACAGGCTGAATTGCAGTCTCGGTCTGTGTCCGAGACCTCAAAGTCTGTCTGATCTCACATACCTGTTGGCTTCACAGTGAGAGTGAAAAAGGAGTGAAAGTGAAAGCCATCTCGTTTTATTTAACCCTGCTTACCTGATGCGATAGGAGGCCTGGCTGTGTGACAGTGATAACTGAGAGCTGAGCATGACATATAGCTTGACAAAAGGTATATATTTGTGTGTGTGTGTGTGTGTGTGTGTGTGTGTGTGTGTGTGTGTGTGTGCTTGCGTGTGGGTGAGTGGGTGGGTGTTAGGATGGTTTTGTGCGTGTGTGTGTTCAGGTGTGTATGCACTTCTGTTTATGTGAAGATAAGACCCATCAGTCGTTTGAGAGATGGAAAGCAGATAAAAACAGACAGGCTTCACATTTTCCCTGTGTGACTGTTCCTGCTAAAGACTCAAAGACGTCTGGCTCTTTTTCTGGCTACTGGAACTCACTCTGGTCATTAATTACAGATGCTTAGCTTTGCAGGCTAATTTTTTTTTTTTTTTCATCCCATTTAGCATTTCAAAGCTTAAATCATTCCAGTATCTTATGAGGCATTTCAAATTGCACATGCAGTCTTTAAAGGTTTAGCTGCAGCCTTAAAAGTGTGTTCAGCAGCGATAAAATTATAAGCATTATGACAGGTAATGACATGGTTGAAACACTGCAATCATGACCTCGCTGACGTCATCCACTGCACCTCCTAATGCCTAATTGCACCTTTGTACTTTGCAAACACCTTTAAGAAAAAGAGCTATCATCTATCATCAATCATTTTTTTGCTGGGTCTGGTACATTAGCACATAAAATGTGATAGATCAAAGCTGAGGCATCCACAACAGAACTTCATCATCTGAGCTATTATTTATAATATCAACATTGTAAAGTCATTAGTTTCCATCAGAGCGGATCTGAACTCTGAACTCTGGATTCCTAATCCTTCATCTTTCCATGACTGTTCTGCTGTAGTGTTTACTATGTTTTGTGAATTTGAAGAAGAAAATAAAATAATGAAAATGTACAAAAACTTTTCAATTGATCATTATCAATAACATTATTATCAATTTCCCTGTTATGCAATAATTTAGCTATGAATTAAAACACAATCTACACAGCACAAATGACATCTAACAAGTAAAGATATACTGAACAAAGAAAAAAGTTCTAATCTTTATCTCATATTTCTCATTATGAGATTATCATATAACAAATATAACAAATAATGTCTATTTCTAGATATTGCACTTTTTCTCTCCTGATATCAATACTCATGCGATATTGTTTTATTTACAAACTATGGCGTTTTTAAATATTTTTCACTGACCCACAGAAAATACAAACACAAAATGGCAGCTTTCACACAAAAATCACTCACATTGCAAATTCAATAAAGTATAAACTAAAAATATAATAATAATTAAAAAAATCATTCCTACCAAAAAATACAATTAGGTCTTTTTAGAGGTTAACATTTACAGTTCCAAAAAAATATTTTCCATTTGTTCTGGTCAGATTATTTTCTGCAATATATGATACACCATTTTTGCTGGTTTTGACTCAATTCGGATCCTGGGTATCAATATTAGATTTCTAACATTTACTCATTTCTTATTTAAATGTTAGATAATTTTGCTTCTTTTTAGAAATAAATGCTTGAAATAAGCATTGAAATGGAATAAAAACAATTTTAGGTTTGAAATGAGTAAAAAATATGCAGACATAGACTTAATAATCTTATATTTTGCTTCCTACCTGGAAGGTCGGTCATATTAGGTGATATGGAGGGGATCCACATCTGCTCCATGCAGACTTTCCACTGATGTCCCACAAGGCTCAGTACTTGGTCTTCTTCTGTTCTCCCTCTAGACTTGATCTCTTGGTGAGGTCATATTCTCACATGGGTTTTCACACCACTGCTATGCGGATGATACTCAACTCATCCTCTCTTTCCCTCCCTCAGACACTCATGTTTTCGCTCAGATTTCAGCATGGACGGCAGCTCATCAGCTGAAACGTAATCCCAGCAAAACTGAACTGCTGTTCATCTCAGGTGATTCATCCCCATGTCAGGATCTTGTGATCTCCTCGGACAACTCTTTGATCTCAACTTCAGTCACTGCACGCAACCTCGAGGTAACTATGGACAATCAACCATCCTTTTCCTCTCACATTGCTTATCTGACATGCTCATGTCGATTTCTCCAGTACAACATCAGAAGGATTCATTTATTTCAATCCATACAGGCCACTCTGCTGCTTGTTCAGTCCCTTGTCATTTAGAGACTGGACTACTGCAACTCACTCCTGGCAGGTCTGCCTCTGAGCGCCATTCGACCTCTGCAGCTGATCCAGAATGAAGCTGCATGACTTGTTTTAAACCTCCCATTGCTACGCTCCCTCCACTCGCTTCCCGTATCAGATTTAAAACACTGATGCTCACCTACAAAGCCAAAAATGGACCGGGACCCTCTTACCTCAAAGCACTTATCACACCCTGCGGTGCACCACACTTCCTCCATTCCTCTAGCACTGCTCAACTGGTCACACCATCTCCCAGGGTGCAAGGAAGGCATGCATCAGGACTCTTCTTTGTTCGGGCACCTAGGTGGTGGAATGAACCTCCCCTAGATGTCCAAACAGCTGAGTCACTGGAAGTCTTCAAACGACGTCTAAAGACTTACCTCTTCTGGAAATACTTAAATTGGCACTTTAATAATAATAATTTTAAAATGTGTTGTCTGTGTGCTTTTCTTACTATTACTTATATTTTCATACTTATTACCTCCCAAACAGAGTTTTTCAACATTTTCAATGGTATTCTTAGTACGTGATCTAGTAAACCAGTATCAGGATGTGTTTATTGATAGAGACTTCAAAGCACTTCTGTAAGTCACTCTGGATAAGGGCATCTGCCAAATGCCATAAATGTAAATGTAAATGTACATTTGTAAATGTAAAATGTAAAATGTAAATGTTTAGAAATAATCAAATGAAGAGAAATATTGTAATGAACTCAGATCGGAGGCCGGGTTACAATCCATATTGCAGAAGAGTTTAATAAACAAATCCAAAACAGCAGGCTAAAGCATGGTCAAAAGAACAGGCAGTGGTCAAACAACAGGTAGACAGTCCGACGGCAAACAAAACAAAGAGAGTAATCCAGAAATGTAAATCCAAAAAAAGGCAGAAGATCACAACGTGAGACAAGGCAAGAATAAACAGGTATAAATGCTCAGTAAGGCAGGTGAACTGACAATACTTTGCACTGGATTGTATGAAGCATATGGCTTATAAAGCTACAAACAGGAAGTACAATAGATGGACTGGAGTGGGGTCAATATTCGGGAGAGTGCTCCCTCTGTTGGTGGGATGAGTGATTCTCCGGTTGTGGCCTTACAAATATTAGTTGAATTTACCTAGATTGAAGATATTTTTACTTGCGAAGATAGCTTCTTTTTTTTTTGCAGTGTAATGCAAAGTTTGTCATCATGGCTCAAAAATCCCATACTGATAAAATTGAAGATATTTAATATCTTGAATTAATATTCAAATTAACATTATAATATTAATTATTTAATTTAAATAAACCAAATATATGATTAAAACTATTTCTAGCCTTTTTTTTTCTCCTTTTTTTTTTTTTTTTTTTTTTTTTTTTTACAAATTTCAAGCTTTCAATTTTGTATTGGCAAAAAATTTTGTATCTTTCTAGAAATAAATGCTATAAATTAGCAAAGATATGTTTAATCTTACAGTATATTTGGTTTATTGTAATCTTATAACTATATTCAACATATATTCACTTGATGTAAATTTATACACCATATTTGGTGTAAGGTTTTAACTTAGAAATCTTCCAGCTGCACCATTCTCACACAATGGTGCTTTTTTTCTTTCTCTCATTTGCAGGTTCTCAGATTATTTAACCTGTGATGTTTCCTGAAACAGGATTGACTGGATTTTTGATGTTACTCACATTGAAGCCATTTTTAACTTAACAGGATAACCAGAGTGGTTTGACATTCTAGAGAAGTAAAAAAAAACAAACAAAAAAAAAACAAAGATGTCGTTCCTTCTCTCTTATCAGTTTCCCAAAAAACTTTTCCACAATCCACCGTTTTTAACTTTTCCTTTGCCTCTGACTGTTGCTAAGGCTTCAAGGCATTTTTACTTCTTTGCTTAATTCTATT
Organism: Cranoglanis bouderius; assembly: GCA_023630585.1. Classification (NCBI taxonomy): domain Eukaryota; kingdom Metazoa; phylum Chordata; class Actinopteri; order Siluriformes; family Cranoglanididae; genus Cranoglanis; species Cranoglanis bouderius. Next base: position 6,358,896 of record CM042564.1, read on the forward strand.
TTCTGCTGCTTCATCTCTCTCTCTCTCTCTCTCTCTCTCTCTCTCTCTCTCTCTCTCTCTCTCTTTCTCTGAATCTGTAGGAGTGTGGCAGTTGAATACAACTGTAAATTACTCATTTTTAGTCTTGCCTTGAGCAACTGAACTGTTTATCTTTCTTTGTTTCTTTCTTTATCACTCTCTTCAGTCTTGCTGATTCTGTTCCAGGAGCGTGTCTGATGCTGAGATGTCGTGATTACATCTCTGTGGTCTTTTAGTTCCTGCAGGAGACAAAAAAAAAAGCAGTCAAGTAAATATGCTCAACTTCTTCACAGAAAACTGCATCTACATCATTCACCCAAGTAATAAATCTGTCTATTCAAAGATTAGTGTCCATTGCAGGTACTGGTCAAAGCCAGTGTGCTTCCTATAATGTATAATCTATTTGTTTGTGCTGTTCAGCATCAGATATCTGGAATTTCTTTCTGCATTATGAGTCCCTTGACTTAACCTTTTTCCCACACAAACAATCATAAGTGAAATTTACACTCAGTAATGCCCCCAGAGTGAATTTGATTAAGCTTTGCATAATCCCTGGTGCTATTTGATTACTGTAGAATTCAACCTTTTATTTCTGCATGTGTGTGATTAAATGTTTTAGTGCCTCTTCTACAAGTAATTTAGAGCAGTTCATGATGAAATTTCTACAGATTGTTCCCTTAATAACCAAAATGCTTACATTTAAAACAATCTTTTAAAGATTTAAAAAAAAAAAAAAAAAAGCATTTCATTTGAAATTCTAGACACACCAAGAGTGTCAGTCCATCCTCATGAAGAACCTTCCAGCACTCGAATTCTCCATTTTTTTTTTATCAGTGGCTCCACCCCCATCACCTGTTTCAGGTATATGAGCAATCAAGGAGATATAAGGATGCTGAGTTTTTGTTTGCCTCTTTGTGTTTTGTCACTCTTTGTCACCTGACCTTCTGTAATTTCAGATTGTATTTCTCACTGCCTGTTGATTGTTTGTGTATGACCCTGTTTTTTTTTTATGTATGTGTTTGGATTTGTCTATTTAGAACCCCTTTGGGTTGGTTCTGGTCCCTATATGTTTTACCTGCCCATTTCCTGGTTCTGACATGGCTGTCTGTTAACTGTTTGTAAAAAAAAAAAAAAAAAAAAGTCTGTATTTGCATCCGTATCCTGTTCTTACAATCAGCTGAGATGTGTAATTCATAGATGCATCCACATCTAATTCATCATACATATACTACAGCTGTTGAATTCTCCAATCTGATTGGTCAGAAGGTGTGGATTAAAAGTATTTAACAGCATAATTTTTTACAGTAGTTCCGGCTGTAACATAAACTATAGGTTAATATTAATGCACTCATTCTAATATGTTATTGTCTCTATAGCAACTGCTCAGTCACAAGGATTCACAGCACATGGTGCTTTGTAAATTTTCCAGCACAGGAAAGGGACAGAAGGATTTACACTTTCCTGGTTTCTCAATACATTTACATTTACACTTACAACTTTTGGCAGACGCCCATATCCAGAGTGACTTACATTTACCTTATTTATACAACTGAGCAGCTGAGGGTTAAGGGCTCAGCTCGAGGGCCCAATAGTGGCAGGTTGGCAGTGCTGGAATTTGAACTCACGATCTTCAGATCAGAAGTCTAATGTTAGTAAAATGACAAGCTGCATCTTTTTTGTCTCATTATCTTCAAGAGAGATAAGACAGGAGAGGCTGGTGAGGGAACGACTCTTTAAAGCATCAGCGATAACAGGAACTAACTTGTGTCATTGACATTTCATAACATTAATTACAAATATAAACAGTTAAAAAGTACAATGTGTCATTTATGAATTAATTAAATATTGTAATGCTTGACAAATCACTGTTTTATAAGTGGAATTACACACTTCAGACTGTGTTATTATATATGGAAATAATCCATCTGATTCATGTTGTGCCATATCACACCACCCCAGTGTGGATTATTTTCATATAACATCATAATCTGTTGTGTTGTTCCTTACATAGTTACTAAAATGAAGTATTTTATAACAAAAATAATCTTTCTGACTAAACAAACCAAAGCTGATAGGTCACATTATGTATATGGATTTGTAGGTGGGTGGGTGTGCTCATGCTGGCTTTTATTTTCGGAAAATAGTCTTAGAAAAGGTTCATTCTACACAGCAAAAAACACTGGGTCACTTAACTCAACCACTGGGTTATGTATATTGGGTAGTTTAGTTGGGTTATTTGTTTCATTTTGGGGTATATTTTGGTAACAAACCAACAGGCTATCCAGGTCTCTTGACATCAATCTATATTTAACAGACAGAACTTGCTGAGCTGAAATCCAGCCTACTGCTTTCCTTAATGGTTCATTGGTTTGTCCCTGAGAGGTTCTAGGTAGAACAACAGAGGTTTCCCATTCAAGTGAAAGTGAAGGCCAATATATGGTAACCCATACTTGGAATTTGTCATCTTGCATTTGTCCTCTGCATTTAACCCATCCAAGTTAGTGCACACACATTAGGAGTTGTGAGTAGTGAACACACACACTACAAACCATGAACACACCCGGAGCAGTGGGCAGCCATTTTTGCTGTGGCGCCTGGGGAGCAGTCGAGGGTTAAGGGCCTTGCTCAAGTGCCCAACAGTGGCAGCTGGGCAGTGCTGGGATTTGAACTCATGACCTTCCGATCAGTAGCCCAACTACTTAATCACCATCTATTGATTACACAGGTAGATGTTGACCTGCTATGGCATTACTGCCTGTTGCACCTCCTCCGGTGTCTATAGGCTTACCACTCTTCCTTCATCCTTGTCACCATACCTAATGCAACCAAAACCATACAGGCCTCCCCAGTGACTAAGGCAGTAGCAAGCTCCACTGGCACTGTTAATGCATGCTCAGTGCTACTGGTTCCATATGGTTTTCTGTTACACCTAATACCACTCAGCCATGCTTGTCTAACACACCCAGAGCCATACAGACCTTCCCAGTGGCTAAGGCTGTGACAAGCTCCACTGGCACTGTTAATGCATGCTCAGTGGCACTGGTTCCATATGGCATAGGTCAGCTGCAGGGTCATCAGCCGGGTACCAATGCTCAACAACGTTTTGCTCCTTTAACCCTGGATAGTCTCCTGGTGGCGGAGCAGTGGCAGGGGCATTTCCCTGCAACCCCCTGCAACTAGACCTTGTGTTAGATGTTACTACCCCATTTCTCCTCACCCAGAACCAAAAGCTGCTCTTCTTGGCCTCTTCAGCCAGGTCTTTCAGGGCCTTCTGCTGGTTTGCTCCAGTTACTCCCATATCTCTCAGAAGGTGAACAGTTGATGTTCCACCAAAGGCACAGCATCCTACTTCTACTGGGTAGATGATGGTTCTTCAGCCAGCCTCCTTACACTCAGCAATGACATCTAAGTACTTCAGACTCAGGCAGCTTCTATTCCTTCCTCCCATGGGACAGTTAGCTTGATGAGGAGCACAGTCTTGGCATCACTGGACCACATCACTATATCAGGGCGGAGACTTGTGTTGGTGGAGGCTTGTGTTGCCCCACCTACTCTCACAAATTAGATGTGCTGACTCTACACCCCTCCAGCACCTCAGCCAATCTGCTCAGGACTTGATTGTGTTGCCACCTGTAGCACCCTTGGGAGAGAAAAGATGTGGTGGAGATTTGCATTTGGACTGCTGCAGAGGGGGCAGCATTCTTCCTGGCCAAACCACTGGTGCAGGTTCAATTGGCAGGGGATTGTGTTGTATGTTGCCCTGATAAGAAAACTAAGCCTTGCTTGTGGGATTTTCTACAGGTCCACCATGCTGATGTTTCTGCCAACAACACCTTCCCACATTGTCCAGAACCCCTGTTAACCCTGTGCTTCAGCCTTGATCTTACCCTGTGCTCATCCTTGTCACCTCAAAGACTTCCAGTTCCTCTCTTTCCTGCTGGCCTTGGACCACACATGTGGATCTTCTCCCCACCAAAGACCTGTCCTTGCTGTCTGGACTCTGCCAATGATATATTTTTGCTGCAGCCTGCTAATTGCCAGATCAACTTCAGCATGGGCTTTCCAGTTGCAGCCCATGTGGACCTGGACATTTACACATTGTGTCCAAATACACAGCTTAAAGCACGAGATATAAAACAGGTAGACAACATGAAATGCTGATTATGAATAATCAATATTCCAAAGATTCCTTCAAAATAGCGACATTAAATGTTTCTACATTTTAAAAAAATACAGTAAAGAGCAGTAAACAGTAGTAAATGAAACAAAGTCAATATTTGGTGTGACAAAAAATAAAAATAAAAATAAAAACAGTAGTCTCCTGTACAATTTGTGCAGTTTCATAAGGAAATTAGCTGGTAAGTTTTATTGAGCATCTTGCAGAACCAGCCACAGTTCTTCTGGAGACTTTGACTTTCACACTTGCTTCTTATTTTTGCAGCAAAACCCAGCAGCCGTCATTGTGTTTTTTGTCTGAAAAGTGGTCACTTACGTAATATGCTGCTTTCTTTAATGACATATAAACATTTTTCTGTAACATTTAATTTTGTGCTAAAAAATGAATGTTTGGGAATCTAAAATGTTTTTTTGTACTGACTTGATAATGAAGAGTCATAAAATAAAAAAAATTGTATATACATACACACACATAGTAACAACAGCAATAATTAGGACCACTTGAAAAACAAATCAGGACAGAGTACAGATGAACACATGGGAAACAAGGAAACAAATCAGTGATGAGACAGAGGTGGAGACAAGACCAATGACCAATACAAGAAGTAATCAAAAAAAGATTACTGTAGAGAGTCATGAGGTAGTGCAGGCAGTACAAGATTGTGACAAATTAAAAATCAAGTCCAAGTGCAGTACTGGCCTCACTCTATTACAGTATGTCAGCAGGAATGATTACATTATACACTCAGATTAATGGTTTTTATGGAATGGGTTCACCAGCTAGACTTCATGAGAGTCATTTAATTTCAATAAAAGGTGGTAAATAGTGAGAGGCTAAAAGAGTGTAGTAGAAATCACACAGAGAGTATGTCACATTGTGAGAAAAACTAAACTCAGGCGAGGATTTACTCATACTGTTGCTTAGTGACTACTGCTGACCATCCTGCTGTTTCAGCCTTTGAGTTTTTTAGTTCTCAATAAATCAATATTTTATAGTGATTATAGTAGGCTGTTGCTAAGGAGCTCTACAATTTAACTAATAATTGACTAATGTACAGTATTTTGCAGACAGAATGGCTTTGTTGAGTTCTGTGAGGTTCCCATGTTTGGTGGTTGCAGAAAACATCTAATGAAGGCTTGTATGCAACATAGATATGAACATCGGTTCATTCACGTAGTTATCCAATCGGCCAATCATGTGGCAGCAGCACAATGCATACAATTGTGCAGATACAGGTCAAGAGCTTCAGTTAATGTTCAGATTTCAGAAACTGCTGATCTCCTGTGATTTCTCTAGTCTCTAGAGTTTACACAGAATGGTGCAAAATGACGACAACAACAACAACAAAAACATTCAGTGAGAGGTCATTCTGCAGATGGAAATATCTTGTTGATGAGAGAGGTCAGAGGTGCATGGTAACCTAACTAACTGAAAATAACCACCCTTTACAACTGTGTTGAACAGAAAAGCATTTCAGAATGCACAACATGTCAAACCTTGAGGTGGATGGGCTACAACAGCAGAAGACCACATCGGGTTCTACTCCTATCAGGCAAGAACAGGAATCTGAGGCTACAATGTGCATATGATCACTGAAACTGGACAGTTGAAGATTGTTAAAGTGTTCAGCAACTGTGTCCACTGTGTGCTTAAAAAAAATCCTCACGAATACAACTCTAATGAACTTTCAAAGTGCTTGATATATAAAAGATTTTTTTTTTAATGTAAGGCGCATTATGGAAATGATTTACAATAATTAATTAAGTATATCAATATTATAAGAATTATTTTTTGTCACATTCTTGCCATATGGTTTAGTGCAATGTGACCTGCATGACAGAAGTCTCATTATTATACCAACTTTATGACTCATACAGTCATGCTGTGTGCCTTGGGACCCTCTTCAGCATATGTCTCTCAGAGTGTGTACATTAAATGCCATAACCATACAGAGGAAATGCTATTTATATGAACCTTTGTTGTATCTCAAATAGACATTTGAGGTAGCCTGGGACTTGAGCAGAAATTGAATGTATTCTTGATTCTGTACCAAAATGCTGAAAGGTTATATAGTTATGTTGACTGACATCTAGGCAAATTGCTAATGTGTCACCTGATAATTCACAAGATCACAAAAATAGCACAAGCAAATAATGCACTGTGGCACCACTGCCGACTAGTCATTATTCAGTGACTGTAGTTTTTCAGCCCTCAAAAACAGAGCCCCATGGCCTAATGGATAAGATACTAGCCTCCTAAACCAGGGATTGTCGTTTTGAGTTTCATTTGGGGTAAGTGGCTTGCAGAGTGTGCAATGGAAGTGTGCTGGCCTAATAACCCAGAGGTCAATGTATCAAAACCATCTTCTGATTATTTCACTCAGGGTTATTCCCAAATTTCCCCTCAGGGAAAACTCTTTCTACCTTACTCTAAATGTATTAGCTGAAGGCAGCTCATCGAAGAAGAGACCATTTATAATCAAATCATTTTTGCCTTTTTAATCCTAGAATAATAAATAATAATTTCTTGATAGACTGGTTGATGATGGTCACCTGACAGGTTGTTAACAGTCTATAGATGATTATCATTTATAGATGGTTTTATCATTTATAAGCTAGCTGTAAACCTCACACCACTGTCTGACCTCTAAAACTGTACATAACAAGGCCTGATTTTCAGTGATCTGTCACTAGTGTGGAAATGATGGGTGTCTGTGTATCACATAGACAAGCACATAGAGATTACAGAAATGAAATAAGCCCCGCCCCTAGTACCAGCTGATGTCACAGTATGTTGGGCCCATAACCCAGAGGTCGATGGATCAAAACCATCCTCTGGTAATTCCTGTCTCTTTTATTCCCAAATTTCCCCTCAGGGATCACCCACTTAAAGTACAGCACATCTATCTATCCCTTGTAAATTTATTAGCTGAATGCAACTCATTGAACAAGAGATTAGCTTTTAGATCAGATAAAGGAAAATTTTCACAGACTTTCATAGATTTTTCATTTTATTTAACTGTCTCTCATAAAAAGTATTAATGTGAAGCAAAACAGAACATAACCACTTTGAACTGTCTTATTTATAGCCATAAACTAATCACTAATGGTTCAACATTAAAAGATAACTGTGGTCTCCAACTGGAACTTTTTAGATGTTTTTTTAATACTAGAATACTAGAATAGTAAATAATAAATTACTTGACAAGATGGTTATTGACTGTCACCTGACAGGTTGTTAACAGTTTATAGATGGTTTGTTTCCTATTTGAAGAGTGTCTACAATGTTAGTGGATATTTAATTGCTAACAGTCTATCATACTGTTCCATGATATAGTCATGCTAAACTATGCATTTACCTACAATACTCTATAAATATATATTTTTTTCATTTCTGTCTATTTAGCTGCTCTTTCTCAGTTTTCTGTTCTCTTTTTCTGTCTCAGGATCTGAGCCGTGTTCCTGGATAATAATTGCTGACACACCAAAGCCAACATTGCACACAGGGCCCTTTAATAGTTTTCATTTTTCTTCCTTACAGGCTGGCCTCAGCACTGCTATTATGAATGATCAGCTCATGGCCGCAACTGAAGTCTCTCTCTCTCTCTCTCTCTCTCTCTCTCTCTCTCTCTCTCTCTCTCTCTCTGGCTGACCCACGCCTCGCTGACCATTATCTCTCCCTGTGTCTCCCCCTCGTCCCATTTACTCCATCTCCCCACACAGACGATTTATATGAAAGACTGTCCCCCGGCTTTCATCAGAGCCCAGGTAGCAAAGCCCATTTCATGACATTAATTCACCCCCTTTGCCGACCCCACCACATCAATTCAGCACTTTACAAACTATTTCAGGAATCCGATTTATCAGGCCTGACAGAACTTTTCGGCCCAATATAAGCAGTGCTGGCCCAGCCTGTGCTCCGATTTATCATTATCTTATTCGAAAGCCTAAAAATTCCCTGACATTATTAATAGTAAGATGAATCGGTAGGAAACTAGCAAATATGTGACCAGCGAGGCTGAAATAATCCATTTGGGACAGGAATTTGTGTCTGGGTGGAATTGTATTCCCTCTTGGCTAGCTTTACTGTCGTTTCTGTCCCCATATGCATGGGTGGCTACATACTGAAGCATACACTGCTAAAAGATTATGACACTTATCCCACTAGGCCACTCCACCAGCTCACTACTAAGCAGGAACAAGAGGACAAATTATATCTTGGCTCCAGCAGTGGGAATTCAAGGCTGTCTATGTGCCTCCTCCGGGTGAGGTGAGTGAACTCATTTAACCCTTTAAATACTAATAGTTCTAGGCCTATTTGTGCTTTTGTTTAACACAGACACATTGATGATGTCCACAAACCTGTTCCTGAATAACCAGATTATTATTGGCGTAGTGACTGCATAGCAAAGTCTATACAAAAAATAAAATACAAAATCTTTATAATCTAAACAATTTAACAATAAAATACTGCTAAACTGTGAAGCTATGAGTGGATTTGAAATCATGTGTGTTTAATCACAGATATTTGAGGCAAGATGTCATTTAAAGTAAGTTTCTATGACAAGTAAATTTAAATTATTAAGTAATATTTAAGAATAATATATAGTACTATATAAGACATGACTTTTAAGGGTTAGTGAATCACTTTTCTAAGTCACAGGTGGTGTGAAATGAAAAGCCTGACCCCAAAATAAAACTTTTTATGTGTCAGTGCACTAGTGGTGTAATGGGTAAGGCACTGACCCTCTAGGCCTGGGATTGTGAGGTTGAGTCCTGTCTGGGATGAGAGGTTAGCAGAGTGGTGCTACAGATGTGTTCTGGGCTCTTAACCCAGAGTTTGATGGATTGAAACTGTCATCTTCTAGTTTCAGTCAGTTTTATTCCCAAATTTCCCCACAGTGACAATAAAGTGCGTACATCTATCTATCTTACTGAAAATGTATTAGCTGAAGGCAGTTCATTGGACCAAAGACTAGTTAGAGAGCTACAGGCATTAGATCAGACAAGGGAGAATTTTTACATACTTTTCATTTTCAAACAAAACATAATCACTTCTGATTGTCTTATTCATAGCCATGAACTAATCACTAATGGTTCAGCATTAAAAGGTAACTGTGGTCTCCAACTGGAACTATTTAGATGCCTACTAGAAATTCTAGCTTAATAGAATACTAGAATAGTAAATAATAAATTATTTCATATGCTGGTTGATGATGGTCACCTGACAGGTTGTTAACAGTCTTTTGATGGGTATGATTTATAGATGGCTTCATATCTTTGTATTATAAGATAAGATAAGATAAGATCAAATGTACCTTTATTGATCCCCCATAGTGGTGATTCAAGTTCACAGCAGTAGGAGGAAGAGTAACATCAAAGAAAAGAATAGAATTTCCATAAATACTTATATAGAAGTACGATAAAATAAAAACAATATAAGATAAATAGAAAAAAAATAATAGAAACAATATAATTGATCAGTGTGTGTGTACATATGCCAGAGACCTATTTGTATATATATAGTCATGTGAAAAAATAAGTACACCTCATGAAAATTGTTGCCTTTTTTGACATATTTGGGCAAGCAAACATGTGATCCTCTTTGAAACAGTGCCTATTAATAAAGGTGAAACACTCTATCAAATGACACATAAAATTTACATTTTGTAGTAATTTTCACAATTTAAATTAACAAAAAACAGATCAGTCACATGGAAAAATTAAAAACCCCCCCATACATTTATCACACCTTCAAATCCATATAATTAGAATCAGGTGTTCAAGATTGGGTTCCAGTGATTAGAACCTGCTTAGGGAGTGCAGGTGGAACCTGTCTTATTTATACCCCTCTTGTATCTAATGTCTGGTATTCCCACTGCTATTGAGGTGTGTGGTGTCATCATGCCAAGATCTAAAGATTTCTGTAAGGCTTTCAGAAAAAAAGGTTGTGGATGCATATGAGTCTGGCAAGGGATTTAAAAAAGATCTCTAAATTATTTGAAATACATCATTCCACTGTAAGGAAAATAATCTACAAATGGTGCAGATTTCAAACGACTGCCAATTTGTCCAGGACTGGCCGTCCCAGCAAATTCAGCCCAAGAGCAGACCGATCTGATTCAAAAAGAAGTCTCCAAGAACCCCAAAATTTCATCACAGGATATGCTAGTAAGTCTTACATCTGTTGGTGTAGTGCATGCTTCTACAATCAGAAAGAGATTACATAAATTTGACCTGCATGGGATGCGTGCCAGGAAAAAGCCTTTGCAAGACTACAGTTTGCCAATAAGCATATAGGCAAAGACCAGGCCCTATTTTTTTTCTTCTCTCCCTCTTCTTTTCTTCCTTGTGTTATATGTATTTTATGTATTTGATATATACTGTGTAAAGCGACCTTGAGCTTTGGAAAGGTGCTATATAAATAAAACTTCTTCTTCTTCTTCTTCTTCTTCTTCTTCTTCTTCTTCTTCTTCTTCTTTTGAAATATTGTGCTCTGGACAGACAAATCAAATATAGAGTTGTTTGGCCACCGTAACAGCAAACATGTTTGGTGCAGACCAAAGACAGCTTTTCAGGAGAAGCACCTCATACCAACTGTGAAGCATGGTGGTGGAAATGCTGCCTCAGGGACTGGACAGCTTGCATTCATTGATTCTGCATCATATCAAAGAGTGCTTGAAGATAATGTAAGGCCATCTGTCCAAAAGTTGAAGTTCAACTGAAATTGGACCTTTCAACAGGATAATGATCCTAAGCACACTAGAAAATCCACCAAAGAATGGCTCAAAAAGAAGAAATGGAGGGTTATGGAATAGCCTAGTCAAAGCCTGGATTTGAATCCCATTTAAATGTTGTGGGGGATTTGAAACAGGCAGTATATACAAGAAAACCCTCAAACATCTTGCAACTGAAAGATAATATTGCATGGAAGAGTTGTCAAAAATTCCAGCAAGACTGGTGGACAATTATGCAAAACACCTACAAGAAGTTATTTCTGCTAAAGGTGGCAATACGAGCTTCTGAGGCCAAAGGTGTACTTACTTTTTCCACAGAAGAATATTACATCTATTGATATTTCTGTTGAATAAATGATTGTTGATGATGGTGGTTTTGTTCAAGTATATCAACTTTAATAGGCACTGTTTCAAAGATGATCAAATGTTTGCTTGCCCAAATATGTCAAAAAAGCCAACAATTTCAATGGGGTGTACTTATTTTTTCACATGACTGTACATGCACAATATCCTTTGTATTTATATATTTATATACATTTACATTTATGGCATTTGGCAGACTCCCTTATCCAGAGCGACTTACATTTATCTCATTTATACAACTGAGGTTTCAAGGTTCAAGGTTCTCTTTATTTGTCACATACATATTAAATACGTGTGATATAATGTAGTGAAATGTTTTTCCTTAGTTACTCGTCCCACAGTGCAATAAGAGACCAACAGTGACTAAGGATATTGTAGGGAAAATTCGCTGTTTGGGTTAACTTGTTACATTCTCCACCATTTTACGTAAATAAAAATTAGTTGTTTAGATTGAGCTACCTGTATACTCCTCCAGATATGTAGGAGAGATTAGCAGATCAGCTCGTAAGGGGAAATTTGGCTAATTTAGTATTACTGATCAACTATTTGTCCAGCGATAAGTTGAACTTAGTGTATTCATTAATTATGCATTAGGTATTACCTCAGTGGCCACCAGCAATAATATCCTACACATAGTGAAATATTATTTTGAGAGCATGTAGCAGAATCGCAATTCAAGGCAATAGACACTTGTAAGCAATAAGAACACGTATACTTAAGAACAGACAAGACTTTATTGAACTATTCTACGACACAGAAACTAATCTAACACATAAACACACACACACACACACACAAGGGGGGGGTGATAGTGGTGAGTGAATGAAGTGCCGAGTTTCTAGCGTTGCATGCTATTTCACAGACCATGATCTGAATGAACCATCAACTTATTAATTTATCTTCACTTCCTTTAGAAGGGCTTAAACTTATTATAGGAACCAGATTAGCTAGATTCTGGGGTATTGTGCCTGCCTTTTGAAAAGTTGTTGAAGGGATCTCCTCATTACGTCGTGGTGTTGTCAGCATTTACATTTACAGCATTTGGCAGATGCACTTATCCAGAGCGACTTACATATGTCTCATTTACACAGCTAAGCAGTTGAGGTTTACGGGCCTTGCTCAAGGGTTCAACAGTGGCAGCTTGGTGGTGCTGGGGTTTGAACTCATAATCTTCTAAGTAGTAGACCAACGCCTTAACCACTGAGCTACCACTGCTCTTGAGCAGCAGCTTGGAAAACCAATCGGAATGCTGAGTGGAATGAAGGAGGGCGATTTGAAGAGCTGGTGGTGGCTCTCGGCTGGGTCTCCAGGCCGATGTAACATGATCTTATCTCCCCAACGTCAATTGGGGAGAATTCTCTGATGGCTCTGGAGACCCTCCACCGACTCCGTCCTTCTGATGAGCCGAGAGGACTGAGCAGTAAGAGCGAAGCGTTCCAAGAAGGAGAGTGTAAGAGAGCAAGAGAGAAAAAGGAAGAGATCCTTTTGTGTTTCGAGCATTTTAACTCTTTTTTTGGCTAGTCCAGCCCCAGGAGGTTTCCTCCAATCAAACATTGTCTTTGGGTGGGGTGTTAGCCAGATTCTCCACCTGTTATTCTAATCAGCCCATTGTCTCTGCAGATGGGTGGTTCCACACTCTTCAATGATGATTAAACTTTGTCCCGAAATATTACATGTACATACAACAACATTCTACCCAAATTTCCTTACTCTTATCCTTCAGGAAATCACTCAGCGAACACACATATACCACACATGACATATATTGACTATTATTAAGCACACTACTAATATTAAAACACAATGATCCTCCTAGTGCTCCTATACTCGTACATGCTAAATAAATGGAACAATTAGTGGCAACTTAATGGTTATACATTTGAAGAAAATGTATATACCGATATATAAGATATACAGAGTTGGAAAGTGTATATAGAGTTTCTACAATGTGCAAAACAGTTTATTATTTTTCCTTCTCTATAGTGCACATTGTTTTGTGTATGTGTGTTGTGTATGAGGTAGGAATATGCAGACTTTCAAGTGTTCAGTAGCCGGATTGCCTGAGGGTAGAAACTTCTCCTGAGTCTCTCTGTGTTGGTCCTCAGGATCCGGTAGCGTTTCCCTGATGGGAGCACTGCAAAGAGTTTGTGTCCAGGGTGGTGAAAGTCATTGATAATCTTCTCTGCTCTGATGGTCATCTCTGCTGTCCTCACCACTCTTGATAGTGTCTGTCGGTCCTGGGCCATGGTGCCCCCGAACCAGGCAGTGATGCTCCCTGTGAGAAGACTCTCCACAGCCCCAGTGTAGAAAGCCCTCAACACTTTGTGGGAGACCTTGAACCTGTCCAGGCATCATAGATGGTAGAGGTACTGGCGTTCATGTGTGTTGTTTAGGAGAGGTCTTCTGTGAGGTAGACTCCTAGGTATTTGAAGCTGCTCACCCTATTTACTGTGGCCCCATTGGTCGTCAGGGGCTGTAATTCCTCACCTGCTTCCTTGCATAATCAATAATCATCTCCTTAGTTTTTGGTGACATTCAGGGAGAGATTGTTATTGTGGCACCATGTGGAGAGGATATCTACTTCCGCTAGGTAGGCCTTCTCATAGTTGTTAGTGATGAGTGATGTGTCATTGGCAAACTTCACCAGCTTGTTGCAGCTGTGTTTGGCCATGCAGTCACTGGTATAGATGGAGTACAGCAGGGGGCTGAGGACGCAGCCCTGAGGGGCTCCGGTGCTGAGGGTGAGCGTGTGGGAGGTGTGATTTCCTATCCTGACCACCTGGGGGCATCCGGTTAGGAAGTCTAGGATCCAGTGACATATGGAGGAGTTCAGCCCTAGGTTCTGGAGCTTTCTGCAAAGGTGTGATGGGACAATGGTTTTAAGTTTAGCAGCCTTTAGCAGTCCCTGTGTTGTGTATTCAATTCAATTCAATTTAGTTTTATTTGTATAGCACTTTTAACAATAGACATTGTCACAAAGCAGCTTTACAGAGATACATACATTTTGGATCTAAATTTTAAATTAAACAATTTATCCCCAATGACCAAGCCAGTGGCAATGGTGGCAAGGAAAAACTCCCTGAGATGACATGAGGAAGAAACCTTGAGAGGAACCAGATTCAAAAGGGAACCCATCCTCATCTGGGTGACACCAGATAGTGTAATTATAAGTGAATCTCTTCTATAACTGTATGATACATAATATAAAGTGCAACTGTGTAGTCAGGAGATTCACCACAGTCTCAACATGAGGTCTATTCTGCTGAAGTCATGAACTGACCACTGATGGAGACCCGAGCGCAAAAGTCTCTTTGTGAATTTTTTGTGGAGGCTGTCCATATGGGCCCATCCTCAGCAACAGCGAGCGACCCCCAGTGATGAGAACCCCAGAAGCAGGGCACCAGGATGGACCAGGCCGGCTCAGAGAGCAGAACGGGTCAGGCCCACTGGCACCCCAGGAGCAACACACGTAGAGCTTGTGATGTGACGATTTGATGTTGGTATCATCCAAAATCTTTGCAGGCGTTGGCGTCATCTGGAATCTTCCTAGAGGCTGGTTCTGAACTGGAGCTGGCATGTTCACTGATTAGGAAAAAAAACAGATGGAACAGGATTAGCGTGGCTGCTATTCATTGTATGTCAGGCAAAAATGACCATATGCATTTATTATCATTTTATCAATGATGACAGAAGTACAAGGTCATGAGATGCGATTAGGTGAATGCTAGGCCAAAGAAATGTGTTTTTAATCTGGATTTAAACTGAAAGAGTGTGTCTGACCTCTGAACATTATCAGGAAGGCTATTCCAGAGTTTAGGAGCTAAATGTTAAAAAGCTCTACCTCGTTTAGTAGACTTTGATATTTTTAATATAATCAGAAATCCAGAGTTTTGTGACCTTAAAGAGCGTGATGGATTGTAACATGATAGAAGATTGGTTAAATACAAAGGGGCTTGGCCATTTAGGGATTTATAGGTGAGTAGCAGTATTTTATAATTGATACGAAACTTAACAGGTAACCAGTGTAGAAATGATAAAATTGGGGTAATGTGTTGATATTTTCGTGATCTGGTAAGCACTCTTGCAGCTGCATTTTGGACTAACTGTAGCTTATTTATTGAGGATGCAGGACAACCACCTAGTAGTGCATTACAATAGTCCAGTCTTGAGGTCATGAATGCATGAACTAGTTTTTCTGCATCAGAAACAGATAGCATGTTACGTAGCTTGGCAATATTTCTAAGCTGAAAGAATTCAATTTTTGAAACAGTTCAATGTCCCTGTGTAGTGTTGATAAAGTAGCGTCTGTGTGAGCCTGAGGTGGAATATAAACAGTCATGATGATAGTGGGGGTGAATTCCCGAGGTAAATTCCAGGTCCTGTGTGCATAATTCCATGAGATGATGTGTGCTTGCTGTGCTGCAGTGTTTGTCGTTGATCATGACACACACTTCACCACCCCGGATTTTTCCTGAGCTTTCCGTCCTGTCTATGCGGTGAAGGGAAAACCCAGGCAGCTGTACAGCATGATCCAGAATGGTTGGCGTGAGCCATGTCTCAGTGGGACAAAGAGCGTTGCAGTCCTTGAAGTCTCACTGGAACTGTATTCAGGCTCTAAGGTCATCCAGTTTGTTGTCAATGAACTGGACACTGGCTAACTGTATGCTGGGCATTGGTTTCTCATGCTTACTCTTTTTCCTTGTTGCCATCATCGCCGCTTCAGGAGACTAAGTCCATTGTTTACCTGGCTCAGAGTGATCTCCAGAGGCCAGTCGGGGTCAGGATGAAAACAAGAATTAGAGTGGTGAGTAAAGTCTATTCAGATGTTTATTGAAGTTTCTCGGTCATATGTTATATGTCTGTGAGCTAGCTCAAGAATAGTACAAAAGACAAGATAAAAAACAAAGTAGAGTACACAAAAGTATATTGTATGAGCATATACAGTACTGTGCAAAGTTTTAGGCACATGCAAAGAAATGCTGTAGAGCAAGGATGCCTTCAAAATAATGAAATTAAATGTTTTTACATTAAAATAAAAAATACCATAAAGAGCAGTAAACGGTAGTACATGAAACAAGTCAATATTTGGTGTGACAAATTTTTTTAAATTAAAATAAAAATAGTAGACTCCCGTACAATTTGTGCAATTTTGTAAAGAAATTAGCTGGTAAGTTTTATTGAGCATGTTGCAGAACCAGCCACAGTTCTTCTGGAGACTTTGACTTTCGCACTTGCTACTTATTTTTGCAGCAAAACCCAGCAGCCGTCATTGTGGTTTTTTGCCTGAAAAGTGGTCTCTTACGTAATATGCTGCTTTCTTTAATGACATACAAACATTTTTCTGTAACATTTAATTTTGTGCTAGAAAACTAATGTTTGGGAATCTAAAATGTTTTTGTACTGACTTGATAATGTAGAGTCATAAAATAAAAAAAACTATAACAAAGTTTGTACTAAAAAAAAAATAAGGTGCCTAAAACTTTTGCACAGTACTGTGTGTATATATGTGTGTATATATATATATATATATATGTGTGTGTGTGTGTGTGTGTGTGTGTGCAATATCTGTGGAGTGACAATTAACTGCTGAGTGTGTGTGTTTGTGAGACTCAGTCAGTGGAGTAGGAGGTACTGGGTCCTCTTGCATTGTGGAGTCTGATGGCTGATGGCACGAAAGAGCCCCCCAGACGTCTTGAGGCATGTGGCTGGATGAATCTGTGGCTGAATGTGCTCCTAAGCCACCTCAGCTCAGCATAAAAAGGATGAGAAGGATTGCCCATAACAGCTTTCAGCTTCCCTCTCATCCTCTTCTCAGTCACTGCCTCCACACTGTCCAGTTCCATCCCGACCACAGAGTGGTTGTCATGGATTTCCCATGACAGCGAGCACTTCCGGGTTGTCATTGACTGTTTACTTCCTACACGTGTGTTTTGTTTTGGTTTCTGTCCTGTCTCCACCCCTGTAGTATTATTGGTTATTTCCTAATGTCTCAGCTATTCTCGTTTCCTTCTTTGATTACTTTGTGTATTTAAACCCCTTGTGTTTCCTTGTCCAACGCAAAGTATTGTGAGTTTCTGCCAGACCAGCACCAAGCCTTAAATCTTTGTTCTCATTCCATTTGATTCTGTTTAGTCCTCCTGATTATTGATTCCTGTTTCGCCTAGTATAGCCTGAGACCTATGAGGTGGTCTCTTCAGTCAGGTTCACACCAGAGGCTGATGAGACGACCTCCCAAGCCATGTTCCAGTAGGAGGCTGACGAGGCAGACTCCCAAGCCATGTTTCAGTCGGAGGCCAACGAGGCGGCCTCCCAAGCCAAGTTCAGCCAGGGGCCAATGAGGCGGCCTCCCAAGCCATGTTCCAGTGGCAGGCCGGCGAGACGGGCCACCAAGCCATGTTCCTGTCAGAGGCCAGTGAGACGGCCCACCAAGCCATGTTCAGTTGGAGGCTGGCAAAATGGTCCACCAAGCCATGTTCCAGTCAGAGGCTGGCAAGGCGGCCCACCAAGCTCAGCTCACACCTCAGGCCGACCAAATGGCCCACCAAGCTCAGCTCACACCTGAGGCCGATGAGACAGCCCACCTCGCTCTTGTAGGTGTCCACTATCTCCACTTCCTCCCCCCTTTTTTCCACTATCAGCTCTTTGGTTTTCCTGATATTGAGCCAAAGGTGGTTGTTGTTGTACCATCATATAAAGCTTTTGATAATGTCTCTGTACTCCTCCTTATCATCTGTGATACAGCCGACAATAGAGGAGTCATCCAAGAACTTCTGTAGGTGGCACATTCCCGAATCGAAGAAGAAGTCAGAGAAGGTGAACAAGAACAGTGATAGTACAGTTCAGTGGAGTGCACCAGTGTTGCTCGTCACCATGTCTGACAAGTAGCCTTGCAACCTGACATACTGTGGCCTGTTGGTGAGGTAGTCTGTAATCCAGGCCATGAGGTCCTGGTCCACCTGCATCACGGAGAGCTTCTCAGCCAGCCAGAGTGGTTAGGAATATCAGTGACTATGAACCTGTCAGTGATGCATCCATTGTGATCACTGATCTTATGTGAGGAAGATCTTCTGTGAGGAAGATTTCCCAGTGGGGTTGATCTCAAAAGGAAGTCCTTATCTCTCCAGGGGAGCAGGGCCCGCATACAGGACTGTGTCACCTGCAACCTCACCCCTTTGTCCTTTTTTGGGTGGAGAGGAAACAAACTGAACCACATGCCTTCAGCAGGCCCAACAAATTGTACGGGACGTGCCTTCAGCAGTCCCAAGGGAATCTCCACTGATGCTGCTGTTTTCAATCCCTGCAGTTTCTGAACCCTGTGGGCAGTCACCAGTTCCCCTGGCTGAAAGTGTCTTAATGCCTTCTCCAACTCCAACTCCACCTCCCTCTGAGGAGTGAAACATAAATTCATTGTCACAGAATCAAAGTGGAGTCTAAGAAAGATTACTTGTAGACAAGGTTGGAGACTGCTCTTCTTCCATTTCACTGTAAACCCCAGGGATTGAACATGGGCCAGTACCTTCTCTGTGTTCAGTACCACTTGATCCCGAGAAGGGGCGCAGATTAACCAATCATCCAGATATGGCAAGATATTGATACCCAGTAACTGAAGGGGGGCTAAGACTTCAAGACCACCCGAGTAAAGACCCTCTGTGCCAGAGACAGGCCAAATGGTAGAACCTGAAATTGGAAAACTTTGTCTTGGAAAGCAAAGCAAAGAAAAGGCCTGTGTTCTGGACAAATCAGGATGTGGAAATAAGCATCTTTTAAGTTGAGGGATGTAAACCACACTCCTGCACTTATGGACTGCATTGCTATCTTTGTGAGCATTATTTTGAATGGGAGTACTTTTATGTATTGTTTGAGATGCCTGAGGTTGAGAATAGGCTGATGACCTCCATATTTTTTTTGGAACTATGAAGTAGGTTGAATAAAACCCATTTTGCTGTGTGCTGGGAGGTACCTCTGCAATAGCTCCTCTTTTTAACAGACCTTGTACTTCCTCCATCAATATGGGGGGGCTGGGGAATAAACTGTGGCCCATGAGACCGACACAACTTCCTTCCAACTTCTGACTGTGGGTATGAACACTCTGGTCCTGAACACCAGCAGGACCACCACTTGCATGCCTAGACCAAGCAGAAAGCCAGTTTCTCTAAATGTAATGAAAGACTTGACCAGGCATTACTGGCAAATTCATTAGTTTATTCCTTATGGCATCTGGCAACGAAGTCTGTGCCAGTCATATTTGCCTGCAACATAAGACAGCTGATGATATACTCTCCCCTACATCATATGTCAGTTGTGAGTGAGCTGCCAAAGCTGAATCAATAAGAGTTTTGGAATCCTGATCCTCTGTGCCCATTGTTTTCCGCAAGGCTGCCAGAAGGATAGCCAAAGCATTTCCCATACGAGCTGCATGTGCAGCAGCATAAAAGAGCGTGAGATCATGTAGTTGGTTTTAGCACACTGGCCCTAGGGCTGTTCATGCTATTGACTGCTCTACAGGTGGCATATCACCAAGACCGTTTTCTACTGGGTAACGGGCATTAGCTAATCATCTACAGCCTGCTTTAAATTGGGGCTTTTGAGATGGTTTCTTCCATGCTGTTCTCAGCATGCAAGTGTAATCATCTGCCGCTGGAATGGAAGGTGGGGAATTAGTCTGAGATATGCCTTCCTAGACACCTCCCATATGAACTGGTTCAGACACAAGTAGTTGTAAACCAACAATCTTTTCTGCGCTATCAGCAATGGCACCCCCTTTCTGATTGCTGCATATTATCAAGGGGAGCAAAAATAGACAACACATCAACCTTCTCTGTGTTGGTTCCTCCAAGATGGCGCTGAGGCACCAGCGGAGGAGCACATTCCTGGCTGGGGGGCAGGGATGAGGAGGAGGAGGAATGGTGAGACTCAAATCTGTCCGTCCTCTGTGAGAAGTTCTGCAGAGCAGTCAGAATCTGAATTTGCGCATCTGCACTGCCCCCTTCTGCTGGTGGAGCAGGAGTTGGACGCTTAGTCACTTCAAGCACACATTCACGGTTTGACCTGTGAGTGGATTCATGATGATGGTCATGCGAGTGCTTGCGAGATTGCTTATCACCAGTCCTGTCTAGAGATCTCTCTCTCTTCATACCACGCTCAAGCACAGAGCTGTGAACAAAATATAGTGAAAACCCTCCTCTGCTAATCCCAAATTCCCAAATTTCCCCTAGGGAACAATAAAGTACATCTACAGGTGCATCTAAAAAAAATGGAATATTGTGGAAAAGTTATTTTTTTCGTAATTTAATTCAAAAAGTGTAACTTTCACATATTCTAGATTCATTACACATAAAGTGAAATATTTCAAACCTCTTTTGTTTTAATCTTGATGACTACGACTTACAGCTCATGGAAATCAAAAATCTAGCATCTCAAAATATTAGAATAAACAATTTATAATACAGAAATGTCAACCTTCTAAAAAGTATGTTAATTTATGCACTCAATACTTGGTTTGGGCTCCTTTTGCACAAATTACTGCATCAATGCGGCATGGCATGGAGGCAATCAGCCTCTGGCACTCCTGAGGTGTTATGGAAGCTCAGGTTGCTTTGATAGCAGCCTTCAGCTCATCTGGTGTCTCTCATCTTCCTGTTGACAAAATTCAGGTCAGGCGAGTTGGCTGGCCAATCAAGCACAGTACTACCATAGTCAGCAAACCAGTTACTAGTAGTTTTGGCACTGTGGGCAGGTGCCACGTCCTGATGGAAGAGGAAATAAGCATCTCCAAAAAAGCTTGTCAGCAGATGGAAGAATGAAGTGCTCTAAAATCTCCTGGTAGATGGCTGCATTGACTCTCGACTTGAGAAAACACAATGGACCAACACCAGCAGATGACATGGCACCCGAAATCATAACTGACTGTGGAAACGTCACACTGGACTTCAAGCAACTTGGATTCTGTGTCTCTCAACTTTTCCTCCAGACTCTGGGACCTTGATTTCCAAATGAAATGCAAAATTGACTCTGTGGTAAAAAAGTAATAATGTGAAGTGAAACAAAACATAAGCACTTTGAACTGTCTTATTTATAGCCACGAACTAATCACTAATAGTTCAAAAATAAAAGGTAACTGTGGTCTCCAACTGGAACCATTTAAATGTCTACAAGAAATTCTAGCTTAATACTAGAATACTAGAATGTGAATAATAGATTACTTGATAAGCTGGTTGATGATGGTCAACTGACAGGTTGTTAATAGTCTATAGATGATTATCATTTATAGATGGTTTTATCATTCATAAACTAGCCATAAACCTCCCACCACTAGCTGACCTCTAAAACTGTACATAACGTGGCCTATGTGTGGAATTGACGGGAATCTGTGTATCACATAGATAAGCAATTAAATTACTTGATATATCCCAGTGTAATGCGCTAATATTGTTCTAACATTGTAAATGTTGTCAATGCTAGACTTCGAAGTCATGTTGGCCTAATGGATAAGGTGGTGGCTTCCTAATCCAAAAGTTGTGTGTTCAAGTTCCATATGCTTGCATGGTTACTTCTAATAATCCCTGTTTAATTTATTCCCAAATTTCGTTTATAGATCTTTCTGTAAACAAGAGAACAAGACACTAGCTTCAGGCATTCGGTCAGATAAGGGAAATTCTTCAGATATCTTCTAGGAATTCTATTTTAATACTAGGATTGCATATATAGAAAATTGCTTGATAGGCTGTTTGATGCTCACCTGACAGGATGTTAACCGTTTAGAGATTACAGTACAATATTGTAGCAGAGATGAAAAAGGTATGGAAAAAATAGCCATTTTTCACTGACTGTAGTTTTGTAGTCATAAGAGTCTGAGGCCTAATGAGTAAGGCACTGTTATCCTAAGCTAGGGATTGTGGATTTGAATCCTGCTTGTAGTGGAAAGTTAGCAGAGTGGCGCAGTGGAAGCGTGCTGGGCCCATAACCCAGAGGTCGATGGATCGAAACCATCCTCTGCTAGTTCTGTTATCTTGTTACGCTTTCCATGAGGCCACCACAATGCACTATTACAAGAATGCAAGCCAGTGTGATGCTCTGGGTATTACTGGAAGTGTAAATGTTACCAAATTAAAGACCAAATCCTTAAGATACAGCAAAGAATTCCAGCTGACCAAATCAAGTACTTATAAAATAGTACCCAGAGGTCAATGGGTAAAAACCATCCTCTGCTGATTCCTTTCTGTTCAAGAAAGGGACATTTTTCACACAGTTAAAGAGGTTTTTAATTGCATTTACCCTCTATGGTAAAAAAGTAATGATGTGAAATGAACAACACATAACCACTTTGAACTGTCTCATTTATAGCCACCAACTAAACACTAATAGTTTAGCATTACAAGGTAACTGTGGTCTCCAACTGGAACTATTTAGATGTCTACTAGAAATTCTAGTGGTATATAATAAATTACTTGATAGGCTGGTTGATGATGGTCAACTGAAAGGTTGTTAACAGTCTATAGATGATTATCATTTATAGATGGTTTTATCATTCATAAGCTAGCCATAAACCTCCCACCACTGCCTGACCTCTAAAACTGTACATAACGAGGCCTATGTGTGGAATTGATGGGGGTCTGTGTATCACATAGATAAGCAATTAAATTACTTGATGTAGCCCAGTGTAATGCTCTGATATTACTGGCCGTGTAAATGTTATCAGTGCTAGACTTCAAAGTCATGGTGGCCTAATGCATAAGGCATTGGCTTCCTAATCCAAAATTTGTGTGTTCAAGTTTCATCTGATGAGTGGTTACCTCTAGTAATCCCTGTTTAACTTATTCCCAAATTTCGTCTATATATCTTTCTGTAAACAAGAGAAGAACAAGACACTAGCTTCAGGCATTCGGTCAGATAAGGGAAATTCTTCAGATATCTTCTAGGAATTCTATTTTAATACTAGAATTGCATATATAGAAAATTGCTTGATAGGCTGTTTGATGCTCACCTGACAGGTTGATAACCGTCTAGAGATTACAGTACAATACTGTAGCGGAGATGAAAAAGGTATGGAAAAAATAGCCATTTTTCACTGACTGTAGTTTTCTAGTCATAAGAGTCTGAGGCCTAATGAATAAGGCACTGTTATCCTAAGCTAGGGATTGTAGGTTCGAATCCTGTCTTTGAAGAAAAAGTAGCAGAGTGGTGCAGCGGAAGCGTGCTGGGCCCATAACCCAGAGGTTGATGGATCGAAACCATCCTCTGCTAGTTCTGTTATTTTGTTACTCTTTCCATGAGGCCACCACGATGCGCTATTGAAAGAATGCAAGCCAGTAGAGGCAGTGTGATGCTCTGGGTATTACTGGAAATGTAAATGTTACAAAATAAAAGACCAAATCCTTAAGACAAAGCAAAGAAATCCAGCTGACCAAACCCTACCCGAGTACTTATAAAATAATACCCAGAGGTCAATGGGTCAAAACCATCCTCTGCTGATTCCTTTCTGTTTAAGAAAAGGACATTTTTCACACAGTTAGAGAGGTTTTTAACTGCATTTACCCTCTACGGTAAAAAAGTAATGATGTGAAGTGAACAACACATAACCTCTTTGAACTGTCTCATTTATAGCCACCAACTAATCACTAATAGTTCGGCATTACAAGGTAACTGTGGTCTTCAACTGGAACTATTTAGATGTCTACTAGAAATTCTAGTTGTAAATAATAAATTACTTGATAGGCTGGTTGATGATGGTCAACTGAAAGGTTGTTAACAGTCTATAGATGATTATCATTTATAGTTGGTTTTATCATTCATAAGCTAGCCATAAACCTCCCACCACTGCCTGACCTCTAAAACTGTACATAATGAGGCCTATGTGTGGAATTGATAGGGGTCTGTGTATCACATAGATAAACAATTAAATTACTTAATGTATACCAGTGTAATGCTCTGATATTATGGCCATGTAAATGTTATCAGTGCTCAACTTCAAAGTCGTGGTGGCCTAATGCATAAGGCATTGGCTTCCTAATCCAAAAATTGTGTGTTCAAGTTTCATATGATGAGTGGTTACCTCTAGTAATCCCTGTTTAACTTATTCCCAAATTTCGTCTATATATCTTTCTGTAAACAAGAGAAGAACAAGACACTAGCTTCAGGCATTCGGTCAGATAAGGGAAATTCTTCAGATATCTTCTAGTAATTCTATTTTAATTCTAGAATTGCATATATAGAAAATTACTTGATAGGTTGGTTGATGCTCACCTGACAGGTTGTTAACCGTCTAGAGATTACAGTACAATACTGTAGCAGAGATGAAAAAGGTATGGAAAAATAGCCATTTTTCACTGACTGTAGATTTCTAGTCATAAGAGTCTGAGGCCTAATCATGAGGCACTGTTATGCTAAGCTAGGGATTGTGGGTTCGAATCCTGACTCTATTGCGGAATTAGCAGAGTGGCGCAGCGGAAGCGTGCTGGGCCCATAACCCAGAGGTCGATGGATCGAAACCATCCTCTGCTAGCTCCATTGTTTTGTT
Source organism: Cranoglanis bouderius (assembly GCA_023630585.1). Classification (NCBI taxonomy): domain Eukaryota; kingdom Metazoa; phylum Chordata; class Actinopteri; order Siluriformes; family Cranoglanididae; genus Cranoglanis; species Cranoglanis bouderius. The sequence goes on from CM042564.1 coordinate 6,383,706, forward strand.
ATGCTTTCCATGAGGCCACCACGATGCACTATTAAAAGAATGCAAGCCAGCAGAGGCAGTGTGATGCTCTGGGTATTACTGGAAGTGTAAATGTTACCAAATAAAAGACCAAATCCTTAAGATACAGCAAAGAATTCCAGCTGACCAAACCAAGAACTTATAAAATAGCACCCAGAGGTCAATTGGTCAAAACCATCCTCTGCTGATTCCTTTCTGTTTAAGAAAGGGACATTTTTCACACAGTTAGAGAGGTTTTTAACTGCATTTACCCTCTACGGTAAAAAAGTAATGATGTGAAATGAACAACACATAACCACTTTGAACTGTCTCATTTATAGCCACAAACTAATCACTAATAGTTCGGCATTACAAGGTAACTGTGGTCTCCAACTGGAACTATTTAGATGTCTACTAGAAATTCTAGTTGTAAATAATAAATTACTTGATAGGCTGGTTGATGATGGTCAACTGAAAGGTTGTTAACAGTCTATAGATGATTATCATTTATAGATGGTTTTATCATTCATAAGCTAGCCATAAACCTCCCACCACTGCCTGACCTCTAAAATTGTACATAACGAGGCCTATGTGTGGAATTGATGGGGGTCTGTGTATCACATAGATAAGCAATTAAATTACTTGATGTAGCCCAGTGTAATGCTCTGATATTACTGGCCATGTAAATGTTATCAATGCTAGACTTCATAGTCACGGTGGCCTAATGCATAAGGCATTGTCTTCCTAATCCAAAAATTGTGTGTTCAAGTTTCATTTGCTTGAGTGGTTACCTCTAGTAATCCCTGTTTAACTTATTCCCAAATTTCGTCTATATATGTTTCTGTAAACAAGAGAAGAACAAGACACTAGCTTCAGGCATTCGGTCAGATAAGGGAAATTCTTCAGATATCTTCTAGGAATTCTATTTTAATACTAGAATTGCATATATAGAAAATTGCTTGATAGGCTGTTTGATGCTCACCTGACAGGTTGTTAACCGTCTAGAGATTACAGTACAATACTGTAGCAGAGATGAAAAAGGTATGGAAAAAATAGCCATTTTTCACTGACTGTAGTTTTCTAGTCATAAGAGTCTGAGGCCTAAAGAATAAGGCACTGTTATCCTAAGCTAGGGATTGTAGGTTCGAATCCTGTTTTTAACGAAAAAGTAGCAGAGTGGCGCAGCGGAAGCGTGCTGGGCCCATAACCCAGAGGTCGATGGATCGAAACCATCCTCTGCTAGCTCCATTGTTTTGTTATGCTTTCCATGAGGCCACCACGATGCGCTATTAAAAGAATGCAAGCCAGCAGAGGCAGTGTGATGCTCTGGGTATTACTGGAAGTGTAAATGTTACCAAATAAAAGACCAAATCCTTAAGATACAGCAAAGAACTCCAGCTGACCAAACCAAGAACTTATAAAATAGTACCAAGAGGTCAATGGGTCACAACCATCCTCTGCTGATTCCTTTCTGTTTAAGAAAGGGACATTTTTCACACAGTTAAAGATGATTTAATTGCATTTACCCTCTATGGTAAAAAAGTAATGATGTGAAATGTACAACACATAACCACTTTGAACTGTCTCATTTATAGCCACCAACTAAACACTAATAGTTCAGCATTAAAAGGTAACTGTGGTCTCCAACTGGAACTATTTAGATGTCTACTAGAAATTCTAGTTGTAAATAATAAATTACTTGATAGGCTGGTTGATGATGGTCAACTGAAAGGTTGTTAACAGTCTATAGATGATTATCATTTATAGATGGTTTTATCATTCATAAGCTAGCCATAAACCTCCCACCACTGCCTGACCTCTAAAACTGTACATAACGAGGCCTATGTGTGGAATTGATAGGGGTCTGTGTATCACATAGATAAACAATTAAATTTCTTGATGTATCCCACTGTAATGCTCTAATATTGTTATAACATTGTAAATGTTATCAATACTAGACTTCAAAGTCACGGTGACCTAATGGATAAGACATTGGCTTCCTAATCCAAAAATTGTGTGTTCAAATTCCATCTGCTTGAGTGGTTACCACTAGTAATCCCTGTTTATCTTATTCCCAAATTTCGTCTATATATCTTTCTGTAAACAAGAGAAGAACAATGTGTCCCAGTGTAATGCTCTGATATTACTGGCAGTGTAAATTTTACCAAATAAAACACCACATCCTTAAGTCCCACCAAAGTAGTTCCGTTGTCCAAACCGAGGACTTGTGAAATACAACCCTACTCTGTGAAACCATGGTGGCCTAATGGTTAAGGTGTTGGCTTCCTATGCCAGAGTTTGTGGCTTCTTTAGGACACTGGACATTCTGGTTTCTCTGTAACATGACAAATAGCTTCAAGTGAGAGAAAATAGAAAAGCTGTTGAGAAAAAGACTGTTTTAACATATAAACCAATAAAAATATAACATTCCATTCAATAATTTCATTAAAAACTGCTGGAAATGGCTGTGGTATAAGAGGAATAGAATATTTTGGGACATTTGGAAAATAATCAGTACCTCTGCTTCACATTGGGCTGCATCACACCACCCTGTATTAGAAATAATTTATTTTTTATGGAAGATTACAGATATAATGTTCAAATGATTTAAAAGTAAACACTTGAAGTAAGAGTGCAAACACAAACACCTGCTATCAGAAATAGTGACCGGTATTAGACACATATTTTACATACACACAAACACACACACACTCTGAATCATTAGTCAAGGCACATAAAGGAAGCATACTTCCACCTGAGTGCTGTCCTGGTTTAGCACAGTTTGTTTTCTAGCAAGCTTCTCGGTGTCCACGCGCACACACACACACACACACACACACACACACACACACACACACACACACACATACACACACACACACACACACACACACACACACACACACACACACACGCAGTCTGGCCTCTGCAGCTATTCTCTGCTCTCCATCACACACTGCAGCTAACACAGCTGAACAGCAGGGCCCGCTGAGAGCCAAACGACAGTTTGATTACTCCCTCGCTGCTGATGCGTTATATTTCAATGCTCTTACGGCCTCATGTGCTCCACCATCTCTCCGAGGCATAGTGATGAAACTGCTTATTGTTTCCGCGTGCTTTAAAATATCTGCGTAATGTCACTCTTTGAAAATTTTATGTGGTGTATTAAATAAGTCATGCCTTGATATTTGAACTATATTTTACATTTCTGACATTTAGCGCATACACATTCTATGTAGAGAGATGCAGTATGAGGGGATAGATAGATATATAAATAGATAGATAGATAGATAGATAGACATTATAACATACAAGATATAGTGAAAGCTATAAGGAATATAGCGACAGGGTGATGTGATGTGGCCCGTGAAGTCATTAAATTTACCATCTTAAAGTTGTCACAAAATGTTTATTCCTTTTATACAGTATCAGTTTGCTGAGTTTTTTTTTCTTATTAAAGAATGATGTCATACCTTTTATCCATTTATTGTTACATTTAATGTTGTGGAACGCCCTAATAGGCCCTGATATCACTGATGTTGTATGCAAAGTGGGGCTTGGTGATATAACATGTTATGAACACTACTTATAATAGATCATATTAACAATTCAAAAAGCATAATAAAGATAGCTATAACAAGTAATGCATTTTTACGAATAATTATAATAATGTGAATAATGGCTTATGAAGGCATTATAACAAGATATAAATGTGTTTCTGGTTTATTATAGATATAACCTTTATAGAGTGTTGCAGACATTGTATGATTTATTGTAACATCACAGCAAAACATTGCAGACATTTTGTATTATGACATTTATTGGGCGTGATGCATTACAGTAAATGTCACAGCAAATGAAAATATGATGTTTCAGGCACATATTTTGTATTTATTATATCTAATTTCAGTATGGAGATATAGACAGTTAATAGAGGGTGTGCCATTGTGACATTTTGCCCCATAATGTTTTATTATTATTATTATTATTATTATTATTATTATTATTATTTTACAATTTTGAAATTTCACATTCATAACCAAATACAACTTAACTGGTGGGTGGCATGTGCGTGTGTGTGTGTGTGTGTGTGTGTGTGTGTGTGTGTGTGTGTGTGTGTGTGTGTGTGTGTGTGTGTGTATAAAAAAAAAAAAAAAAAAAAAGATGTTTCATGATGCACTATACGAAAGTGGGCTCTGTATCTTTGGTATCAGCCATGCAATGTGCTATGAATATTACTTATAATGCATCATGTTAACAATTCATAATGCATTATAAATATAGTTATAAAGTGCAATTAATTTTCATAAATTCTTTTAATAAAGAATATAATTTGTAGAATGTGCTTAATGGAATAGGAAAAAATCATTAAATAAGTGAAATGTGACCATATAATGAAAAAAAAAAAACAATCGGCAAAATTAATATGCAATAGTACACAATGTGCTAGGTGAATAATATTGGTCAGTAACACTCCTGCATGTCAATTATTCTAAGATATTTTAATGACCTGAGGTGTTATTGAGTAACGCCCCCTTCCTACTGATACACACGACATATTGCTATTCAGAGTTGTGATTAATGACGTTAACAAGAAATAATTAACAAAGCAGCAATATTTTTTTTAAATAGAATAATTATTTTGTACTTATTTTGTACTCATTATATTATTTTGTACTTACTTATTTTGTATTAATTGTACAGATGATAGGGGTTAGGAGCATTGTTGTATTTCAAATTAGATACTTTAATTATCTGAGATGTTACTGGGTAATGCCCACTTCCCACTGATACAAAATGCACTGCACACAACATGTTATTCAGTGGTGTGAATTATGACACTAGCAAAGAAATAATTAACAATACACAGCAAAAATAGAAAAGGGTCGGGAGCATTGTTGTATTTCAGTTGAGATATTTTAATTACCTGAGGCATTATTCATTGGTGAGAATAATCATGCTAACAACAGAACCCACTTCTGTTTGCTTACAAGATGTAGTGTACACAGGGGTGGATTACGTACTGAGAAATGATACTGAAGTGAAATTATAGACAATGCGTCAAAACCTTACTCAATTATAAGTGGAGGTATTCAGGCACAAAAGTGCTGAAGTGAAAGTAAAAAAGTTACTTTTATCTAAAACTGTTAGAAGATAATTTTATTTTAAAGCAACTATACCGCTTTTCCTGAAAACATCATTCAGTCTCTGTACATTTGCAATATTTAGTGTAGCATTTAGTGTACCAGTAGCAAGAAATTGACTTGCTGCCTTGCAAATAAATCCAGCAAGTCAATGTTAGCAAATTAGCTAAACTTAGCTCAACATGCTTTTTAAATTAGATGGAGTTCATACCTTCTAGGAAGGTAAAGGAGACACCTCATTTTATATTATATCTCATTTTATTAGAGCTGGAGTGCTCATCCTCAAGATCAACACTGCAGTCTGGTGGATTATCCATCTTAAAACACATATGGATAGCTGTAGAACTAGCTACATTGTGTAGCATGAGAAGGTCATGGACAGTGACAAGCTTGATAGTTTTTCCTACATTGATGTACTTGATTGGACGCTAAACTAAGCCCATTTAATATACAGTATGTCTTTTCTTTGAAATGTAGTTAAGTAAAAGTACCAGTATTCAATTTCTGTAGCACTCAAGTAAAGTATAAATATGCCACAATAATACTTAACATCTGTATGAGTTCTGCATCATGAATTAATCACAATAAATCTTCTACAATTTCCAATACATGGAAATTAGTGCTGCACTGTTCACACACTACAGCATCTGCTACGAAAAAGTACTGCTTTTCAATTGTTTATTACATCAGCATACAAATGAATGACTGTTCTGAATGCACTCCTATGCATGTCCATAATGGACATCCAATGATCTTAATGTTCATTAATTACTTCATATTTTCCAAGTCACCCTCAAAGGTACCGTATAACAAACAGATTTATGAATGAATGGTGGCATATGTATAATAGGGGTGTAAAGCAAAGGCACTGTCTGTATCTATATCTGTTTAGTGCTCTAAATACACTTATCTGTATGGGCTACTTGCACAAATACGTCTGCATTATTACCAAAATGGCACTTCTGCTTCCAGCTCATTCATTATAATAGCAGTGGCACTATTGTATGCCTGTTGTCTGCAGGAGCTCCCGAAAATTAACATTAACAACGTTCATCATACGATATATGTAAGAACATTTGCAAAGCACCGTTTAGTAAGCTGGAGAAAGACATCAGACTGTGTGCTTTGTCATACATAAACAACTTAAGGTAAAAAACAAATAGATTTATAGAAACGAACACCCAAGTTAACATTATGCCTTTATTGTATTCTGTCTCGCTGTACTGCCAAATGTAAACAGTGCGCCTGGTGACGCGAGATTCGTGCTATTTCAAAATGGAAATATGTCATAGCCAGTTGAATGCAAGTAGCCCATTCTGATTTAAACTAGAAGGGTTTTTTTTATTTATTTATTTATTAGTTTTACAGAGATGTACACAATAATCCTGCTTACACAGTTTTTTGTTTGTTTTTTGTTTTTCGGTGCCTGGCTGTGACATTTTCTAACTCATTTAGTTCATTCACTGGAGAACCCAAAGAAAACCCACAGGCACACAGGAAGAATGTCCAATTTCTATTTCCGAAAATATAACTCTAAACAAACTAGTAGCCTGATTTAAACCAGCATGACCCTGAGCAGGCAGTTACTAAGAATGAATGAGTGAATACTGTACTGTAAATACATCACTCAAGTTCACATTAATGAATGAACGTGGTCTTCCTTTGTCCTGTGGGCTTCATACCTGATCTGCATGAAAGTAAAAGCCTCTTGCTCATGTTCTTTTTGTCATAGTACACCTCACATACATGTTTGGATTTATATCTGTTCATTACACATAATGTATTTGTATTCGGTTACATCCCTAATGTATAATATTAGACTTTTCCTGATGTAAAATTACATAGATTTTTGAGTGGTGTTACAATTGTACCGCTTCTCATAATATTCTAATTTCCAGTTTCACTCAGTGATTTACCTGGAGCTAGCCAAAAATTTTTACAATTGCATTGGTTCTCACCTGTATCTAAAGTACTAGCAAGTAGCTAATTTGTCGTTTATCCTGAGCCTGCTATTGTAGCCAGTTTCTATGGTCCTGGTCTTTCACTCACTGTAAGCGTGAGGTGGAAGATTCTGTTTGTCTGTACTTAACTAAATGAGACAGGAGATGATGCAGGAGACTGCATCTCTGATGAGTGATAGCCACATTCCTCCACCCACCCTGTCGCAGCCCATCAGCCCAAATGCAGGAGAGTTGTGTTCCAGCACAAAAATTTCAAGATTGATTGCTGTTCTTATCATTTTCTAATTTCCAATTCACTCGGGGATTTAACTGGAGCTAGCCATTTTTTCCCAAGCACCAACCGGACGTCTTTTATTTCTGCTGAGGCTAAATGGGGAGAATCTCACAGGCCATTAAGCAGGCAGGCTGTGCTGTAGAAGTGCCGTGTGGAGGAGGCTCTCTCTCTCTCTCTCTCTCTCTCTCTCTCTCTCTCTCTCTCTCTCTCTCTCTCTCTCTTTCTCTCTCTGTTATACACAGTCCTTCATCTGCAGGTCTCAGGTGTAACTCCAGCCTGTAAGTTTATCCGTAATTATAAAACATTCAAGTTTCGCCTCATTGTTTCAAGCTGTGCTGATTTTCAGCATAACAGCACTGCTTTAAACTTCTGCCCACATGTTATTGAGAGATAATGCGTTTCAAATTATGCTCATCCAAACAGCAAACAAATTTCAGCCCTTTGGGCTCCAAAGTACTGTTTATCATGCTGAGCTAACACCTTTGTTTCTGGTGTTACTGAGTTATTGGACGAGATTTCAAAGAATCTTTGAATCAAAAGTAATGGATGAAAGTAATAGACGGATAATATGGAACATAGGAATATTTTTGTTCTATGTACATTTCCTCAGAATCACTGAAGAAAACATTTATCATGAACTATAAATCAATAAATACTGTTTTATAAATTGCCATTTTGTAATATTCATGTTTTTATCTTTTATAGTCTTTATCTAATGAAAACCTTTATTTAAAAAATTCCCATTTAGACCACTAATATGTATGTAAAGCAGTTTCAATGGACTCCACATTGAAATGTTGTATCTTTCAGCATATAAAGAAATCCTGGTCTAGTTTGACTTTTTTCAAATGTATATTTATAGTTTATATATTATATAAATTATAGTTAAGTTTATATACTGTATAAATTTATGCTAAATTTAACTAAAATTAATCTGGCCACATTTTACTAACCTACTTGAATGCACAATAAACAAATTTTGACTATTAATATATTTAGGCAAGATACTGGGGGGAAAAAAAGATAAAGCTCTGTTTGCTTTATCTTGTTACATTATGCTATATAGAACCTGCAAGTATAAATTGGACAATTAAGACAAATAAAGTGTTAATTTATTACATTATTTCATCCTCAGTAGTTTGAATGTTAGGTGTTTATTGTGCATTATCACAGTTAATAATGTAGTTATTAGTCATTTTTATATAACATATCTCCAGTTATGTACAGTGGTTATAGAAAAGAATAACCCCCCTTTAAAATAATCACATTTTGTTTCTTTTGTTGAGGATATTACCACCTCCATGCTTTACTGTAGGAATGGTGTTATTTGGATGGTGAGCTGTATTGGATTTCCGCCAGACATATCGTTTGGTGTTGAGCCCAAATAATTAAATTTTAGTCTCATCTGACCTGAATCTTCAAGGTGTATTTTGGCAAAGCTCAGTCGTGACTGCATGTGGCCTTTCTTGAGGAGTGGCTTTTTTCTTGTAACCCTCCCATACAAGCCACATTTGTGGAAAATTTGTGATACTGTTGTCACATGCACACAATGACCATTCTTTATCATAAATTCCTGCAACTGCTTCAGAGTTGCTGTAGGCCTCTTGGTAGCCTCTCTGACCAGTTTCCTCCTGGCTCTTTCATCCAGTTTGGAGCGACGTCCTGATCCAGGGAGGGTCTGTGTTGTACCAAATACCTTCCACTTCTTAATAATAGACTTCACTGTGCTTCTAGGCACTGATAAAGCCTTTGAATTTTTTTGTATCCATCTCCTGACTTGTGCCTGTCCACAACTTTATCCTGGAGATCTTTTGACAGTTCCTTGCCACCCATAGTTGATTGTTTGCTTCAGTTGCACTACAAAATGCTCCATGAAAGCTCTTTTCATGCTGAGCTTTTTTTTGTGGTCATTCAAAATGACCACAGCTGATCACAGTTGAAAGTCAAATGGCTTTGTGTGCCATTGAGAAGGTGATTAGCTACACCTCATTGAGTTTACAAGTCATTTTTAGGAGGGGGGTGATCCTTTTTCCAACTCAGTGATTCTGTTTTTTAATTTTTCTATTTTTTTCTGACATGTTGGTGTTATATCTTTCACTTGGATGTTATAAGTTGCACTGAGTAAATGCAACTGGATAAAACAAAAACTTTCTCTGTCTTTCAGGCTGAAAAGCAACAAAATGTGATTATTTTAAAGGGGGGTGATTCTTTTCTATACCCACTGTAACAATACATCTTTATGGTCTTTGTGAATACATAGTAATACTTAGTGAATAAACAGTTTTAAACTGAAAATTAGGCAATTATCTTTGAAGCGTATAAGCCTGACACACCAAGTCATAGCCTTCAACTTAGGGCAGTTAGAAGATGTCATGGTAGCACTAAAGAGGTGCAGAACTACACTACCCATTAGCCCCAGCATGTCACATGTTTCAATCACTCTCACCTGTGTCTTGTTTCACCTTGATTAGCACCACTATATAAGTTCTAGTTTTTCACTGCGTTGTTGTCAAGCTTTTGTTGTTGGCATGTGGATATGTTGTCATGTGTGCCACAGTCTCTCTTGTAGTGTGGATGTTTTTGCCTTATTTCCATTATTCAGGTTTATGGTTCTTGCTTTCGTGGTATTGCATGTTTTTTGTTTTTTTTTACTTTCTACAATAAATAATCAATAAATCAGCATTTTTCATATAAATAAAAATTGTGTTGTCGGTGTGTTTCTCTTACCATTTTACCTTCCAACAGAGTTTTTAGACTGATGGTACTCTTAGTCCATGACCTAGAGAACCAGTATTGGGATGTATTTAATGATAGAGTCTCAAAGCACTTCTGTAAGTCACTCTGGATAAGGGCATCCACCAAATGCCATAAATGTAAATGTAAATGTAAATAATTTACACTTGCATCTCCCTCCTGTACAAATCACTGACAGATTGCTACTTACATATATATTATAATTTTAAAAAAGAGTGGACAATGCTTAAAGCTAGTCTAATAATTTAAATTCAATGTAATCATTTTTGAGTGAAACTGGAGAGTTTTAGCAGCAGTACTTGTGTGGTGTTGCAGTAATGTCAATGTTTGCCTTATATTCAGGAAATCAGGGTTTTAATCCTTTAGGTTCAACTTAATTTACCTTTCAAAGTTGAAATCTGTCTGTGTTCAATAGTACAATTAATTTGAGAAAAAAAATACATCCATACAAATTGTAACCTCAGTATTTCTACTGATCAATGATTTATTTTTGTATCTATCTCTAAGGCACAATTTGTTTCTGAACCACACTGATCTTCACCCTTAATACAGTAGGAAAGACATTTCATATGCATATACATTTGCATCAGATATTTTCAGAAGTTTGTTTCTAGCGCTCAGTGTTTGGATCATATTCAAGTTCAGAGATGTGATTTCCATCAGGCTTGTTATAGCGGAGGCAGGCTCAGCTCCTCAACTCCGCCAATTTAAATTTGCTTTGAAGAAAAGTCCGACTTGGATTCAATCCCATGGACAGTGTAAAGTGCATTTTTGCCCACCACACTGTGCTCTCTCTCTCTCTCTTACAGCAACTATGATCTGTTCTTAAGTCTGATTTCTATGGACTCCTCTATTATTTGGCACGGTTTAAATGAGGCATGAAGCCAGTTTTAAGTCACACCAGGCTGAGTTGGTTTTCACCTCATTTACACTCATTTGAAATTATGATAACCTTCATTTCATATGCTCATAGGTCCTAATCATAGAACCTCCTCATTACCATCTGTTAAAAATACATACAGAAACTTAATTACAATATTTCAAGGTTTATTAATTTGATAGTGAGTAATATTTAATTTATTCTAATTGTCTAATTGTGCTGGTCCTGGTCATACACAACATACAGAGAAACAACACGATTACACAAAAAAAAAAAAAAAAAAAAAAAAAAAAATAGTGAGTATAAATAAAGACTTTTTATTTTTATTTATTTATTTATTTGTTTTATTAATAGACAAAGCTGTACCAGTGATGGCTTGGCCATGTTTGCATGGAAACCACTCAGGACTTTCATTTCTGGACACTACATCATTTACTGGATCCAGTATTCAAGACTTAAGTAATATTTACTAAGGCAGGCACTGTATATGGATGCATTTTATATAAAACAAATAATAAATTAATAAGCCATTTTTCCAAGAGAAAAAGAAAAGAAAATGGGGGAAATGACAATTCCAACTCATTTGTGTGTGCTTTTGTCTCCCTCTGCTGTTCAGAGAATTCAGTAACATACAACAACAACTATAAAGCAGATATCTAGTCTATACGCAGATATGTTATTATAATATATGTATTTGTTTTATCCAGAGTGACTTATAAGTGAGACTGGATAAAATCCGTGAGCATCTGAGCTTCAAGGATCTTGCTCAAATGTGTAACAGTGGCTTTTTGGTCAGTCCTGGGATTTAAACTTACAACCCTTTGATCACCAGAACAGAATGTAATACAGTAAGCCAAAATAATTAAATACGCCAAGGGATAAAATACAATGGGGCATTGTGTTATAGGAAAAATTTCTAAAATATTTATAGAAACGACAAAGCACAAAATCCTCTGTCCTGAAGTCCATCCATTTCCATACCGCTTTTCCTACACAGGGTCACGGGGAGCCTGGAGTCTATCCCAAGGAACTCGGGGCAAAAGGCAGGGGACACCAACAGGGTTCCAACCCATCGTAGGGCACAATCACACACACATTATGGACAATTTGGAAATGCCAATCAGCCTACAACGCATGTCTTTGGACTGGGGGAGGAAACCGGAGCACAGGGAGAACATGCAAACTCCACACACACAGGGCAGAAGCAGGATTCGAATCCCCAACCCCAGAGGTGCCAGCCAACAATGCTAACCACTAAGTCACCTTGTACCCCTATCTGAAGTCATAAATGTTAAATAAATGTCTCTTTACAAAAAGCTTTGTTTATCATGTTTGCTTAATGTATTCATGCTGATTCCAGGGACCCTTGGAAATGTGTACCAGTTCGACCGAGTGATGGTGATGTGACTGAATTTTGTCTTATAAAAGGCATGACCATTATCCCTGTCTCTAATCATAACCTTATTCTTAACTCTTCATACAAAGTAAGACACATGCGTCATGTTTTATGGGTTGATATTACTACCCTGAATATGATTCATTTCCAATAACATCACATCCCAAAGTATCTTAAATGACATCAATTTGCTAACAATTACAATTTGTTTTAATATATTATATCTTAATTTATTAATGAATGATGCATCATATTTTTTGTTCATTTTTGGTCCATTTAATGTTGTGAAACATCCATGAAACAAGTTCCTGTTATCACTTGCGTAATAGCAGCTATAAACAGTGATTTTTTTCTCTCTTGAAGTTAATAAGATAAAAATAATGCAGCTTGTCATGTTACCAAGAAACCAAAAAAATAAAAAATAAAATAAAACCCTCCATCCTGGTAGCCAAGAGATAAGATTTATAATTTATAGTTTATAATTTCATGTGCATACTGTTAAAGTCAGTTAATAATGTGCCTTATATAATTACGAATATTTTATTTCATGTTTGTTTTCATGAGATTTCAAATTAAGAAATATAAGAATATTAAGAATATCAATACACAGAATATAAGCAATATATTCTTATATAGAATACAACAGTGTTATGGTATAGAGGACATGTATTAATTGACAGGCTAACAGGTTGCTACAAGACGAGCTACTGTAAATGTAACAAAATACAATGCCTTCCACTAATATTGGGTCCCTTGGTAAATATGAGCAAAGAAGTCTGTGAAAAATTGTCTTTATTGTTTAACCTTTTGATCTTTTGTTAAAAAAAAATCACAAAAGTACACTGCTCTCATCGATATCAAACAATTGCAAACAACACAGGTTTATCAAAGAAAACTTAAATATAGGTGTGCAACAATTATTGACACCCCTATGAACTCATAAGAGAAAAATATATTTGAAGTATATTCCCATGGATATTTTACTTTTTTTTTTAGTAAATCTGGGTGACTAGGAACAGGAAATTGTTCAACCATGACTTCCTGTTTCACAGGGGTATAAATATGAGGTACCACATAGGCCAAATTCCCTTTGTCATTCATAAAAATGGGTAAGACCAAGGAATATAGCTGTGATGTGCGGCAAAAGGTTGTTGAGCTTCACAAAATGGGAAGTGGCTATAAGAAAATAGCACAAGCATTGAAAATGCCCATTTCCACCATCAGGGCAATAATTAAGAAGTTCCAGTCAACTGGAAATGTTATGAATCAACCTAGAATTGGACGTGTGTCTATATTGTCTCAAAGCACTGTGAAGAGGATGGTTCGAGTGGCCAAAAAATCTCCAAGGATCACAGTTGGAGAACTGCAGAAGTTAGTTGCATCTTAGGGTCAGAAAGTCTCCAAAACTACAATCCGAAGTCACCTACATCATCATTTGGCACACACAGAGAGGTAGCCATATAGAAAGGTACCTTGTGCCCATGGTTAAATATGGTGGTGGCTCTTTAATGTTTTGAGGCTGTTTTTCTGCCAGAGGACCTGGACATTTTGTTAGGATACATGGCATCATGGACTCTATCAAATATCAACAGATATTAAATGAAAACCTGACTGCCTCTACCAGAAAGCTTAAAATGGGCACAAAAATGGTTTACTGACCACAAAATCAAGGTTCTGCCATGGCCATCCCAGTCCCCTGACTTAAAACCCATATAAAACCTGTGGGGTGAACTGAAGAGGAGAGTCCACTAGCGTGGACCTTGAAATTTGAAGGATCTGGAGAGATTCTATATGGAGGAATGGTTTCAGATCCCTTGCCATGTATTCTCCAACCTCATCAGGCATTATAGGAGAAGACTCAGAGCTGTTATCTTGGCAAAGGGAGGTAGTACAAAGTATTGACTAAAAGGGTGCCAATAATTGTTGCACACCTATATTTAACTATATTTCAAGATTTTTTTTTTTTTTGATAAACCCATGTTTTGTAATTGTTTGATATCCATGAGAGCAGATAATTTTTGTGAATTTTTGTAACAAAAGATCAAAAGATTAAAGAATAAAGACAATTTTTCAAGGCCTTCTATGCTTATATTTACCATATGATACCATACAATATTAGTGGAGAGCACTGTATATTTAGGCAAAGGTAAATGTCCAGGTCAGACACCATGAAAGAATACATAAGGTTGGGATAATCAGAGAGATGTAGCAAATGTTTCAAATTGTGCAAATTGTATCTTATAAATTTAAATTTGATCTTCTGACAAGTGTGAGTACCTACACATAGCTATCAAATACACTGGTGGTGTCACACACTTCTCATTACCAATGGCTAATAGTTTATTTAATGGGCCAGCAAGTTCTTCTGGATGGCTGGTCAAGCAACACGCTGCTCATTAACCAAACAAATGTTAAATTACAATGCATCATAAAGCCTGTATTATTTGTAAGATAGTAAATACATTAGTCTTAGGAGATTTAATTTTGCACAACAACAATACATCATGTGATTAAGCTGCTCACCATGAGCACCGCTGTTGACTGCTCTTAAAGAAAAACAGAAAGAAAAATACTGACCTGAGTTCTGCAGCAAATAAATGGAACATGAGTCATTGGCCATGCTAAATGGCTTGCAACGCATAATCATCAAACTAATAACGGGACTGCCATTAGACTGGGAGAGATGGATGGTGCAGTGCGGGTTAGGAAGGAAATGTTACAACTATGGGAGATCTCAGGAGTGAAGAAGGAGAAAATCAACTAACAACCTTGTCAGTCTCAGTAAAATCACAGAATAACAGCAGGCAATGTGATATAGACATGGGGTTGAGTTTACTTGTCTTAAAGTTGTTTTTATTGGCTTGCTGTTAAGACAAAGTGTAAGACTATCATAAATTTCTATTTCTATTTATATTTACACCACCATGCTTTTGTGTTCTGATTGGTCAGGAGGTAACAATAACAGGACAGTAATAATTAATTATACGTGTTTATTATTATTATTATTATTATTATTATTATTATTATTATTTTTATTATTATTATTATTACACAACAGACGCCTTCCAAAAATAAACACACTTAATAATCTACTCACAGAAAACATAAATGATTTTGCATTTTTATAAGTTCAATGACAAGGTTTAATCTGTTTATAATTAGAGTATGCAGAAACTCTGCAACACAATTAATTAATTAATTAATTCTGCAATACAAAAAGTTAATTTTTGCTAAGAGCAGCTCTGACACTAATGCATCTGCAAATCACAGGTTTATTTTAATGCACTCGTTATAATAACAATTCATTCACAGGGACTTCTGTTGCAGAAACTCTGCATAATCCAAGCCTAATTAGAAACAGATTAAAGCTTGTTGTCATTTAACTAAGAAAAATGCAAAATCGTTGATATGACATTGATACGTTTCTATATGTTTATGTATGTTGTTAGAGTTTCCCTCATTGTCCAAGTCGCTCGCTAAGCGAGCGGCTGACTCGAACACTTTCGCATTCCTTGCACCGCGTTGCTGAGAGCAGCGTCTCCCCATTCACGAACTCATGTTTTGTTTACTTTGCCATGTGCTTTTGTTTTTGTTTTATGTCATGTCCCCGCCTCGGTATTTTCATTGGTTTTCTGCTCCCTGGTTTACGTCATGTCTCCGCCCCATTCATTGATAGGTTTTCCGTTTATTGTTTGATTATGAATTTCAGGTGTTTTGTGTTTAATCTCATTTGTTTCCGATTACCCTCCTTATTTAAACTTCTTCCCATTTCCGCTTCCTCGCGGAGTATTAAATAAAAGTAAATAACTGAAATATTGAATGTTGTGAAGGAATGTGCCGTGCATTTCCACTCGCCTGGACAATGGACTCCAACCTCGCGATTATTTGGATTACTGCCTCGATCTATGCTGGAATATATCCTTGCCTTTGTGGATCTACTTCCTTGTGATTCTGTGGATGAGTACCCATGTATTTTTAGGTAAACCACAGCCTTTGTTTTTCATGAGGATTATCGTTTGTTTTGACCGTGCCTTTTGAGTTATGTTTCCCATGTATGTCTTTATACTTTTGGTTTGTTCCTAATGAACTGACTTTTCCCCTGCACTTGCATCCAGTCCCCGTTTGTGTTACATAACATATGTTTATTTTTGGAAGGAGTCAGAGGCCTGTTTCACGAAGCCGGTTTAGGTGGCTACCCAGGTAAATTTGAGTTTAATTTGAGCAAAATCTGGTTTTTCAGTCTTGGAGGGAAAATTAGTTGTTTAGATTAAGTTGTTGAAAGTTTAGATAGTTAAATTATGTTACTTGTATTCTCCACCAATATACAGTACTGTGCAAAAGTTTTAGGCACCCTATTTTTTGTCAGTACAAACTTTGTTATATATTTTTTATTTTATGACTTCCACATTATCAAGTCAGTACAAAAAATTTGA
Organism: Cranoglanis bouderius; assembly: GCA_023630585.1. Classification (NCBI taxonomy): domain Eukaryota; kingdom Metazoa; phylum Chordata; class Actinopteri; order Siluriformes; family Cranoglanididae; genus Cranoglanis; species Cranoglanis bouderius. Next base: position 6,400,545 of record CM042564.1, read on the forward strand.
TTCCCAAACATTAGTTTTCTAGCACAAAATTAAATGTTACAGAAAAATGTTTGTATGTCATTAAAGAAAGCAGCATATTACATAAGAGACCACTTTTCAGACAAAAAACACAATGAAGGCTGCTGGGTTTTGCTGCGAAAATAACAAGCAAGTGCGAAAGTCAAAGTCCCCAGAAGAACTGTGGCTGGTTCTGCAAGATGTTCAATAAAACTTACCAGCTCATTTCCTTATAAAACTGCACACATTGTACCAGAGACTACTATTTTTATTTTATTTTAAACTGTTTACTGCTCTCTACTGTATTTTTTTTAATGTAGAAACATTTAATTTCATTATTTTGAAGGCATCTTTGCTCTACAGCATTTCTTTGCATGTGCCTAAAACTTTCGCACAGTACTGTATGTAGGGAAAGCATTAGCTCTCCAGGAATCTTAATTAATTTAGGGAAATATTGCCAGAATCAAGCTACAGCAACTAACCAATTTATTTGTCCACCGAAGCTTTTGGTGAGGATGTGCACTGATTCTGAAAGTTATTACTCTCGTGGCCTTTGACAGTAATACCTTGTGGTGATTACGCAATATTTCGTAGCAAGGTAACAAAATCAGCAAGTTTAGGGACTCAGATCATGAACAAAATAACTGACAGAGCAACTTCACTTCAATATAGATGAGACTTTATTACATTAATTTAACTA
>CM042564.1:6406241-6446241 GCA_023630585.1 Cranoglanis bouderius
ACTTTCATTGACAATTTCTTTGGATAAAAATTTTTGGTGTGTGTTTAGTAAGAAATACTCTCAAATTAGAATTGGGTAAATTAATTCATAACACAATAGGTTATGCATCAAATAAAAATGAGGTATTGTTTTGATGTGTTTAACATATTGACAATACATTGTTAAGCATATTTTGATAATATCAGTGCATTTATGAGTAAACTCAATTCCCATAAACAGAGTACATTTCACTTTCATTTTCCAATTACTGGCTGCAAGCATTGACCTAAAAAGCAAATATGTATCATATGCATTTGGTGCAGATCATGTACACATCCCGGCACTTCTGTAAAAATTTCCTGCACAAATTCTAATTGGTGCAAACAAGTCAATCTACATTTATGAATACATGCACGTGCCTGCCCTCAGACACACACACGCATGTTCACACACACACCCTATCACTGATTTGATATTTTGCCAAGTTTACATCATTCTTTCCTCTTCATGCTGTGTTGTGTATTGAGTCTGTTTAATGAAACCATGGAGGTACTATTCCTTGTAACGAGATGTTATCTGATTATGTGAAAGAACTTTCATCTTGAAACTACAAAACAAGCCCTTCACAAGAAAATCTCACCTTTATGCTGTATTTCCTGTTGCCTTGAAAAACAAAAGAAAACAGTTTCTCTCTCTCTCTCTCTCTCTCTCTCTCTCTCTCTCTCTCGCTCTCTCTCTCTCTCTCTGTCTCTCTCGCTCTCTCTCTCGCACACACACACACACACACACACACACACACACACACACACACACACACACAACTAACTAATATAATGCCTTACAGTGCTAATATATATACAACCCCAATTCCAAAAAAGTTGGGACGCTAAAATGTAAATAAAAACAGAATACAATGATTTGCAAATCTCATAAACCCATATGTTATTCACAATAGAACATAGAAAACATATCAAATGTTTAAACTGAGTGAATGTACCATTTTAAGAAAAAAACAAGGTAATTTTGAATTTGATAGCCGCAACACATCTCAAAAAAGTTTGGACGGGGCAATAAAAGGCTGGAAAAGTAAGTGTTACTAAAAAGAAACAGCTGGAGGAACATTTTGCAACTGATTAGGTTAACTGGCAACAGGTCAGTAACATGATTGGGTATAAAAAGAGTATCTTAGAGAGGCAGAGTCTCTCAGAAGTAAAGATGGGCAGAGGTTCACCAATCTGCAAAAAACTGCATCTACAAATTGAAATTGAAATCGAAAGTCTTTATTGTCATTGTACAAGTACAACGAAATTGAAACAAATTGTGGAACAATTTCAGAATAATGTTTCTCAACATAAAATTGCTAAGACATATTCCTCAACATGAAGTTGAGATGGCCAATCCTCCTCAACATAAAACTGCACAAATTGTTTTATTTTTATTGTTCTGTCACACCAAATATTGACTTTGTTTCATTTACTACTGTTTACTGCTCTTTACTGTATTTTTTTTAATGTGGAAACATTTAATTTCATTATTTTGAAGGCATCTTTGCTCTACAGCATTTCTTTGCATGTGCCTAAAATTTTTGCAGTACTGCATATATATATATATTAAACAGTAATAAATGAAACAAAGTCAATATTTGGTGTGACGACCCTTTGCTTTAAAAAAAAAAAATTGTAGTCTCATATATTTTATAAGGAAATCAATTGGTAAGCTTTACTGAGCATTTTGCAGAACCACAGTTCTTCTGGAGACTTTGAGTGTCACACTTGCTTCTTATTTTTGCAGCAAAACCCAGCAGCCTTCATTATGTTTTTTGCCTGAAAAGTGGTCTCTTATGTAATATGCTGCTTTCTTTACTGACATGCAAACATTTTTTCCATAACATATAATTTTCTGTTGAAAAACTAATGTTTGGAAATCTAAAATGTTTTTCTACTGACGATAATGTAGAAGCCAAAAAATCAAAGTCTATAACAAAGTTTTGCACAGTACTGTGTGTATATATATATATATATATAAAAACCTGTGGTTTCAGGCTTTCGAGGGGTGCACATGTGTATACAAAGCCTACATAAATCTTGTCAATTGACAAACTGTAAAATATAACAAGTTGAGAGCACCCTCTGCTGTGAACACAAAAATGCTGATCAAAATCCTTCTAGATGCTGGCAGTGTGCAAAGCTACATCTGATGACAATAAAATCTTCCTGTAGGCCTGTGCCCTCTCCTTTGTGTCAGTATCAAATATAGGAATGATGTAACCATTAAAGGAGAGAATATAAATACAAAATATTAAGAGTAGAACAGTCTTTTTATTAAGAAAATTAAACTGGAATTAAGTTATATCCTACAGCATTACAACACACAAGTTTTACACAGTTAGATCCATCAAAGGAAGCCCAAAAAATTCCATAACTTCAAAATTGTATCGGATATAAGAAAGGTTGGCATTTGCCCGTCAAAAAAAAAAAAAAAAAAAAAAGATTAAATCGTTTGAATACACCATACAGGGGCGGACTGGGAATAAAAAGTGGTCTTGGACTTTCTAGCACAGAACGGCCCACGGTACCTGGTATTTATTAATTAATTTATTTGTTTGTTTGTTTATTTATTTATTGTATAGGCTACCATTAGATAAAGTATACAATAGTGATGATATTAAAAGGTGGACAAATGAGCATCCGGCTCAAGGCTGTGCCGGTAGACGGACATGCTATTTTGAAACTGGACTGATGGCCACCCTATTGAGCCGGAAAACTCCCAGTGCTCCAGATGGCCAGTCCGCCCCTGACACCATATGATATGAAACGGACTCAAGAACAGCAGGCGTTGTAGGCACTAGAACATGCTAGAAAGCTAGCGTACCTGAGAAAAAAATTAAAGTGTTCAGTTCAAGTTCCAAATTCCATGATTTATTTTCACAAATAAAAACATTTTATAAGCATAAACTTTTGCTTCACAAAGCTCACCCTGTGGCAACAAACAGGTAGCCTACTGTACATATTAAGTAGTGACTCATTAGTGACTAACGCAGACCTAGCCTACCTTTTGAAGTAGTCTGTAAGCTTCTTCCTCTTTGCCTCACTCATATCTTTTACCTCTGAAACTTTGAGATCTGATAATCAGTAGGAAACGAACTTACAGTCTTGTATAATACGAGTGCAAAAAAACATAAATTAAACGAAACCTTACATACACTTCACGCCAAAGTGGCGGGAGCATAAACCATCACTCCGATTGTCGTATTAATGACGCTATGAAAGATTTTTTGAAGCTCTGACGGAATCTTGTAAACTTTAAGGGCGAACCTCATTTATTATTTGCAATAAAGGCAAGTGGAAGCTCAGTGGTTCAGACGTTGGGCTACTGATCGGCAGGTCACGAGTTACCACTGTTGAGCCCTTGAGCAAGGCCCTTAACCCTCAACTGCTCAGATGTATAAATGAAATAAATGTAAGTTGCTCTGGATAAGGGCGTCTGCCAAATGCCATAAATGCGATGCTTTTGAATCATTGCTTGAATTAGTAAGAACGAGAAAGGTGTATAAAAAAAATTTTAAAAGCCTATATTGTTGAAAATTTACGAGGAAAGTCGTAAGCCTATGTGCTAGGGCTCAGCCCTGGATGGCCCTGGCCCAGTTTAACCCCTGGTTATTTCTATCTCCCTGCGGGTTTCCTCTGAGTTCTCTGGTTTCCTCAAATTTGTCAAAATTGCAGTAGGTGGATAGGTGACTCTAAATTCCTTCTAGGTGTGAATGAGCATGTAAATGAGATTGATAGTGTGATGGACTGATGTGGCATCTACGGTGTACTCCTGCTCCTGCATCATGCCCAGTGTTCCCAGGATAGGCTCCGGAACCACCCTGCCACACTGGACAGGATAAAGCACTTAGATCAATGAATGAGTTACACACACTCTGATAACTGATAATGATGTGTGTAACACCTGTGATTTCCCCCTGGACCTAGTAAACCCAATAAACCAAAGTCCAAGAAAATGCAGTAAACCGAGGCATTCTGATTTTTTAAAATATTTTGTAAATTACTGTATAGATGAATAAGTTTTATGGTTGCATCTTAATTGAACATAATGAGTCAGTAAGGGGGCATTTATCTTGCAAATCAATCTGTGAAAAGTTTGCTTGTGTATAAGAATGTGACTGAGTCCATTGCCAGATCACAAATGGGAAATTCTTGCCTCCAAGTTCTGCACTCTATCCTTATGAACATTGCATCACATGTGCGTGATTATTTAAAAACATGAACAATGCATTGGAAAAAAAAATAACCGGTTTTTAAGATACAGTTTAAAGAGAACTATCCACTACAGCTTTGTCCTTGATTCTACATGATAAGTGTCACATAGTAACTGAGCCTAATTTACATAAAACAGCCTCTGGCAACATCGTTTAGGGTTTTTAACTGTTTAGCTGTAGGGGTTTATTCTCACACCATTTCTTTTAAAGTAACCGTTACTACAGGAGTGCCAATGCATATGTGCTTACAGGAATCACGCACCTTTAGTCTGTAACAGGTGTGGCAAGGTTTTCCTCCTGTCCTCGTCTAACGTTGAGTCTAAAATTACATGTACACACAAACACTGATTTTTATGTTTTGATTACTTGTTCAAATACTTAATGCATAAATGCAACATTCTATTCATCCTGCACACTTAAACGTAATTGTAGAAATGTGTAGTTTAGACATAATATTTAATCTTTATTTATATTGCATGTTTCACTTTGAGACCATGATCATAAATTGCTTTACACAGAAAAGACTTTTTGTCTGGGCTTTTCAGCTCAGCAACCTTCGTAACAGAAATCTGCGTAAACAAAATCTTCCAAAATTTGCACATGCACACACACACACACACACACACACACAAGCTCAGTAGAATGCTGTTGGGAAAAGTTGCACTGCTCTGCACCACAGGCTCTCTCTCAGGGCATTTGACCAAGCCCCGACAAGAAAGGAAATCTGCCACAACCATCTGCATTGTCGGCCTGTGGATGACCTCAAATTTAAATGGCTAAAGTCCTAGATACAAATGAGTAATCTGTGCATTGTGATCTTTCATGCCACTGGTGTGGAGTGTGGTCCAAACAGAAAATGAAGGCTCATTTCAACAGATATTATCAGAGGGTGAGGGCTGTCTTCCTCATATGTACTGTATCTGCTCTCCAGCATGAGAGCTTGTGGCTGATTTATAGCACTGGGGTCTCCTTCCCCTCCACCACCTGGGACAACATTGCCCCCAGTCCCCTGTCTGTAAATCTCAAGGGAGAAAGAAGTCAGGAGAATGTAAGCATGGATCACCACAAAGTGCAGCTTTAACCTGGGATCTGGTACTCCATTTTTATGGAGGTCTGTCAGAGGGCAGGCTGCTGACTTATCAAGTGGAAGCCCAGATACTGTACTTCCACCTATCCAATTGCACCCTTCTTTGGGTTTGCTGTGAATCCTGCTTGTCTCAAGGACCTCAGGTCAGCCCTCGAGTGTTGAAAGTGCTGCTGCCAGTCATTACTATAAATAATAATTTTGTCCATAAAGTCAGTGGCTAAGGTGGTGTGTGGGCAGAGGATTTTATTCATGAGTCATTGAAATTTGGCCTGGGCTTCAAACATACCAAAAGGAAGGGTGATAAATGGTTGTAACCCAAACAGAGTGAAAAAGTTCATTTTGTTATGTGATATTGGAGTCACAGGGATCTTCCAACATCCTTTAGTTAAATCCATTGAGCAGACTGACAATGAGTGGCATTGGATAAGCATAAAATTTAGACACTGCGTCTGCTTTGGGAACCGAAATAAGGAGGCTGCCCCAGTCAGTGCCCCAGGACTCCTGTATTACCCAATATTGAACTCCTCTCAAAACACCTTATTTTTGTGTATGTAAAACAGTAGGGGAAGCTGTGGCCAATCATCCTCAGGGGGGTCTCAAAAAAAATTTCGAAATGTAACCATGTAAAGGATTTGTTGCTAACTAAATAGCAATTAATACCAAACAATAAGTTAAAGAAAACTCATGAGCAAGGAATGCATGGGTTTATATTAACTGAATCAGCCTCTATTGTCACAGGCCTGGTATACCACAGTGTGAGTCATTACCCTCCAAACCTGTCAACATTAATTATCACATCAGAACACATTTTAATCATGCCATACTGCAGCAGTTGGAAACTGACAGTGTATCACAACATCTTACTTTCCCTTTTAAAGAGTTCTCAGCGCTCATATGCAAACACAATCAATGCTCTGACACAAGACAACGTCATTTAAAGTTTTATGGCCTGTTACTGTATGTAATTTATGCACCTTTAGCACTTTATGTCTGCTTGTCTCTGAGTACACAATTACTGTAATGTAAAATCCATCTAACAGTAACACCATAGCATGCCTAGGGCAGGGCATAGGCGCAATGCACTGAGCTGTTAAAATATGTGCCATGTCAAGGATTTCCAAAGAACGCCCTTTTCCTGGCTTCTGGGTGTTGTATCTAAAGGTTTCCATTTCTGCCAACACCCTCAGGGTAAAAACTTTCAATTTCCAATAACCTGGTCTACTATTAAGAACTGATTCAACAAGAAGACTTAACAACTTCAAAACCAATCTTATTTTTCTGATTCTCTTAGTTTTTAGACTAGAACTATATAACTTATTTTGTAGTTTAGCTCATCCTTGTAGACATCAATGTACTTCTTTTACTTACAAAATTTGATTTATCTTCCAAAAGATTTTCAGTTAGCGTTTTGATGATGGTGGTGGAGAATGCTGTCTAACACATCACTCTAAATTCTCCTTTAGGTGTTCAGTTCATAGCTAAAATCTGATGAATGTAAAGGCCACAGCATATCACATACATCACTTTCGAACCAGAGACCCTGGAGCAATGCTATGTGTTGCTTAAATGTGAAGAGCTCAATATACATTAATTTTTTAAGTTAGTGAAGCCAGTTTTGCTGAGCAAATAATATTTAATTTGAATTTAATTAGTTAAACAGTATATGTAAACTGTTCATGGGAATGAAAGATACTACATTAGAATGGTCCTTTTAATTGGCTCAAAAATAGAACGGTTGAAAATAATTTCTATTAATGTGTGTTTGTTTATAATGCATTACATTAGATTACAACTTGTACATTATATTTCAAAAGGATTCCCCATTCACTACAGTGACGTAACTAATGAATAACAGCCACTAATTATAATTACCTAACGGGTTGCTTTCAGTTTCATTTTCCTCTCTAGAACCTCTTTTGCAATCTGGTCTTGTATCAGAATAACATCATTCAGGAAGAACACGGATTTACCTGCAGTGCCTGGAAGCAAATGTAATACCTGCATTATTATCGTAACAAAGATCTGGTCCAGCAGGAAACCACAATAATCCACAGAGACGTGCAAAAGAGCTCTCTTTCAATGATTTTGGAGGAGATTTCCCCAAAACAACCAAGTTCTTACAGAGTCTCACACACTGTACATTTTCCCAATTTAGATAATCCCTGGCCAAGGAACACTGATTAAAACTACAGAGCTAAAAATGTGCAGCAGGTTTAGTTGCTGAAAAACTTTGACATGTGGTATTAAATTCACATTAGATTTGTCGACCTGAGAACGTGTACTTAAGTAGACAAAAATATATCTGTGCTGGTGATGGATGTGAGGCTCAGTCTTTAAACTATCATATGAATGAATGTATGAATGAATGAATGACAGTCGACATTGTAAAAAGTGTCTGTTTAATTTGCAGTAATGAAAGAATGTGAGTGAAATCTGTTTTGTTTAACTCAATGCTGTTTACACAGCAAAATGTGCTTGAAATTGGATTTAATACTTCAAATTAAACAACTTTACAGTGATGGTATAAACAAATATTAAACATTTATTCATGTTGGTCACGGTGGGTCAGGAGCCTATCCTGGGAATACCGGGTATAAAGTGGGAAAACACCCTAAATGGGACATGTGACCATACATGAGGCCAATGCTACAGCAAAAATATTCACTTCCGGTTAAAATATTTCCCCAAATTGGTTTCTCTGTGTACTTGTGACCTAGATTTAGGGACCATCAAAAGTCTCTGGTTAGATGATCTCAAATGTCTGACATGTGAACTAGAGATAGATAGATGCCAACCCGTTTAAGGCTCTAAAAAACAAATACTAAAATTTTAAAATCAATTCTATAGTGGACTGGCAACCAGTGCAAAGAGAGTAAAACCGGGGTGATACATTCATATTTACAAGAGTTTGTCAAAAGTCTAGCAGCTGCATTTTGAACAATTTGCAGCCGATTTATATAAGATATGCTTATTCCTAAGTAAAGTATATGAAGCATATAATAAATAAATAAATAAATAAACAAATAAATAATACCAGATTAAAATAGTCTAAAAGCCCAGTATTGTAAATCTGAATTTAAGACTTTTAAAGCCTTTAACTCTTGAAACATATAAATGCACATTCAACCATTTCATTATGAGCTTTTGAAAAGGTTACCTCCGGTACTGGAATGTTAACAAATAGGTGTGTTTTCCTGTCCCTTAATGTGCTTGACATTAAGAAAGAACTGCAAACTGCCTTACTTCCTCTCAAGACACGGCCTCAAAAGGTAGTTCAGGTAAACAATTATACACCTCCACACTTTCTACCGAGGGGACTCCCACATAGCAAACTGGAATGTGAAGGAATCATCTGGTTTCGTTTTGAGTAAAAGTGACAGGTGTGGTGTACCTGCTGCAGCATCCTTTCTCTATAAAAGCACCATGGAGCTGCAGGGCTCAGCATCACACCTCCATCCTCAACATACGGCTTAGAACAAGAAAGAACTCGACCGCAGGTAAGCCAAAAAAAAAATACTTTTATTTAGTTCATGAAAATGTTTGTTTTAATTTCTAGGTACAGACAGATTTATATGTTGTTACTGAGCACTTTCAGAATCTAATAATTTAAATAAGGAGTGTTAAACTCATCTTAGTCAAGTGGGCTTGACCAAACAAATGAGTTTAGTGACCTATCAACAGCTCCTCATAAATGAGTTCATTGATCAGCATTTATCTGAAAGGTACATTCTGAACATGTATCAAAACATAGGAACATAGACAAAACACCTACACCTACAAAACATAGGAACACTGCAATTCATTATCTAATGTAGTATTGTGCCTTAGCCACATGTACAGAAATACTGCAAAGCAAATATGCCTTCACATAGAATGAAATTAAACATTTCTATATAAAAGAAATCTACAGTAAAGGGCATTAAACAGTAATAAACTAAACAAAACCCTGTTTGACCCCTTTGATCCATCATGTAAAGCAACAGATACTGAGTATTTCTAAAATTCCCGATCCCACAGTTGCATCAAAGATGATCTGGATCCGAGTACTCATTGTGAGCAGCTTGTTGGCTCTACTTCAAGCTCATAAACACTGCACGCATCTGATAAAATGGGGAAATCTCCTCCAGGCCTTAAGCAGCATGGTAAATTAACACTGTCTTATGTTTAAACTTCATTTTAATTATTAAATAATCCAGTGTAAACATGAATTAACCTTTATAGCTGTATGTGTGGATGTGTGTGTTCAACAGAGCAATGGGATATCTGAAACATGTGCTCATCACTATAACAAGGACAGGCTTTGTGATCCATCCAAAATGCTAAATCAGGTAAAGTATTGACGCTAATCCTTCATAAATCTGTAGTACTTAATTAATTAAGTTAGTAAGTTTATATATATATATATATATATATATATATATATATATATATATATATATATATATATATATATATATATATATATAATTTTATTTATTTATTTTTTTTAAAACACCTTTAAGTAGTAGAAAAGGGAGAAAAATATTGGATGAAGAGAAAAGATATGTGAAAATGTTGAATATAAATACATGATGTACTGATTTGTTTTTGATACGCTCAGGTGGAGCTCAATGCCATGCTGCTGTCTGATGTTATGAAGGAAGCAGAATCCATTTACCGGAAAAATACAAATCCTGAACACTTCATCCACATGCTTCAACACACACAACGCACTCTAACTCTATGCGTAAGTAAACGTAGGGTCCTACCTCAGAGAATGTGCATTAAAAATAAATAAATAAATAAATAAATAAAACGGTGAACTATGTCATCCATATTTACTGATTGAATGCAGCAGATATGTAGTTACTTTGTTAAAAAAAAGTAGTAGTCATTAAGAGATGAGAACAATTAACATGAGAGTAGATGTTGATATTGAAGCATGCTGACACAGCATAGTTGAATTCTCAAATCTGCTTGGTCAGAAGGTATACATTGTTTGTTCCAGTTCCAGCTGTAAGATGAATGACAGGTTTATATTAATGCGCTCGTGCTAATACGTTATTATTAACTCATACACAGGGACTTGTGCAGCAGATGCTGTAATAAACGAATAATAAACTGATCTAAAAAAATCATGTTGTTTAACAAAGAAAAAGTATAATCATTGATGTGGTGACATTTCTTTGTGAGACATTTATTTAACACTTATGGAAGGAGTCTCGGTGTCAGTGCTTTGTAACAATCACAGTGCACACAAATGTACACTGCCCTCCACTAATATTGGCACCCTTGGTAAATATGAGCAAAGAAGGCTCTGAAAATTGTCTTTATTGTTTAACCTTTTGATCTTTTGTTTAAAAAAAAATTCACAAAAATACTCCGCTCTCATGGAGATCAAACAATTACAAAACATGGGTTTATCAAAAAAAAGTTAAATATAGGTGTGCAACAATTATTGGCACCCTTCTAGTCAATACTTTGTACTACCTCCCTTTGCCAAGATAACAGCTCTGAGTCTTCTCCTATAATGCCTGATGAGGTTGGAGAATACATGGCAAGGGATCTGAGACCATTCCTCCATACAGAATCTCTCCACATCCTTCAAATTTCCAGGTCCATGCTGGTGGACTCTCCTCTTCAGTTCACCCCACAGGTTTTCTATGGGTTTCAAGTCAGGGGACTGGGATGGCCATGGCAGGACCTTGATTTTGTGGTCAGTAAACCATTTTTGTGTTGAGTTTGATGTGTGGTTTGGATCATTGTCCTGCTGGAAGATCCAACTACAGCCCAGTTGAAGCTTTCTTAGCAGAGGCAGTCAGGTTTTCATTTAATATCTGTTGATATTTGATAGAGTCCATGATGCCATGTATCCTAACAAAATGTCCTACCACACTATTTAACTGTGGGCATTAGGAGCTTTTCCATATGGCTACCTCTCTGTGTGTGCCAAAACCACCTCTGGTGTTTATTGCCAAAAAGCTCAATTTGGTTTCATCTGACCATAAAACCTGATCCCATTTGAAGTTCCAGTAGTGTCTGGCAAACTGAAGACGCTTGAGTTTGTTTTTGGATGAGAGTAGAGGCTTTTTTCTTGAAACCCTTCCAAACAACTTGTGGTGATGTAGGTGACTTTGGATTGTAGTTTTGGAGACTTTCTGACCCCAAAACGCAACTAACTTCTGCAGTTCTCCAGCTGTAATCCTTGGAGATTTTTTGCCCACTCTAACCATCCTCTTCACAGTGTGTTGAGACAATATAGACACACATCCAATTCCAGGTTGATTCATAACATTTCCAGTTGACTGGAACTTCTTAATTATTGCCCTGATGGTGGAAATGGGCATTTTCAATGCTTGTGCTGTTTTCTTATAGCCACTTCCCATTTTGTGAAGCTCAACAACCTTTTGCCGCACAACATAGCTATATTCCTTGGTTTTACCCATTGTTATGAAATAGGAAGTCATGGTTGAACAATTTCCTGTTCCTAGTCACCCAGGTGTACTAAAAAAATGTAAAATATCAATGAATTCATAGGGGTGCCAATAATTGTTGCATGCATATATTTAACTATATATATATATATATATATATATATATATATATATATATATATATATATATATATATATATATATATATATATATATTTGATAAACCTGTGTTGTATTTGCAATTGTTTGATATCCATGAGAGCAGAGAATTTTTGTGATTTTTTTTTAAGCAAATGATCAAAAGGTTCTAAAATAAAGACAATTTTTCACAACCTTCTTTGCTCATATTTACCAGGGGTGCCAATATTAGTGGAGGGCACTGTATTTACTTTACATTCTTTACACTAACGCTTATATTATAAACGTGTCATAAAGTCAATAGAAATGACTACGAAATAGTTCTTTGCAACTAAGTGTATAACAATTAAGGGTTTATTTAGTTATAGGGTTTTATATTGGACCTCTTTCTGAAAGGGATCTATATAAAACTTTTAAATGCTTCTCCTGAAGAACAATTAAACAAGATCTGACATTTTTTATAAATGTATAGCAGTACTATGCAATAACATTAATAATAATACTATGTATGCTGTTTTTCAGACTCATCACTCCCATAACATCGACCACAAGCCTGTAGCTTCATGCTTTAACAAACTGGAGGCTTTTATTCAGGACAATATGGTAATCCTTTTCATGTATTAGAAATGATTAAAGACACATGATTAAATAGCCCCAAACTCTATCATGTTAAATAATTGAATCTGTTAAATCGTAGAGAGCTTCATCTCTCTTGTTCTCTCTCTTTGTTCGCAGTCTCATGAGAGCTGTGCATGGGAGATAGTAAATGTGACAGTGCGGGAAATCCTTCAGCGACTGGAGAAACGCATGCTCAGGAAACGACGCTGAGCTCATTTGTTATCTTTCTTTCTTTCTTTCTTTCTTTTCAAGCAGTATCGATAGTTGTCTGTATTTTAGCAATGCCTTTGCATTGATTCAACTTTAATATTTAAACAAGAGTAGATAATATGTGCAAAATAATAATTATGTGATCAAAAAATGAAATAAAATATGTTTTTATTAAACACTTCTGGATGGTGTATCTGTTGCAATCGGCAAACAAGCTGCCAGTCTTTTGGTCATTTCTTTCTCTTAAAATTGGGTTTAAGAAGTATGAATCAGTACCATATTCACAACATTCTTAAGGATACAGGTAACTCCTAATGGGAGAAACACTAAAAAATGCAACTTTAATGCTTATATTAAGACTCTTTTTGTCTAAGAGAAGGTCAAAAAACATTTCAGCACTAAAAACAGCTCATACTTGTGAAAACTTCACATCACAAACATAGCTGCTGCTGGTGATTCAATGGGTTAGTCAAGTTCATGTGTTGGATATATTTAATGAGAAAGTGCTTTAAAGATTATTATCATACATTATGATGACTGTACATCAATGATTGTGGAGTTATAAGTGCAGTCACATGAAATTACACGTACTATGCAGCTGTGATGAACTTCATATATCATCTGAGTCATATTTTCCATCAAATTAATCAAAAATGCCTTCTCTACATCATTGCTATGGTTGATGCAGTTTTTCATAACTGAATACTGACAGTGAGTGACTGATGTAGGCATCATCACAGTAACTTTATTAATGAAAACCCATTACATACACTCTTAAAACAGATGTGTTAAAAATAGCACGTGTTAATTTTTAACACACCTATGTGTCTAGTTAAGGACAACACATTTTGTGTTGCTTTTAACACAATCGGTGTGTTAGTACATTTAACACATCTTTGTGTGGAAATATTTAACACATTTTTAACACACATTTTAAAATGGCACTGTAGACTCACCAGGAAAATCTAGCGAGTATTTATTTTCCAGCCTTTAGCACCTCACCACCAATTTTTTTTGCAAAACCTAATTAAGTCAACCAACATTTCAAAGATAGTGGAAAGCATTACAACCTAAACCCCAACCTCTCTTTTTGTCACGTTAACATTGTGAAGAACTTTTGGCCTGGACATTACTGAGCTAGCTAAGTTCCATTAGCCATTGACTGTCTGCACCTGTTAACCAGCATTAACATTCGCTGAATACATGAAGAAACACGGCCCTAACCCATCCTTCTAATGCTAATTATTACAGCTTGCCTTGTCCAAGACACTTGCTAATTTTAGGTAACGTTAACCCACTCTCTGTATTACATCATGATGAACAGTTGTAATGCTACGTTATCGCTAACTTTCAAAAAGGTAATGGGAATGTCTAACATTACCACGAGCTGTATGCTAAAGTAATGTTATCAACTCAGGTGAGCATCTAGGTTAGCATCACTAGCTAACCCTAACTCGGAGCCTCAGATAAGATGCAGACTATTATAGAATAACCTCAGTCCATATTTCACAGTCAACAAAAACACATGACACTAGTAGCGTAACGCTAACACTGAGGAAGCAGTACATGATATTCACTTTTGAAGCCGTCACGATAGGTAAAGTTAATTATCACTTGCTGAGTTACTGTTTTCCAATGAATACATTTTCAAGAGCTCCCTGCCTAAATATCACGAACTCGGCCAGGCATTTTAAGCAGCATTAGCGCTAAATAGTAGGGCTGAACAATTAATTGCATTTGCGATAATATCGCGATATGATAAAATGAGATTTTTTAACCGCAAAGGCTGCGATTGCACTCTGGTCACGTGACACGCAAGCATAAAGCAGTCTGCAGAGGAAGCATCAACTTGGCACGCCACGCTGTACCTTGACCTGTTGTACAGTGGTCTTAGGCTCCACAGAATCTGACGCTGTGGAAACTTTAGTGTCAAAGAGGAGCAGTAAATCAGTTGAGTGGGACTATTTTGGCTTTAAAAAATAAGATGCTGTGCAGCGTCAGGTATTGTGCAAAACCTGCCTTGCTAACGTTGCTACCTCACGGGGCAACACTACTAACCTGATTCAGCACTTAAAAAAAACACCACAAAGCCATACACGATAGTTGCATGGCTAAAAAGCCGAACGCCAGTGTGCCAAGTAAGCCAAATACCACCCGACAGGGATCACTGACCGAAATGTTTGAAAGCGTATCGCCATATGAACGTACTTCAAAACGGCACGTGGAAATTACTCAAGCAGTAACAGAGTTCGTCGCGAAAGATATGATGCCCCTCAGTATGGTGACAAAGCCGTATTAAATATGGTGAAGGCAGCACAGCTTAATGAATGGACCAGGCTCCAGTGTTTCGGGCACAGATTGCATCTTGCCATTGGTAAGGTGTGTGTTTCAATTCAATTCAATTCAGTTTTATTTGTATAGAGCTTTTAACAATGGTCATTATCCCAAAGCAGCTTTACAGAAATATATATACTCAGGATATAGATTTTAAATGTACGAATTTATCCCCAATGAGCAAGCCAGAGGTGATGGTGGCAAGGAAAAACTCCCTGAGATGATATGAGGAAGAAACCTTGAGAGGAATCAGACTCAAAAGGGAACCTATCCTCATCTGGGCAACACCTGATAGTGCGAGCAAATTAACCAGTTTTGTTATTGTATCACAATATTGTGTCCTCCAGTTCGAGTTGACATTTCAATGATTTGATACCTCTCCCCCACAGTTACACAGGCTGAGAGAGAGAGTAGAGAATAGAGTTTAACAGCATTTAGCAGCATGTCATAACAACAAGCTTCATGCTTTATTACTGCTTTTAATATGTCTGTGACTGACAACAAACTCATTTCTGAACACAGCTCTGTTCTTGTAACTTTTTTTTTCATTTTAATTCCTAAAATTTCACATTTTACACGAAATTCAAGACTGGAATCACCATATGCTATGTTTAGGGCTGGGCGATATGGCTAAAATCTTATTTCACAATAACGATACGTTTTCTCAGGTAGGTCTATCAGTAGTATTCAAGTATGAAATACTACGGAAATTGAATAAAGCAATTAAATGTAAAATAAAATAGACTTCACTGTATGACATATACAGTGTTTCTTATTAAATTTACTGAAGCTATTCAGTCAAATGAGTGAGTGATTTTATCTTAGTGTTTTGTTATTTGATTAACATTAATGACACAGACAGCAGCAGGTTTATTAGACTGCTGTCACTTTAAGACCTAATGCACAGATCCAGTATACTGTATTGACACAACTCCGATTTTTTCCACAACTGTTTACATTCACTTAAGACATAACCAACTGTGTTTACATGAATACTTGGCCAGACCTGCATTTTAACATGATGTGTGTCTATTTATTTGACCGTCCAAGCATAATAAGCCGCTAAAGAGAACTCAATTAGATACTCACACGATGAGGTGGCTTTCTGTGTGCGTGCACAGAAAGCCCCTTCGTTAGCTGAATTGTTAATCATCCTGGGCTGAGCCCAGATTCTTCTTCATAAATTTAAAAAAAAAACCAAACATTTTAAACCATAATTCTAAATAGACTGTTTGAACACATTTTTTCTTGCTTGTAAGGGCTAATTGAAAATTGGACAAAAAGTTGGATTTGCCATAAAACTTGCCTCGGGTGTTATCATTGTTTGCAGGACTACCAGACCGATAAAATTGAAAACTTTTGGCTATCTAACATGAGACTGTAGACTAGTTTGGTGTCGCTAGCCAAGGAGAGGCACAATTAAGCTATCACTGTAGCTTAGTTTAGCTGCTACAGAGCCATGCAGAGTGCGTTATCTGTCCTGATGCTCTGCTCATATCATATTCGCGTAACTTATACATATTCACAAGCTCATATAGACATTTACACACCTTGTTTTCCTGCTCAGCACGAGAGGATGTTACGGTTTCAGTTTCAACCCCTTTATTGGTTAAAAAATAAAATAAAATCGCATATCCATTTTTCCTCACACTGACTGTGAGCTATAGCATTTAGCAGAATTGAGACTGTGAGCCAATAAGACAAGAATTTCCACGTATTTTCCTGTAAACCCTGTCGGACTGGTCTCGCCTCCTTTCACTGAAGATATAAAATTACAGGCTGTCTTCTTTTACTGACATTCAGTTATGTAGTCACAAACCACTCCAAGTGGAGAATTATTCGGGGCTGAAGAAAAAATGCCAGGTTACACCCCTGCACATGACGTGGACTCATGGGTAGTGGCTGTCACTAGGCACTGAGAGAATCAGTGTTGGTTGCTGCCACAATAGAAACACAATTCACAGCTATCTTGTGGGTTCAACAGCTATCTTGTGGGTTCAGGTCCCAGCTGGGCTGAGTGCATAACCGTGTGGTGTAGTTGAAGTATGCTGTGCCCATAACTTTGAGGTCGATGGATTGAAACCATCCTCTGCTAATTCCAATTAGTTTTAACAACTGCAGAGTAAATAAAGTATATCTATCCTACTATCACATGTTGCCAGCCACACATTCCCGCTTCCTCCATGTTGATGGCAAAGTACACTGTCAGGTGGCAGAGATGGCAGCCTTTGCAGAGAACACTTTTATTTAAAAAAAAAAAAAAAAAAAAAAAAAAAAAAACTTGCAACAACAAACAAATCAAAATCGTGAAGCATAGATCAAGGTCAAAAGGGCAGGGATAGGATGACTCTGGACTTTTGATATAATTAGAGATGGTTAACACAGCAGGGGTTTGGAGACATGATTGGAGACACTGACCTGACCAGCATTACCAGGTAAATAATTAGGAGATTGTTTCCTGATGCAATGCACTGACTTGCAGTCGGAGAGGTCCTGTGCTGTAGCTGATGGACCCTCCTCCTATGAGCGCCCCATCTAGGGCTTGGATATGCAGTGGTTGCTGGTGAGGCTGAAGACTGAGTTGGAGCTTCTCAGCGACGGCTCTGTCAATGAAGTTACCTGTGGCACCAGAATCGATCAGAGCTGTAAGGGTAAAAACACCTTCTAAGTGTTTTATCTGAACAGGAAGCGAGAAAGTTTGAGAAGAGAAATTTTTGGAGGGACTCATCTAAGTTCGAATTCCAGGGCATATTCGTTGGCTCCTCGATTTCCCTGGGTCACAGATAGGAGTTTTTCTCTGATTTCCTTCCCCACCGGAGCATGACCAAACACTTGGTGAAACGGTCATAGAAGGAAATGTGCTCTCCACCCTGGTTCCACATTGCAGTTGCCCAGATCAGTGCTTTGTCTGTGAGGAGGTTAATGAACTGGGCCACCTTACATTGTTCTGAAACTCTGACTTGTTTAGAGAAATATAGAGAGCACTATAGTAGAAAGCCTGTACACTGAGCAGGTTCACCTGAATATTTTCCGGCCGAGCAATGAGCGGGAGAGTCAAGGGGGTGGTTGCCACCATAGTTGGTATAGGTGCTGTTGATGTGGTGGACAGCTGTGTGATTTTCATGCTGAGCATAGCTATCTGCTGTTGTTGAGGCCCCACTAGATTTTCTTGAACCGCTATCAAGAGCGCCCTCACCAGAGAGACTCAATAGTGGCCTAACAGAAAAGGCATTGTGGCATTGTGGGCTCAAGTCCCAGCTGGGCTGAGTGGATAGCAAAGTGGAGCAGCGGAAGCGTGCTAGGACCATAAAACCATCCTCTGCTTATTCCATTTAGTTTTAACAACTGCAGGGTAAATAAAGCATATCTATGCTACTATCGCATGTTGCCAGTCACATGTTCCAACTTCCTACATGTTAATGGCAAGGTATACTGTCAGGTGACAGAGATGGCAACATTTACAGACAATGCTTTTATTTCAAAAAATAAATAAATAAATAAATAAATAATTGGCAACAACAAACAAATCAAAATCGTGAAGCAGAGATTAAGGTCAAAAGGGCAGGGATGGGATGACTCCCATTAAAAAATTAAGAAAGAAAAACAAAAAAAGAATATGGCCTAGAGGAAGGTCACATATGCAAAAGGGCAGGGATGGGATGACTCTGGCCTTTTGATGTAATTAGAGATGGTTAACACAGCAGGGGTTTGGAGAGATTCCCAGCAGAGCTGGGTGTATAACTGAGTGGCGCAGTGGAAGCATGCTGGGTCCATAACCCAGAGGTCGATGGCTTGAAACCATCCTCTGCTAATTTAGTTTTAACATTAGTTTTAACAACTGCATAGTAAATAAAGTATATCTATCCTACTATCACATGTTGCCAGTCACACGTTCCCGCTTCCTCCATGTCGATGGCAAAGTATACTGTCAGGAGGCAGATATGGCAACATTTGCAAACAATGCTTTTATTTAAAATAAAAAGTTAAAATAAAATAAAAATTTTAAAATGGCAAAAACAAACAAATCTAAATTGTGAAGCAGAGATCATGGTCAAAAGGGTAGGCAAGAGATCAGGCAATGTGCAAACAAATTATCCAAGAACAAGGCACAATCAAACAAAGAATCACAAAACAAATGCCAGATGCAAACACAGCTGAATGAATACTTTGCGGTGTGAATGAGAGTTCATCTTGAATTCTGCTGTTGACATGACTGTTGTTTTAGTTAATTAGATATAAATGGCAATATATTTACATATATATTGCCATATTATAAACCTGTAATTTGAATTACAGCTGGGACTACATTGAGAAAATAAATTAATACATAAGACAAGAACTTACATGCTCACATATGAAATATATTTTGTTTTAGATGGACTTACGGGCTGTGTTAATCGATAGTCTAAGTAAACATAAATTACAATACAAACCATCTGATTAATAAATGTATGGGCTAAACTGACAATTTGCCCGCCATATACAGTGCTGTGAAACAGTATTTGCCCCATCCTGATTTCTTGTTTCAGAAATTAAAACAAAATCTAAGATAAAACAAAGGCAACCTGAGTAAACACACAATACAGTTTTTAAATGATAATGTTATTTATTGAAGCAAAAAAGTTATTCAATACTAACTGGGTCTGTGTGAAAATGTATTTGCCCCCATAGTTACTAATTCCCCAAATCTATGAAACTGCATTCATAATGGGGTTCAGCTGTACTAGACACAACCAGGCCTGATTACTGCAAACCCTGTTCAATCAAATCAAGAACTTTTTCAATATCATGAAGTTGGTTAAAAGTGCTTACCCAGTAACACACTATGCCAAGAAATTCCAGAAATGATGAATGAAGAAGGTGATACATCAGTCCCATTTCTCATATACATTTCAAATACATCAGTCTGAGAAGGGTTGCAAAGCTATTTCAAAGGCTCTGGGACTCCAAAGAACCACAGTGAGAGTCATTATCTCCAAATGGAAAACTCGGCACAGTAGTGAACCTTCCCAGAAGTGTCTGTGGGGATTTAGGATGTAATAAAAGAGCTTTGCTTCCACTCTGTGGAGTCTATTGGAACTACAGAGCTTATACTGTATATTGCCACTGGTGGAGTCATTTTATCATTTTAAATAATATTATATATCTCACAATTCAAATTATAAAGATTTAAAAATTCAGAAATGTACATTTTAAAAGTGGTGCATCATAAAATAAAACTTTTTATTTTATTTTAAATTTTTTTTTTACATTTATTCATTTAGCATTCAACCATAGATCTGGCATAAAGGTCTGAGAATTACTCTTTGAAATAGTTTCAGAAGTCTAATTGTTATGTAAGCTGGTTGCAGGCAGAAGAGTCAGGATGCATGCGCTGGGGAGACGTCAGATAATGCAGAAGAGTTTATTCTTAAACAAAAAAGAGCAGTAATCCACAAATACAGAAATCGAGAAAAAGCAGTAATCGAAACGAGGAAGTGGTCTGGGAGCCACGAACACGGAGCTACAGACATCTAAATTAGAACTATGGAATCAAGAGCTACGGAAATCGGAATTAGCGCTACGGCACTCGAAACATTTCTACACTTCAAAGTAACACTCAGCTAAACTAAACTAATACTCTGCGAGCAAGTGAACACAAGCAGGGGTTTTTATACATACACACACAAATGCAAAAATCAATGACACCTGAAACTCATGATTACATTAAATGGAGAACCAATAAGAAACCAGGAGGCGGGGACAGAGATATGACGCGAACTTGAAAACAAAAATGCACATGGCCAAGGTAAACAAAACGAGAGTCTTTATGAATGGAGGCGGAATGCGCTCCGTGGAATGCGGAAGTAGGCTACGCTTTGTTTGCAGCGTAGCGAGAGAGGGAGAACTGCAAAACTGACCACACAGTGGTTGAAGGAGAAAAAGGTGAAAGTCCTTGCATGGCCTAGTCAGAGCCCTGACTTAAACCCCATTGACAATATGTGAAATGACTTGAAAACTTCAGTCCACAAACAGTCACCATCAAATTTAACTGAACTTGAGCAGTTCTGCAAAGAAGAGTGGGCAAATATTGCAAAGTCTAGATGTGCAAAGTTAGTAGAGACATACAGTATCTCACAAAAGTGAGTACACCCCTCACATTTTTGTAAATATTTTATTATATCTTTACATGGGACAACACTGACGAAATGACACTTTGCTACAATGTAAAGTAGTGAGTGTACAGCTTGTATAACAATGTAAATTTGCTGTCCCCTCGAAATAACTCAATACACAGCCATTAATGTCTAAACCGCTGGCAGCAAAAGTGAGTACACCCCTAAGTGAAAATGTCCAAATTGGGCCCAAAGTGTCAATATTTTGTGTAGCCACCATTATTTTCCATCACTGCCTTAACCCTGTTGGCCATGGAGTTCACCAGAGTTTCACAGGTTGCCAGTGGAGTCCTCTTCCACTCCTCCATGATGACATCACAGAGCTGGTGGATGTTAGAGACCTTGCGCTCCTCCACCTTCCGTTTGAGGATGCCCCACAGATGCTCAATAGGGTTTAGGTCTGGAGACATGCTTGGCCAGTCCATCACCTTTACCCTCAGCTTCTTTACCAAGGCAGTGGTCATCTTGGAGGTGTGTTTGGGGTCGTTATCATGTTGGAATACTGCCCTGCGGCCCAGTTTCCGAAGGGAGGGGATCATGCTCTGCTTCAGTATGTCACAGTACATGTTGGCATTAGCTCCCCAGTGCTGGCAGCACTCATGCAGCCCCAGACCATGACACTCCCACCACCATGCTTGACTGTAGGCAAGACACACTTGTCTTTGTATTCCTCACCTGGTTGCCGCCACACACGCTTGACACCATCTGAACCAAATAAGTTTATCTTGGTCTCATCAGACCACAGGACATGGTTCCAGTAATCCATGTCCTTAGTCTGCTTGTCTTCAGCAAACTGTTTGCGGGCTTTCTTTTGCATCATCTTTAGAAGAGGCTTCCTTCTGGGACGACAGCCATGCAGACCAATTTGATGCAGTGTGCGGCATATGGTCTGAGCACTGACAGGCTGACCCCCCACCCCTTCAACCTCTGCAGCAATGCTGGCAGCACGCATATGTCTATTCTGCAAAGCCAACCTCTGGATATGATGCTGAGCACGTGCACTCAACTTCTTTGGTCGACCATGGCGAGGCCTGTTCTGAGTGGAACCTGTCCTGTTAAACCACTGTATGGTCTTGGCCACCGTGCTGCAGCTCAGTTTCAGGGTGTTGGCAAACTTTTTATAGCCTAGGCCATCTTTATGTAGAGCAACAATTCTTTTTTTTCAGATCCTCAGAGAGTTCTTTGCCATGAGGTGCCATGTTGAACTTCCAGTGACCAGTATGAGAGAGTGTGAGAGCGATAACACCAAACTTAACACACCTGCTCCCCATGCACACCTGAGACCTTGTAACACTAACTACTGTAGTCACATGACACCGGGGAGGGAAAATGGCTAATTGGGCCCAATTTGGACATTTTCACTTAGGGGTGTACTCACTTTTGTTGCCAGTGGTTTAGACATTAATGGCTGTGTGTTGAGTTATTTTGAGGGGACAGTGTTGTCCCATGAAAAGATATAATAAAATATTTACAAAAATGTGAGGGGTGTACTCACTTTTGCACGATACTGTATGTCTCTGCTAACTTTGCACATCTAGACTTTGCAATATTTGCCCACTCTTCTTTGCAGAACTGCTCAAGTACAGTTAAATTTGATGGTGACTGTTTGTGGACTGTAGTTTTCAAGTCATTTCACAGATTGTCAATGGGGTTTAAGTCAGGGCTCTGACTAGGCCATGCAAGGACATTCACCTTTTTCTCCTTCAACCACTGTGTGGTCAGTTTTGCTGTGTGCTTTGGGTCATTGTCATGTTGGAAGGTAAATCTTCTTCCCATTGACAACTTTCTGGCAGAGAGCAGCAGATTTTCCTCAAGAATTTGATGGTATTTTGCCCCATTCATTTTTCCTTCTATCCTGACAAGTGCTCCAGTCCCTGCTGCAGAGAAACACCCCCATAACAGGATATTAACACCTCCATGCTTTACTGTAGAAATGGTGTTATATGGATGGTGAGCTGTATTGGATTTCCGCCAGACATATCGTTGTGTTGAGGCTAAATAATTCAATTTTAGTCTCATCTGACCATAACACCTTTTCCATGTGGCCTCAGAATCTTCAAGGTGCGTTTTGGCAAATCTCAGTCGTGGGTGGCTTTTTTCTTGCAACCCTCCCATACAAGCCACATTTGTGGCGAATTTGTGATATTGTTGTCACGTGCACACAATGACCACTCTTTGTCATAAATTCCTGCAACTGCTTCAGAGTTGCTGTAGGCGTCTTGGTAGCCTCTCTGACCAGTTTCCTCCTGGCTCTTTCATCCAGTTTGGAGCGACGTCCTGATCCAGGGAGGGTCTGTGTTGTACCAAATACCTTCCACTTCTTAATAATAGACTTCACTGTGCTTCTAGCGTTGATAAAGCCTTTGAATTTTTTTTGTATCCATCTCCTGACTTGTGCCTGTCCACAACTTTATCGTGGAGATCTTTTGACAGTGCCTTGCCACCCATAGTTGATTGTTTGCTTCAGTTGCACTACCAAGGACTGAAAAATGCTCCAGGAAAGCTCTTTTCATGCTGAGCTAATCAAAATGACCACAGCTGATCACAATCGAAAGTCAAATGGCTTTGTGTGCCATTGAGAAGGTGATTAGCTACACCTTATTGAGTTTACAAGTCATTTTTAGGAGGGGGGTGATCCTTTTTCCAACTCAGTGATTCTGGATTTTTATTTTATTTTATTTTATTTTTTTAATTTATGACATGTTGGTGTTATATCTTTCACTTGGATGTTATAAGTTGCACTGAATAAATACAGCTGGATAAAACAAAAACTGTGTCCATCTTCATTTCAGGATGAAAAGCAACAAAATGTGATTATTTTAAAGGGGGGTGATTCTTTTCTATACCCACTGTAGCTAGCTAGATAGCCGACATGTTATAAAGTGAATATGGCTTCTTCAGGATCTATTTCTGCTAGCGGACCAAAAATAAACAGAACATTTGGCAATACTGTGTCCGACATGTCAGTTACTCGATATTCGTTTCTTGTTTATAGAACTGTTGTATAAAAGCAATATCGCTCTGACAATCGTACAGTACTCCCCCTGCGGGCTTGTGCCGGCGGCCAAATCACAGGCATGCCGATATTCAATAGAACCACATTCTTGTTCGTGTGATATTGCTTAAACAAATTTTAAGCCGTAATATGTGTTAGGAAAGGAGTTAAGCCTAGGAGTAAATCTTAAGCATGAAGAATGACAATTGCACCACTTTTAATCTATCAACCACACTATATTACCGTAGCATGAGTCACACAGATGTACAGAATTAATCCTAACCATTAAGTTTTTTTAACTAGACTTCCAACATTGTTTTACATAAAAATGACTCGAGATTTAGATAAAGCGTCCAGTCACCTCTGTCACCCTTGGCTTGTTCACCAGCACAGCACTGATTATATCAGTGAAGGTGTGTTTGCCCTACTACAGTAGTGGCACAGTGGTAGTTGCTCAGTGGTATCTCAGGCTCTGAGATACTGATTAGCAGGTTTTGAGTTAGTTAGCAAGTCACAGCTTGCCAAAATAACTCTTGGGCACTTAAACAAGGGCTTTGTTATTGATAGTGCAGTTACAATGGTGTTTAGGAAAAGAAAAAAATTAAAGGTAGCCTAAGTGATAACAGTCAGGTTTTGCTGTTAGCTCCTAAAAACAAAAGAGCATGTGCTTCTTTTCTCACTCACCATTTTCCAACAATGTTCAATATCATATCAATGAGAAATCCAACATAGAATTAGTAATGTCAGTGCAAACACTGAACTCAAATTTCCAGAATACAATGCAGCTAAATGACATGGTTGCGCCGAGTCATGGCAGAGACTCGGGTCAGCTAGTTATTGATCTACAAGAGGAGAGGTGTGATGGGGATGACAGCGGCATTAGCATGAAAGTTGGAGCATTGTGTACAGATGAGGGGGTCTAAAGGACTAAAGCACTGCTGCATTGCTCTCTTTAGAAAGCTACCACTATCAGTAGGTAGCCGAAAGGCATTATGGGGAATGCAGTACACTATTAACCAAAGTAAAAATTGTGGATTTTTGTGGCAGAAATGAGAAACTCTTGACTGTATGTATAATGGTAGATAAAAGCTGTGGAGAAGACAGCTTGTGCTTTTACAGAAACATCATAACCAATAGAACGTAGGCAATGTCTTACATATGATTTTATGAAACTAGCTGTTGCTTAAGAGCTTTACAATTACCACTTTTACCAAAAAGTTCTTTAGTTTTCCAAGTATGCAGGGATGGATAATTGTCAGTTTTGTCTACAGAACATGTGTCAAAAGAGCTGGTGGCAAACATGGCCTTGGACATTTTCACTTAGGGGTGTACTCACTTTTGCTGCCAGCGGTTTAGACATTAATGGCTGTATGTTGAGTTATTTTGAGGGGACAGCAAATTTACACTGTTGTACAAGCTGTACACTCACTACTTTACATTGTAGCAAAGTGTCATTTCTTCAGTGTTGTCCCATGAAAAGATATAATAAAATATTTACAAAAATGTGAGGGGTGTACTCACTTTTGTGAGATACTGTATACATATATAAACCTGCACCTACACCGGCCCTTTCCGGATAAGACTGGACACCCCTGATTTAGTGTTTTCCTTGCACTAACACACCTGATTTACGTAAAGAGCTAATTAACAGCCATGCCTGATTTGAAGTGGGTGTGGTAGAGCAGAGAAAACTAAAATTTGCATGACAGGGTGTTGGTATCCTTGGGATGAGGTTCGGGCACAATTATATATGATTAGCAGTATTAGAGAATGGTGTATACAAATTGCTGATGAATTTTCAACAAAAGGATAAAGGCATCTATTTGGACTCTTCCAAGTCGGCTCGAAGTTTTACCAAGAAGAGTTGGCTCAAACAGTCGACTCATTCATGAATGGCAAATCACTGTTTAATTATTGCACAAACCACAGATTTGGAAAGTGCATATTTTTTATACACTTTCTTTAATTCTGTTACAAGACATACTGTATAATCACTTGAGTTGGGTTTTAAAGGGGTTATATCATGATTTTTAATGTTTTCCTTTTGTTTGGGTGTGTAATGTATCTGTTTGTGCATGTATAAGCTCTGCAAAGTCCCAAAGCTCATAGTCTCCCCCAAAGGGTTTTATTTTATCTAACAGAGAGCACTGCTCCAGACCTGCCAGAAATGCGTCATTCGAAGTCCAGATTTACTTCCGTAAATTTTACGTCACATAGTGCACTATCAACATAATCCCGCCCAAAGGCAGGCGCGAAGAAAGAAGGTGAGGCTTCAGTGAATTTAGGTGCCATGTCGTGGAGAAGCTGTGTGTTTCAGTGCGAAAGCAAAACCTCTTTGTTTAGCCTTCCGAAAATGGACTGAGCAGTACAACCCAAACGTTTGCTTGTGCACAGCGCATTTTATGGAGGACAGCTTCCTGAACCTGGGAGAGTACAAAGCAGGCTATACACAAAAGCTACTACTGAAAAGTGGGGCGATTCCCACTTTGCTCAGACAATCTTGTACTTCTGAATCAGAACATGCAAGTATGTTCGATTATTTTTTTTGGAAGTATCTGCTATTGACTGTTTAAATGCAGAGTTTTGTGTTGTGGCTGAGTTGTAGACCTCTGCTAATGTGCTAGCTAAAGTTTGCTAAGTTTCCTCAGTATTGTAAGTGTTTGTATGTTGGTGGACTGACAAAGATGTCGATTGTAGCTGCTGTTGTGATTGTATCTTTAAATGGTTTATATCAATCGAATCACAAGAATCCTAGCTTTCAAAAGATATATCGCATGAGTACCTATGTATACACAGCCGGCGGGGCGTCGGGATTTACATCGTATCTGAAAGGTAAGAGAGTTACAAAATAAAAACTTATTGGGGTTATTCCCCCATGGACCACTAGAGGGCCTTGTCCCCCATGTAGAACTTCTTCTTCTGTTGTTTCCCCTTAATTCCTTGTTAATCATACCCAGGTGTTTTTCATTTTCCCTAATTGATTAGTGGTCTATTTAAGTTTCTTGTGTTTTCTCCTCAGTTGCTGGAGCATTAAGTCAAGTCAGGTTATGTTTGGTTCTTTTGTAATTGTTGTTTCTTCTGTTGTGCACAGTGTTTTGATTATTTAGTACCTTCTTTTCTTGTGGTTTATTTCTCTAGTTTTCTTAGTTTCTGGATATGCCAGTTCCTAGTGTGTTTCCCTAGTGTTTATTTCCTTGAGCCTGTTTTCCTGAGCCTGCTTCCCTGTGTCCGTGTCAATAAAGAAGTTTTGCAGTTGCATCCACCTCTGTGGACCTTCCCTTCATGACAGAATGCTCCAGCCACCTTAGGATGCAGCAGAACTTCAGCGCTGTCAGGAGAGTGGGTTTTTGGCTCTTCAGGGTGAGGTGGAGATACCCTTTAGAGCCTATTCACCTACAGGAGGGTCATTTGGGGGCAGTGGGATAGACTGGATTAGGGAGAGGGTTTGAACTGTGAGCTGGAGGCTCTTCGCTGCCCTCCCATCCCGCCCCACAGAGATCGGCAGACTTCCCATTCCCTCCTGGCTGAGGACGCTGCTTGGCGTTCGCGTTCTGCTGAGGTCGCCACTCGGCTTCCGTGTTCCACGGAGGACATCGCTCTGCTCCATGATCCTGTTACTGCCGTCGCCCCCCCCGCCCTCTCCAGCAGGTGTATTCACTCTCCCATCTGCCCCGGCACAGCGCTGCTCCCCCGCTTGGCTGAGGACGTCGCTCCACTTCCCCCCCCCCGCGACTGAGGATGTGGTGCCGCCTCCTTGTTTGTAGTCATTGCTCTCCCCCTCTGGCCTCGTCGATCCCCCCTCGTTCCTTGCTGCGGTCGCTGCTTCGGGTCCCCCAGACTTGTGGCGCTTCAGGAGCCGCGCCTTAAGGCGGGGGCTCTGTCATGGCCCCCCAGGGGTTATTCCCCCACGGACCACTAGAGGGCACCCTTGCCCCCCCCCCCATGTAGATCTTCTTCTCCTGTTGTTTCCCCTTAATTCCTTGTTAATCATACCCATGTGTTTTTCATTTTCCCTGATTGATTAGTGCTCTATTTAAGTTCCTTGTGTTTTCTCCTCAGTTGCTGGAGCATTAGGACAAGTCAGGTTATGTTTGGTTCTTTTGTAATTGTTGTTTCTTCTGTTGTGCACAGTGTTTGATTATTTAGTACCTTCTTTCCCTAATGTTTATTTCCTTGAGCCTGTTTCCTTGTGTCTGTGTCAATAAAGAAGTTCTGCATCCGTCTCTGTGGACCCTCCCTTCATGACAGTGAAACGTTCTGCTCAAGTCGTGCTTGCAAATTTGCTTCCATTTGATCATCTGCATTTTCTGAATAGGTCTTGAACTGATATGGTAAAACCGACAACGTTATTTAGGAGCTTAGAATTGCTTTAGAGGCTAAAGCTGCCCTCGGGTTACATTTCTGACACACTCGTGAGGCTTTCGGCCAATCACAACGCAACGGGTCAGCTGGCCAATCAGAGCACTCTGGGCTTTTCAGAAAGAGAGGGTTTGGAGAAATCGGAAATTGCATTTCAGGCAGCCTGGGAATAGAGGCATTGCAATAATGTACATTATTTGACAAATAATGTGTTTTGTGAAAATGAAAGCATGTTAACCTATTTTATTACACCAATAAACAAAATAATTAACATTTAAAAACTTTTAAAAATCATGATATGAC
The DNA here is from genome assembly GCA_023630585.1 of Cranoglanis bouderius. Taxonomy (NCBI): domain Eukaryota; kingdom Metazoa; phylum Chordata; class Actinopteri; order Siluriformes; family Cranoglanididae; genus Cranoglanis; species Cranoglanis bouderius. The sequence continues at coordinate 6,435,094 of CM042564.1, forward strand.
TCCTTTAATGTATTTCCCTCTATACTCGATCTCTTGGTGAGGTCATATCCTCATACCACTGCTATGCGGATGACACTCAACTCATCCTCTCCTTGCTGCCCTCAGACATTCATGTTTCCGCTCAGATCTCAGCATGGATGGCACCTCATCAGCTGAAACGTAATCCTAGCAAAACTGAACTGCTGTTCATTCCAGGTGATTCATCACCATGTCAGGATCTTGTGATCTCCTTGGACAACCCTCTGATCTCAACTTCAGTCACTGCATGGTACGAGGTAACCATGGACAATCAACTGTCATTTTCCTCTCACATCGCTTATCTGACATGCTCATGTACAACATCAGAAGTATTCGTCCATTTCTATCCACACAGGCCACTGTGCTGCTAGTTCAGTCCCTTGTCATTTAGAGACTGGACTACTGCAACTCGCTCCTGACAGGTGTGCCTCTGAGCTCCATTCGACCTCTGCAACTGATCTTAACTGAATTTAAAACACTGATGCTCACCTACAAAGCCAAAAACCATCATCCCCTCTCAGGGTGCAAGGAAAGCACACATCAGGACTCTTCTCTGTTCTGGCACCTAGGTGGTGGAACGAACGTCCCCTAGATGTCCGAACAGCTGGGTCACTGGCAGTCTTCAAACGACGTCTAAAGACTTACCTCTTCCAGAAAAATGTATTGTTTGTGTGCTTTTCTTACCATATTACCTCCCCAACAGAGTATTTTAGACTGATGGTATTCTTAGTCCGTGACCCAGTGAACCGGCATCAGGATGTATTTACTGATAGAGACTTCAAACACTTCTGTAAATCACTCTGGATAAGGGCATCTGCCAAATGTCATAAATGTAAATGTAACTGTATTAAGTGTCTAGTATGCTATTTGTATTGGGCTTAGTATTTTTCTTATGAATGTCAAACACTTTAATCTGCATTAAAGTGTTTAATCTTTTATTGTTGTATTTGCTTGATTTTGTGACTTTGAACATTTAAAAAGGCTATGGGGAAAAATGTCGTTTTGTACTGTTGCTTATAAAACATTATTTTAAAGAGAGAGAGAGAGAGAGAGAGAGAGAACCTGTAAGGCTAAAAGATGCAACACGATCCACCATCATACACCATTCAGTCGAGGCGTACCTCTTTGTCCCGCCCACATCATGTTATTCTACCCAGAAGCACACCAACTATGATAGATCTGATTGGTGGAGGCGAATAAACGTCAGCCATGACGTGTCACACCATTGGACAAATTCTCGTTCTGTCCCGGTATGCTAATGAGCCCTCGCGCAGTTAGCGGACGTGCCAAAGCGGTGTGTAGAGAGACAGGAAAAGGGGGGGTCGTACCGTGTCTCTCAACCATAGACATATCAACCGGCACAATTTCGTTTCGTTTATTTTAGTAAATACATTTCGGTTTCGCTGTTTCTGTGGAACGAAAATGTCGAAGCCTGACACCAAGAAGTTGTTTGAGAATCTCTCCGGAGCTGGGAAAGCCATAGCGGTGCTGACGAGTGGAGGAGATGCTCAAGGTACCATGTCTATGGATGTATCTAAAAAAAACTGCCTAGTCCCTATATATGCGCACTTAGTAGGGTGCAAGGTAACGGCGCTTCTATACCCTATGTTGTGGGCTAGGGCTGTATTGGCATTCAGCCAGTGTTTGAGAATGTTCTCCGTGACATTGTAAAGGACAATTAAACCACCAGAGACTGTTGTGTTTTGGTGATGACGGCTTTGACGGAGTTTAGCTAAAACTAATATTTAACTAAGGGTAATTAAATATAATCTTAGACCTAAATTCGGCTTATTTCAAAACGGGATATAAGTAGAAACTAGCATAGTTTTTTTTTTTTCCCCCCCGAAGCAGGAATTAAGCTATGGCTGCTCATGGCTACCTTAATGACAACATGTGTAGGTTAAACCTAAGCTTACTGCTAGGGTTTGATGTATTTAAATGTATTTAGTAGCATCTCCTGGAGGTCAACGAGTTTTGCCATCACGTGCACAAGCACTGTGTAGATTAGAATATGAAGCTAATTCGGTTTACAGTCTGTTTATCCAGATCCTAATACAGCTTAATACAATACAAGACATTTCTGAGATGCCTCGGATGGTTAAAAAAAATACCCAGCACTGCATTGCGGAGTCGTGACCATCACGTAGGCTGCGTCGGAAAAAAACGCATACTAGCCTACTAAATAGCATAGTATGCGAAAACAGTGCGCAACGTACGATCGCCATGACAACCCGTAGCCGTCCCGGTAATAATTAAAACAGTATTAAGCGGTTTTTATCCCGTGGCCTGTTTGATTTCCTGTCTTTAACTCCAAACCAGGAAGTCGTCCTAGTTTAGCTCAGTTCAACTCTTCATAACTCGTCACAATCTTCGAATATTTTATTGGATGTAAAGGTTTAAATGTCAGCGGAAATGACATCATTAAGGAGACTACGTGTTAAGCTGCAGGTACCCGTCTAAGATGGCGTTGCCATGTTGGGTATTAACGGTTGAGCTCAGGGTCGCTGTTTAAGTAAGGCATGTATATTCAATAACACACACACACACACACACACACAAACACACACCGACACACACGCACTATAAGACCACGTTTAGTGCCCCGGTGTAGTGATAATAGCAAAAAATGTGTATGTAAAACATCCCAATCTGGCATCCCAAGCGGCGGAAACGAACAGTCATGCGCGCAGTTTCCTTGTTAGGCGCACGAGAGTGAAAGCACATCACCCTGCAGTGGGAAACTCGTACACACACACACACTCACGCAAAATTTCCCATTTCCGCACAGACATCCAACAGCATCAATTTACTCTGTATGACTTCTTCATCTTTCCTAACCATTCTCATGATCTTCTTTTTCTTCTCTCTTTTTTTAAAATCATGATTCTTCTTCAACCCCTGAATATTCGGTTTTTCTGCTGTAATCATCATCACTCACCACTCTCAGATACTCCATATGAGAGCTTTATACAGAAATATTTTGTAGAACAGTTTGCTATCTTGCGATCTCACCAAGTCTAGACATCCAATAAAGTAATACGAGTCGAATGAATGAAGGCAAAAAAAAAAAAAAAAAAAGGCTGATCAGCCTTCTAGTCCAGTTTTACACTACTTTCAGCTGAAGACTTGCTCAGATGCGATACCTTTAGACCAGAGATTCCCAAATGAGGGGTCGCGACCCAAAAGTGGAATCGCTTGATATACAGTTGGGGTCACGGAGAGAAACTCACAATCTCCTCTTTTGTTTCATTCAGTTACTTTACAAATGAGCACTGAAGATGGGTTTTCTGTGCTAGTATTTTGAAATGTTACCGGGAGTCCCATTCAGACGAGCGTTTTAGTCTATTTCAGTATCCTGACACGCTGAAGTAACATAGTTCCGCAATAAAAACGGACCCCGTCCATCTACCTCACCTAAACAAACTAGTGTTGTGTTTCAGATTGCATACTTATGCATTATTCTAGACTGTTATTGACTATCAGCAGTAGTCAGTAACATGGTTAGTGTGTGAATTTAGTATTTCTGGTTAGTGTTTGAATTTTAAAAACCTCTCACGTCACCTTTAAATTTACCAAAAAGTCTGTCTTGCTTACCAGTCTTTTAGATTACTAAATACTCTTGAATGGAAGTTCAAAGTTTGCTACTGGAGACGCAGATCATGACAACAATCACAACGATTGCGGAAAGTTTCAAGAGAAACAGAGCTCATCGATGTGTTTAACAACGCTGTGCGATGGAATGTTTTGGCGCTAATGTACCGTCTAGTGAATGCTTTTTACTCACTCACATTTCACATACTGCATATAGGTTACTGAGATAATAAAATGCTACAGTAGTTGTATATTATAAATCTGGAATTAGTAAAATGTAGGGTGGTCAAGGCTTGGGGTTGTTTGCCCAAAAACCATGCGGGAAAAAAAAAACAAAAACAGAAACCATCACAAAAAGTCTAATGGTTTCCACTACAAATACCATCAGCTAATCATTTACACTATGTGGCCATTACCATTACCATTATTGGTCCTTAATGGGATCCACCAGACATGAAATGCCACCAATAGAAGGCAACAGATTACCAGTAGAGACCCACAGGGACCATTACAGTTTCCATTAAAACCAATACAATTCCCATTAAAACCATTACAAATTCAATTGAGGTTTCTATTGGTTTTTTTTTTTTTTTTTTTTTTTTTTTTTTTTTTTTTTTTTTTCCAGCAGGGAAGTTTGGGATCCCCTGCTTTAGACATTCCTGTTAGATGTTTTAATCATCCTGGGCCTCACTACAAGATTTATGCAATACTAACTGATGTTGTGTGAACTTGTGTGCGGTTCTACAAGTAATAACAGATTTCACAGATTTTTTTCGGTCCTTAATTATCCTTCAGTCATCAAACGCTCACAAACGGCAAGATTTGCCTAGAAGCAAAAAAAAAAACCACACAGAACGCTCATGAATCAGAACCTGGCATCTTTCAGAATTTCTCATGAGCAAACATGACTTCAGATGGCAACAGTTCAGCTCATTTGTCACAGGTTATCAGTCTTTTATGCATGCAGTCAGGATTGTGTTTTCACACGAGACGTTCGGCATTTCTCACAGTACAGAACGTTGAGTCGTAAACACCGAACATTTTTATTGTTTACGATTTGATATAAAGGTTGTGAGTAGATCAGAGGAGTTTAGATTGGATTTTACACATCACATGATAATTTCAAAAGACAGTCGTTTGAGATCGGATTAAAACCGGGATTCCTTTTAGCGATCGCCAGGAATCTGCCTCAAAATCAGCTTGACTTACTGTATCTTTTAGTGTATCCCAGGCATAAGATGTGTGTCTTAGACCCAGTTTACATCAGGATGTTTAATGAATCTTGTGTTTGTATTGTGTTCAGATAAAGTCTTAACCACGTAGATTTACACTTGATGTCAAAGCGCTTGTAGTCTCTGGTTAGTCAGACTGAAATATGAATTCTGTATCATATGTACTTTGCAAAACCCTTCTTTACATTTCACCGTCAACTTTCTGTGTTGCCCATCTTTTCAATGGTCAATGTAGCAAAATCCCTATTCAGACGGGATTATTTTTTTCACAGGGATGCAGGGTAATGTACCTGGTGTATATGTTATGTCAGTATTTTTCTTCAGTCTGGAAAATGTCACTATAAATGTCACCTGTAGAAATCACTCCAGTGAATATACAGTACAGTACATCCAATCCAAATTTACAGTGGTGAAGATTCTATTATATCTTTTGAGAAAAAGAGTTTTTGTGGTTTTACTTCTGGATGTACTACAAGAAACTTTTCCCTGTGAAACTAAACCGAAATCAAGTATCGCCTGAGATTTTAATGCACAGGTGTTGTGTCCTGTGATATACAGGTGCATCTCAATAAATTAGAATGTCGTGGAAAAGTTAATTTATTTCAGTAATTCAACTCAAATTGTGAAACTCGTGTATTAAATAAATTCAATGCACACAGACTGAAGTAGTTTAAGTCTTTGGTTCTTTTAATTGTGATGATTTTGGCTCAAATTTAACAAAAACCCACCAATTCACTATCTCACCAAATTAGAATACTTCATAAGACCAATAAAAAAAACATTTTTAGTGAATTGTTGGCCTTCTGGAAAGTATGTTCATTTACTGTACATGTACTCAATACTTGGTAGGGGCTCCTTTTGCTTTAATTACTGCCTCAATTCAGCGTGGCATGGAGGTGATCAGTTTGTGGCACTGCTGAGGTGGTATGGAAGTCCAGGTTTCTTTGACAGTGGCCTTCAGCTCATCTGCATTTTTTGGTCTCTTGTTTCTCATTTTCCTCTTGACAATACCCCATAGATTGTCTATGGGGTTCAGGTGTGGTGAGTTTGCTGGCCAGTCAAGCACACCAACACCACGGTCATTTATCCAACTTTTGGTGCTTTTGGCAGTGTGGGCAGGTGCCAAATCCTTCTGGAAAATGAAATCAGCATCTTCAAAAAGCTGGTCAGCAGAAGGAAGCATGAAGTGCTCCAAAATGGTTGGTAAATGGGTGCAGTGACTTTGGTTTTCAAAAAACACAATGGACCAACACCAACAGATGACCTTGCACCCCAAATCATCACAGACTGTGGAAACTGAACACTGGACTTCAAGCAACTTGGGCTATGAGCTTCTCCACCCTTCCTCCAGACTCTAGGACCTTGGTTTCCAAATGAAATACAAAACTTACTCTCATCTGAAAAGAGGACTGTGGACCACTGAGCAACAGTCCAGTTCTTCTTCTCCTTAGTCCAGGTAAGACGTTGTCTCTGGTTCAGGAGTGGCTTAACAAGAGGAATACGACAACTGTAGCCAAATTCCTTGACACGTCTGTGTGTGGTGGCTCTTGATGCCTTGACCCCAGCCTCAGTCCATTCCTTGTGAAGTTCACTCAAATTCTTGAATCGATTTTGCTTGACAATCCTCATAAGGCTGCGGTTCTCTCGGTTGGTTGTGCATCTTTTTCTTCCACACTTTTTTTCCTTCCACTCAACTTTCTGTTAACATGCTTGGATACAGCACTCTGTGAACAGCCAGCTTCTTTGGCAATGAATGTTTGTGGCTTACCTAGTGAACCAAACTGAGAGACCATTTCGAAGGCTCAGGAAACCTTTGCAGGTGTTTTGAGTTGATTAGCTGATTGGCATGTCACCATATTCTAATTTGTTGAGAAATTGGTGAATTGGTGGGTTTTTGTTAAATGTGAGCCAAAATCATCACAATTAAAAGAACCAAAGACTTAAACTACTTCAGTCTGTGTGCATTGAATTTATTTAATACACGAGTTTCACAATTTGAGTTGAATTACTGAAATAAATGAACTTTTCCACGACATTCTAATTTATTGAGATGCACCTGTACATGTTATAGGCATGTGATCCACTAATCATCACAAAAACCTACAACACGTATGGCATTAAACACTTGGGTGCATGCTGTTATAGGAAAATCATCAACAACAGGGTGGTGTGATGTGGACTAACATAAATCAGTTACTGTTACCACCCCGAAGGTACACTGTATGGCCAAAAGTTTGTGGACGTCTGACCATCACTCCCATATGTGCTTTTTGAGTATATCCCATATGGGCTTTTTTTAGGCACTGATGTCAAGTGAGGAGGCCTGGGGTGCAGCTGGCATTCCAGTTCATCCCACAGGTGTTCACTGGGGTTGAGGTCAGGGCTCTGTACAGGACACTCGAGTTCTTTCACTTCAACCTCGCACACCATGTCTTCATGAGGTCACCATTTGCAATATAGTTGTTTGTCCATAGCGGTTCAGTGTGTTTCTGAAATAGGACAGCAGCACTAGTTTGAAAACGTTCTCTACAAATTTCTAATTGCAACATAATTGGCAACGTTAAAACGTTAACATCAAATAATCTACAACAGGTCTTAAATCTCCTCACTCACTGACAAAGATATGTTTTCTACATCCCAGGATGCACAGCATGCAAACCTTGAGGACTACAACACCAGAAGACCACATTAGGTTCCACCTGTTAGGTTTTTGGGCAAATTGCAATGTAGTACAGCAAAAACTGTAAATAAATAACAACATTTCTGTACTTGTATACTAAATCTGGTTATCTACAGTTTTTTGCAAGAGTGACAAGAATGGTTAAGGATAGATCTAAAAGTTTTGATTAAAATATGATGGTATATAACAAATTGATTAAAAATGAAATTATCCTTATTGACTACACCATCATACAGTGTGGATCTGATATGAGGTGGTTGTGAGTTTTGCATTAACCTCATTACTTAATAGATTACTTAGCACTTATAGCTAAAATTACTTAAAGTTCACTCAACATGGGCAGCTAAATGAATTAAAAAATCACAGTTTAAGTCGGCTTTACACTGGTTTTATAAGTGTATAGTCTCATAGACTATATGAGATGATGCGAGTAAAATCTTGAATTCTGGGCCAGGCTGTACAATTTGTTCACTGCGCATCAGATTATATGACGGATTCTCTCACAGTAGTCCTACAAGGCAGTGTTGGTTGTACTGGTGAGTTTTTGGACACGTCATGACAGCGTTCACGTTGCGGAAATTTATGACACTGTCGGCCATCTTGGGTCGCAAAGGAGCTAAACGTGCCACTGGCGATCGCGTCATATTAACCGATTCAAGACCATAGCTTTTTGTCACAGCATTATCATGATGAAAATTGTACTGAATAAAGCTGCCTTAGACAGTAAACGTATCTTTTCTGATTTATGACATTTGCAGAAAATGAGACATTAAAGCAATGGATTCCTGCTTCACTCTTAAGCTCATCAGTTATGCCCACATACCAGGTTATTAAGCACAGCATCTTGGCAGCTGATGGTCAAATATAGCAGCCAACATTTATGCTGTCAGCACAATTTAATAAGACACGCAGGGTTTTCTCCAGTTGCAGAAGATCACCAGCAGGATCAGGTGACCTGTATTGTTTTAAACCCTCTGGAGGTTTGATGGTTGTTGCTTAAGGACATCAGCAGGTTTGCAGAGACTCACAGGCGCCTCAGATGGAGCGTCAGGGTGATAGAAAGCATGGAAACTCATCACCAGGGAATACACACAAGGACAGGCTGATGTAAGACAAAGTGACTGGATGCATTTAGAAACATTTACTACGAGCGTGACTTTGAATATCATAATAAGGAACTCTAAACACAGTGCCTTGTAAGAAATAAAACACTTTGAGACGTTCTGTTGTAGGAAATTGATCAATGATGCAGTGATGTGATGGAACTTTACTTGTAGGAGAGTTGCTGTTACCACCCTGAAGTTGTTATTTTCTTATAACAGCACACCCTGAACAGTTCTATTCTTCTTATAACACAGCAACATGCTACTGATGTTCCCTCAGCAGCCTCTCTTTCTCTCTCTCTCTTGAAGTTAATAAGACAAAAAAAAAAGCATTTTGTCATGGTACAGAGAAGCCTGAAAGTGTAAAATCCTCTGACTACCTCTGACTTCCATAAATGTTAAACATCTCATCACAGAAAACATCACAATATCAACAATTACACACCACTTATGTGGAGCGTCTGCCATACAAGTCCATGTGTAATTTGTTCCTATTGAAAGGATATCATATCGGAACGAGCGCATTAACCAGTCCCTCCAGGATTTTGTGATCACAGAAATTAATGCAAAAGCAAGCAAACTCCGCAATATTCAGAGGAGTTTGCAATTTAAAAAAAATAATAATAATTTAAACGTAGATTTTCCACATATTTGGGCCAAGACGTGTCATGTGACATCATCACAACGCGCATTCAGCCAAAGCCCTCTTCGCTTCACATGCGTTGAACATGAGTACAGCTAAAAGGTCTCATTTACAAACAAACGTCACTGCGCAAGAGCGTGCAAAACAATTTTGTGCAATTGCAATTTCTCCAATTCAAGTAGTTTTCCACAAAAAGGCACAAAAAAACAAAAAAGCAAGTTAAAATTTTGAAAAAAGCCGCAGCAAAATTCTGACCACGACAATCACAAAAAAAAAATCCACAAAATCCTGTACAGACTATTTAATATTACATTTATGTTTACAGCATTTGGCAGACACCCTTATCTGGAGCGACTTACATTTATTTCATTTGTACAGCTGAAGGTTAAGGACCTTGCTCAAGGGCCCAGCAATGGCAGCTTGGCAGTGCTGGGATTTGAATTCATGACCTTTCAATCAGGAGTCCAACATCTTAACCACTGAGCTACCACCATCCCATAGTAATATGTGATTTGCCTTGCACCCTGAACTACACGTTCTGACCAATCAGATTTGAGAATTCAACAGCAGTGTGGTATAAATATTCTTCAAAATCTCTTCACAATGCCATGGACGCATGTAATGTCTGAAAAGTGAAAGATTTACACGTTTAACTGGAACATTAAACACAACACACTCATTGTTTGCATTTTTACCGCAGTGCATTGATGCTTTTAAGAAGGAGGTGTTTAATCTTGTTAGTCTAATATGAATGTGCATCTTCACACGTTTACCTTCCACAGCAGCTCCATTTCTCAGCAGTTGTCTTCATGAAAACGTAGCTGCTGAGAAACGGAAGTGTTTTATCTGTCGTGGTCCTAGTGTTTTTTCTCAGTTTGACTTGTTTCTTAGTACCAACATTACATTATAAATCATCAAATGTTTCAGTGTTTGGCAAACAACTGTGAAGAAGGGCTTTAATATGTTTAATAGTTTATCACCTTAGACAGAACACATAGGAGTTTTAAAGTAAAGAGTATTATGGGCTGGCATTTCAGTTCCTCCACCGTCTCTTAGTTCCACATTAGGAATTTTAGTGACTTCTTTCAAAAGCGAGGGGGTGAGAGGATTCGGGACGCACACTCAGCTTTTACCAAACATGGCAGTGAATGAGAAACACACACACACACACACACACACACACACACACACACACACACACACACACACACAGAGAATTGAGCACACCACCAAACCCCTTTTTTTCTTTCTAATCCATTGGCACCGTTGTATTTTTTTATTTTTTTTTATTTAATTTTTCTGTATATGACACATTGCAGCTTCATGATGTCAGTGTTGTATCTCATGGCCTCATTAAGTTGTGCAATTAATGTAATAATTACAAGGATATTGTATGCAGCAATATACTAGAATCCTGTTATTTAGATATGTTTATTTCAACACTTTCCACCTTTTTATTCAAATATCATTGTATTAGTCTTATTTTTATTTTCATTATTTTCATTTTAATGGTCTCTTGCTCTTATTTTTATTAAAATTGTCACACATTTGACAGCGAGGAGAAAAAAAAGCAATCTGATTCTTCAGTCTGCATTTTCTATCTCTCTCTTTTTTTTTTTTTTTTTTTTCTTGTTGGTTTTTAAATGCAGGGGGCATGTTGGCTTAGTGGTTAGCATGTTTGCCTCAAACCTCTGTGATTTGGGTTTCGAATCCTGCCTCCCCAATGTGTTCGCAGCAGTTGAATATTCTCCCTGTGCTTTGGGGGTTTCCTCCAGGTACTCTGGTTTTCTCCCCCAGTCCAAAGACATGCATTGTAGGCTGATAGGCATTTCCAAATTGTCTATAGTGGTTGAATGGGTGTGTGCACGATTGTGCCCTGCA